>LR738709.1:626937438-626954478 GCA_902687465.1 Secale cereale | reverse complement strand
GGGGCGACGCCGCCGGCCGCGGGCGGCGGGGGCGGCTGTTTGGCCGGTGGTGGCTGGCGGCTCACGGGGGTGGAGGTTGAAGATGAACTGAAGGCCCTTGATTTCATATCCAACGGCTGCAAAATCGACTGACCAGAGATGAAAAGGTCAGTCGACTGACTTGTAGCCTCACCTCTAGTGCGTTTAGTTTTGACAGTAAAATTCAGTTTCGACAGCAAAATTCAGTTTTGACAGTTAAGTTCAGTTTCGATAGTTAAATTCAGTTTTGACAGTAAAGTTCAGAGATGAGCGGCTGATGTATACATCTAGCACTTTGTGGTTATGTATTTTACGTCATCTATTGGAGATGCTATTAGAATTCCACTCAGGTTAACGTTGTCTCCCTTGTCCTGCTTCAGCCTCGGCGTCGTACAACTCACTGGAGCTGCTCCAATGACGAAACCCTCCATCACAGCCGAGCAGTACCTCGGGCTCCATCTCCAGATGCCTAAGATCTTCTTCCCCTCCTCCGACAGCCAAGTCAGCCGGAGCATCCTCACCGGCCAACCCAATCACGCTGAGATCGACATGGCTTCACCAAAGAGGTTGTACACTTCTTGTGGTTTGACTTAATCTCACCATGCTTCTTTGCATCCTGTGATCTTCCAATTCTTGTGAACCAAACACCCAGATTGGCAGAAATCCTGTGTTTTTAAATTCTCTGTTTCCTATCCCTGGATTGTTAGAATCCTCAAATTCAAACAAGCCCTTACACAATTACTTCTGCTACAGATATGTGTCAAAGAAAACCTTGTGTAGTTTGTCCTGCTCCTGCGGTGTTGTGTTCCACCCTAGCTCAGCTGCTCCAACGACGGGAGCGTTCACCACAACAGGGATCCGCTCTTTAGACTATCTTTCGCCGCCTTAGATCTTCTTCCCCGCCGCCGGCAGCCACGACAACTGCACTACCATCATCAAATGAGCAGATGACCTTGAGGACAACACGGGTCCGCAAGAGAGGTCGCACTCTTCCCTGTCTGCTTACGTTATGCATCGCTCAATATGATGACATGCTACTTTATCATCGTGTTCACCTATTAGACTCCGACTCAGGTCCAAACTTATGCTAAAACTTGAGATTTTAAATGGTTGTGGGGTACATATTGGGGCAGCAATCAGCACTTTCTGTCTACTATCTGGTTAATCTCGGGTGTCTACTATGAGTTTCATGTTGGGTGCAAACAAACATTAAAAGAGCCATTATCTGTATTTTTTAAACTAAAGCTATTATCTGCCTGCTATCATTGGTTTTGGGTCTATCCACAATTTGCTACCTTCACTCTGGATTTTTGCATGCACTCCTTACATAATCTCACTATGTTTTATTCCTATGCATGTCAGTTATTGTACACAATGGAAATGAACATGTTGAGCAAAAGAGATGAGCCTTGCGTGGCAATAAAATTTCATGCAGACGTCGCTCCATGGTGGGCGCAAAGGCAGCGCCCCTCCACCCATTTCGGATCGTAATCAAGAGGAGGATAACTCCTCAGAGGAGGATTCAGATACAGATGACCAGTCCTTATGGTATCATGATGTTGCTCATATCGTCTGTATGGTATCTTGCATTGCTATGTCATTTTCTTAGTTTAGACATGATTTGTGTGAATGCCACCTATTTAGTGTCTAATTACCATATATGTGAATTATGCAATGCCATCTTGTTGCAAGGCATTATATATGTGAATTATGCAATGCCATGCTGTTTAGCTAAGCGTCATATATGTGAATTATATCATGCCATCCTTTTTTTGTATTTCTCATTGCTTTTGTCGATATTGTTTGTATATTCAACTGCTCTTCTTGTGCATCAGTCATTTGAATTGGTGATGGAGAAATCTGGAGTGAAAACAAGGTCTTCAGAGCAGATAATGCTATCTGGTGAAGCAGATATGTTGCTAGTTACAGATAGCTCTTCAGAGGAGGATTCAGAGGCAGATGACCAGTCCTATTATCCCCCTGTGGTGTATGCTCAAACTTGGCAGGGTTATATTACTCATATCATGCATATGTTGTATTGCAATGCTTAGTTTTTACATCATATACACGATATTGAATGCCATCTCCTTAGTTGACACATCATATATGTGATTGCCCTCTGCTCACTTCCTTAGTATATAAAGCATATATTTGAATTATATCATGCCATGATGTTTACATAGACAGCATATATCTGAATTATGGCATGCCAACCCATTTTCTAAAGACATAATATAGTTATATCATATCATCATGTTCACATATTCATCATATTTTGAATTATGTCATTATATCCGTGAATTATCATGCCATCATGTTTCCATCGACGACATGTTTGTGATTTATGGCATGCCAACCACTTTAATAGACACATCGTATAGTTATATCACGTCATCTTGTTTACATAGTCATCATATTTTGAAGTATGGCATTCTATCTTGTTTAGTTAGCCATCATACATGTGAAATTGTGTCATGATATGCTGTTTAATTAGACATCATATATTTGAAATTATGTCCTGCTATTCTGTTTGGTTAGACAACATAAATGTGAATTATTTCATGCCCTATTTTCTTCCCTACTATCCATTGCACCTGTCTATCTTACAATGTCTGTACATTCAATTACTTTTCTTGTTTATCATCCATTTCAATTGGAGGGGGTGATGGCAATATCTGTGGGAGTAAAACACGGTCTTCAGATAAGATTGTGCTACATGTCGATGGAGATAGAACCACGGTTGTACTTGCCCAAGAACCAGCGCCACCACACATAACCCAGACTCACGTAGATTGTACCCCTACCCAGTTGGACAGAGAACCAGCTACACCCCTTCTAACCCCAACCCCAGCAGATAGTAACCAGTTCCTATTGACACAGCACCGTCTCCACCACAGAGCACCCAAACACGAGTAGTTAGTAAGGCAACTACAGTGCCCAAAGCACGAGGACCACCACTCCGAACCCCAAGTCAACGCTTAAAGCAGAAGAAGAATTGTTCTCAGGTCAAGTTTCGTAGCTATGGTTCATACTACTTTGCTCTTGCATCACTGTATTTACTCATACCAACTAATTTCAAATTTGAAGGATGCAATTGAAACTCCAATGGCGCAACAGGTATGTTTTAAACTTGTTTCTTTAACGTGTTTGCTGTTGTAACTTGCTCTATGCTGATTTCAGTTTCAATTGAATAAACAATTATGTTCGCATGCCATGCACATTACAAGTGTTGTTATTGTTGTGTAGTTTCCCACACTTATATTCTGTCTATGCTGCTTTGTCTTAGATATATATGATTGGAACTGTATCTATCTTGATTTGGCAACATAAACTAGAATGATATAGACCATACATTGACCATACTACATAGATATATGTTTGTTTCATGCTGTTATCCTGTCCACCTTACTACTGAACTAGTTTACCAAAATGAGTTTCATATACTACATTGTAAACCTATGATGTGTTTGTTTGTTTCTCCTTTAGAACGCGGATAAAATATTGGAGAAGAGTACCCCGTTATGCAATGGTAAAGGAAGTAATGCAGATCAGGTTCAAGATAGTGAGACATCCCTGTTGTTCTCCAAGAAAGCTGATAAAAACTATATTGAAGACACTGAGACAACCCCAAAGTCCTGTCTTGATGTAGTGTTCAATTAACTGGCTACTACTGCTGGCACCAGCTCTTTGAACTCGCTGCCTGAATCATTTCGGCTTCTTGAGTCTCAACTTCAAGTTGAAAGACATCAATCAGATGTTAAGCGACAAGAAGCCGAAGGACTGAGGAAGTCCCTGCATAATTCAGATGCATACTTTCTGGTGCAACAGCAAGTGCTGGAGGATTTAAGCGCCAAACAAGAGAAAGTTAATAAGCTTGCTAAGCATCTTGCTAGCATTATGGGTACCCAGGATATTTTTTCTTGAGCTCTTCTGAAGTGGTTTCAGTTCTGGACTTGTTTTGCTGCGACGTTTATATGCTGCTTTGTTCCCTATATTTGCACTTGTGGCGAACTTTGATGCCCAATGGATGTAATATGTGTAATAGCCGTGATAGCCTAGCATAAGTTGCTTGCTTATTTATTTCTGTTGTCTTGTTTATTTGTTTTCTTGTAGTCAGTGCAGTTCTTTTTCCGCGGTTTGCTAGTGGCCGGAATAACCTATTTTTTAAAACTAGGCCACATTAACAATGGGCTACATATTTAATGTAGTTAACATGGGCCTTCTACGGGCCATAGAAACAATGGGCCTTCTAAGGGACGTAGAAAAAATGGGCCTTCTACGGGGCGATAGACATAATGGGCCTTCTATGGGTCGTATCTTCAATGGGCCTTCTACGGGCCGTATGATTGGTTGGCAAAACATGGGCCAATAATAGACCACATTATGGTCGTAAATGGGCTAGAGTTGAAATCGTCCATTCATGGGCCGACCATAACGGGACGTCGTTAATAGGCCGTATTTGATGACGCTATGAAAACGGCCCAACGTATTAACGGGCCAACTGTAACCACGTGATGTATATGGCCGAGAAGCAGAAAATGACAGTAACAGGCCGAAAGTAAACGAATGCTGGAAATGAGCCCAAGAATAAATGGGCCCTGAGAAGGCCGAAAGATAACATGGGCTGGAAATGACCCAACGGAATAATGGGCCGTTAATGGGTATAAAGTGATACACTGTTCATTACGGGCCAGTTTTACCACGGGTCGTTAATGGGCCGAGGGTTACTAAGGGCCTCATATGGGCCAAAAGATGTCATGGGCCATACATGGGCTGGAAGTTAAAACGGGCTGGAATTATATTGGACGGCCCAGATGACGCTACTCGGCCTAATTCGGATAGGCCGTAAACGGGCCCTGGGTTAGCGGGCTGTAAATGGTCTATATGCGAACGGGCCGTTAATAGACTTGTTTTTTATATAATGGGCCGTTAATGGGCTGTTAATGGGTATAAAGTGATACACTGTTCATTACGGGCCAATTTTACCACGGGCCATTAATGGGCCGAGGGTTACTAAGGGACTCATATGGGCCAAAAGATGTCATGGGCCATACATGGGCCGGAAGTTAAAACGGGCTGGAATTATATTGTACGGCCCAGATGACGCTACTGGGCCTAATTCGAATAGGCCATAAACGGGCCCTGGGTTAGCGGGCTGTAAATGGGCTATATGCAAACATGCTGCTAACAGGCTTGCCGTGGGCCGGCCCGCCACCTTTTGACCAAGTCAAACGGGCCGGCCTTTTCACAGGAATGGGCCTCTGTTGGGCCGTGCCACGTGTCGGCGTATCATAGGCGCTTTGGGTCCAATGAGTGGATGACATCTGTCCCAACGGTGAGCCGACACGTGTTTCCTCCAGCCAATGATGATTTTACACGTGGAAAATCCCCATTGGTCGGGCTGTTAACGGGTTATCGGATGCAAAACCGGACCCGATAGCTTAACGGCATCCCGTTACGGTGGATGCCACATGTCGGTCACCCTTGACGAAAGCACTTCTGTGATGCGCGATTTATCGTCATGGAAGTGGACACTTCCGTGATGATAATTTCGGTAATATCATGGAACACTTCTATGACAACACAGGTATGACTATCTTGATTCTGTCATAAATTTGTCATGGATGTACATGCATGACAGAAAACATGACCTACTGTGACAAACACGTATCATCACGGAAGTGTATTTTTTTGTAGTGGAAGGATTGAATTCGGGGCTAGATCATGGAAATCTAGCCTGTAGAAAAACAGCAAGCCCCGCACAAAGGGGTGAAGAGGGAATCCTAGCCCCCTAACGAAGTGCGAGAGGAACACGACTCTCTCACCCGCCTCCGGGACGGGAATCACCTGGTCCTGGGCGGGGACTCGGTGCGCGATGTTAACAGCGGGATAGCCCGCGCTCCAGAGATCCTCCACGGCCTTCTTAGTAATCGTGGAGGCCTCCCACTTGCCCTTGGCGCCGGATCCAGCCATTGCTGGGGAAGGAAGTGGTGGTTGAGGAATAGAGAAGTGCGGGCGCAAGAGATGAAGATGCTGGGTTTAGGAAGATTGGAGAGCCCAGGCTCGAGGAAAGCGTGGGGCTGATGGAAGGGATTGATATCCTTTTGTAACGCTGTGAATACAGAACATCCCCTCACTTTAGCTGCAAACCTCGCTGGTTCCCAAAGCGGTCGTGCGTAATGCGCGGTTTGGATGCTCACGTCACATTGATAAGGATCCCCTAATAACTGGGCACGATCTCTCTATAGATAAGACGTGTCGAGTGGGGTTATACCTCAAAACACGAATCTAGGACCAAATAAAACGGTCTGATATGTTAGTGGGACGCGATGCTTCACCAAAAAGTTGTCAGTAAAGACACATTATTCGTCTTCTTTCAATGCCTTGCCTTTGAGGCTAAGGGTTGTACTAACCATGCAGAGCCGGACACAGTACACTTTTTACAGAAGATAATGCCTCGATATGTTCAGAAGAAGGAACCTGCCTTGCAAAGCCGAAGACAAAACGGAAGTCGAACTCATCGTCATCGAAGACAGGTTCACGGGCTACTGAGGGAGTCCTGGATTGAGGGGTCCTCATTGTTGGAAATATGCCCTAGAGGCCATAATAAATTGGTTATTATTATATTTCCTTGTTCATGATAATTGTTTATTATCCATGCTAGAATTGTATTGATAGGAAACTCAGATACATGTGTGGATACATAGACAAACTCCATGTCCCTAGTAAGCCTCTAGTTGACTAGCTCGTTGATCAGTAGATGGTCACGGTTTCCTGACCATGGACATTGGATGTCATTGATAACGGGATCACATCATTAGAAGAATGATGTGATGGACAAGACCCAATCCTAAGCCTAGCACAAGATCGTGTAGTTCGTATGCTAAAGCTTTTCTAAATGTCAAGTATATTTTCCTTAGACCATGAGATTGTGCAACTCCCGGATACCGTAGGAATGCTTTGGGTGTACCAAACGTCACAACGTAACTGGGTGGCTATAAAGGTGCACTACAGGTATCTCCGAAAGTATCTGTTGGGTTGGCACAAATCGAGACTGGGATTTGTCACTTCGTGTGACGGAGAGGTATCTCTGGGCCCACTCGGTAGGACATCATCATAATGTGCACAATGTGATCAAGGAGTTGATCACGGGATGATGTGTTACAGAACGAGTAAACAGACTTGTCGGTAACGAGATTGAGCAAGGTATCGGTATACCGACGATCGAATCTCGGGCAAGTGCTATACCGATAGACAAAGGGAATCGTATACGGGATTGATTGAATCCTTGACATCGTGGTTCATCCGATGAGATCATCGTGGAACATGTGGGAGCCAACATGGGTATCCAGATCCCGCTGTTGGTTATTGGCCGGAGAGTTGTCTCGGTCATGTCTACATGGTTCCCGAACCCGTAGGGTCTACACACTTAAGGTTCGATGACGCTAGGGTTATAGAGAAAGTATGTACGCAATTACCGAATGTTGTTCGGAGTCCCGGATGAGATCCCGGACATAACGAGGAGTTCCGGAATGGTCCGGAGGTAAATATTGATATATAGGAAGTGAGGATTTGGCCATCGGAAGTGTTCCGGGCATCACCGGTAATGTATCGGGACCACCGGAAGGGTCCGGGGGTCCACCGGGAGGGGCCACCAGCCCCGGAGGCCTACGTGGGCCAATAGTGGGAAGGGACCAGCCCCTAGATGGGATGGGGCGCCTCCCACTAGGGCCCAAGGCGCCTCCAAGAGGGGAGGGGGGCAAACGCTAGGGCAGATTGGCCCTAGGGCCCAACTTGGTGCGCCCCCTCTCCCTCTCCCCCTCTGGCCGCCACCCTTAGATGGGATCTAGGGCTGCCGCACCCTCTCAGGGAGGGAACCCTAAATGGTGCGCAGCCCCTCCCTTCCCCCTATATATATGTGAGGTTTGGGGCTGCCCAACATACGGTTTGACCTCTCTCGCTTGGCGCAGCCCTACCCTTCTCCCTCCTCCTCTCTCGAAGTGTTTGGCGAAGCCCTGCTGGAGTCCCGCGCTCCTCCACCACCACCACGCCGTCGTGCTGCTGTTGGATGGAGTCTTCCCCAATCTCTCCCTCTCTCCTTGCTGGATCAAGGCGTGGGAGACGTCACCGGGCTGCACGTGTGTTGAACGCGGAGGCGCCGTTGTTCGGCGCTTAGATCGGAATCAACCGCGATCTAAATCGCTACGAGTACGACTCCTTCATCCGCGTTCTTGCAACGCTTCCGCATCGCGATCTACAAGGGTATGTAGATGCACTCCCCTCTCCCTCGTTACTAGATTACTCCATAGATTGATCTTGGTGATGAAAAATTTTGATTTTCTGCTACGATCCCCAACAGTGGCATCATGAGCTAGGTCTATGCGTAGTTTCTTGCACGAGTAGAACACAAAGTAGTTGTGGGCGTTGATTTGTCAATTCTCTTGCCGTTACTAGTCTTATCTTGATTCGGCGTCATCGTGGGATGAAGCGGCCCGGACCGACATTACACGTACTCTTACGTGAGACTGGTTCCACCGACTGACATGCACTAGTTGCATAAGGTGGCTAGCGGGTGTTTGTCTCTCCCACTTTAGTCGGATCGGATTCGATGAAAAGGGTCCTTATGAAGGGTAAATAGAAATTGGCATATCACGTTGTGGTTTTGGCGTAGGTAAGAAACGTTCTTGCTAGAAACCTATAGAAGTCGCGTAAAAACTTGCAACAACAATTAGAGGACGTCTAACTTGTTCTTGCAGCATGTGTCGTGTGATGTGATATGGCCAAAAGGATGTGATGAATGATATATGTGATGTATGAGATTGATCATATTCTTGTAATAGGAATCACGACTTGCATGTCGATGAGAATGACAACCGGCAGGAGCCATAGGAGTTGTCTTATTTTATTGTATCACCTACATGTCACTGAAAACGCCATGTAATTACTTTACTTTATTGCTAACCGTTAGCCATAGTAGTAGAAGTAATGTTTGGCGAGACGACTTCATGAAGACACGATGATGGAGATCATGATGATGGAGATCATGGTGTCATGCCGGTGACGATGATGATCATGGAGCCCCGAAGATGAAGATCAAAAGGAGCAAAATGATATTGGCCATATCATGTCACTATTTGATTGCATGAGATGTTTATCATGTTTATGCATCTTATTTGCTTAGAACGACAGTAGTAAATAAGATGATCTCTCACTAAAAATTTCAAGAATTGTGTTCCCCCTAACTGTGCACCATTGCTAAGGATCGTTGTTCCGAAGCACCACGTGATGATCAGGTGTGATAGGCTCTAACGTTCGCATACAACGGGTGTAAGCCAGATTTACACACGCGATACACTTAGGGTTCACTTGACGAGCTTAGCATATACAAACATGGCCTCGGAACACGGAAGACCGAAAGGTCGAACATGAGTCGTATAGAAGATACGATCAACATAAAGATGTTCACCGTTAATGACTAGTCCATCTCACGTGATGATCGGACACGGCCTAGTCGATTCGGATCATGTATCACTTAGATGACAAGAGAGATGTCTATCTGAGTGGGAGTTCATTAGATGAACTTAGTTGTCATGAACAATAGTCTAAGTTGTCTTCGCAAATTATGTCGTAGACCAATAGCTGCGTTGTATCTCCCTGTTTAATATGATCCTAGCGAAAGACTAAGTTGAAAGATATTGTAAGCACTGATGCGGACTGGGTCCATAGTCCGAGGAGTGTCCTCACTGCTACATAGAAGGCTTACGTCTTTGATGCACCGCTCGATGTGCAAACCCCTACAAACGTCGTCTGTGGATGTTGTGAACACCTGACAGACACGTCCTGATGACTACTTGATAGTTTAGTGCATCATACTTTACGGCTAAGAATCGGGATTCCAATGACGTTTTGAACGCCATAGGAGACTTATGAGGTGTTCCAAGAGCTGAAATTGGGATTTCAGGCTCATGCCCGTGTTGAGAGGTATGAGACCTCTGACAAGTTCTTTTTCCAACAAGATGGAGGAGAATAGCTCAACTAGTGAGCATGTGCTCAGATTGTCTGGGTGCTAAAATCACTTGAACCAAGTGGGAGTTAATCTTCCAGATGAGATAGTGGTTGACGAAATTCTCTAGACGCTATCACCAAGCTGCTAGAACTTCGTGATGAACTATGACATGCAAAGGATGGAGATGATCCCGGAGCTATTAACGGTGCTTAAGACCACAAAAGTAGAAATCAAGAAGGAGCATCAAGTGTTGATGGTTTAACAAGACCACTGGTTTCAAAAGGGGCAAGGGCTAGAAGGGAAACTTCATGAATGGCAAACCAGTTGTCGCTCTGATGAAGGAACCCATGGTTGAACCCAAACCTCGAGACTAAGTGCTTCTATTGTAAGGGAAACGGTCACATGGTAGCGGAACTACCCCAAATACATGGTAGATAAGAAAGTTGGCAACTTTAACAAAGTATATTTGATATACGGGTTATTGATGTGTACCTTACTAGTACTCCTTGTAGTATCTGGGTATTGGATACTGGTTCAGTTGCTATTATTAGTGACTTGAAGCAAAAGCTACGGACTGAACGAAGACTAGCTAAGGGCGAGGTGACGATGTGTGTTGGAAGTGTTTCCAAGGTTAATAAGATCACCATCGCACGCTCCCTCTACCTTCGAGATTAGTGTTGAACCTAGATAAATGTTATCAGGTGTCTACGTTGAGCATGAATGTGATTAGATCATGTTCATTGCAATACGGTTATTCATTTAAGTTTGAGAATAATGGTTATTATGTTTACATGAATAATACCTTTATGGTCATGCACCCAATGGTTTATTGAATCTCGACCATAGTAATACACATGATAATAATATTAACGCCAAAAGATGTAGAGTTAATAATGATAGTACCACTTTCTTGTGGCACTGCCGCTAGGTCATTTTGGCATAAAATGCATGAAGAAACTCCATGCTGATGGATGTTTGGAGTCACTTGATTTTGAATCGCTTGACACATGCGAGCCATGCCTCATGGGCAGGATGACTAAGATCTCGTTTTCAGGTACAATGAAACGGGCAAGTGACTTGTTGGAAATCATACATGCTGATGTGTGTGATCCAATGAGAATTAAGGCGTGTGGTGGATATCGTTATTTCTCATCTTCACTGACGATTTGAGTAGATATGGGTATATTTACTTAATGAAGCAAAAGTCTGAAACGTTTGAAAAGTTCAAGCAATTTCAGAGTGAAGTTAAGAATCATCATAACAAGAACATCGTGTTCCTACGATCTGGTCAAGGGGAGATTTTCTGAGTTATGAGTTTGGCAATCACTTAAGACATTGTGGAATTGTTTCACAGTTGAAGCCACCTGCAACACCACAGCGTAATGGTGTGTTCGGACGTCGTAATCAAACCTTATGAGATATGGTGCGATCTATGATGTCTCTTACCGATCTACCGCTATTATTTTGAGGTTATGCATTAGAGACAGTTGCATTCACTTTAGATAGGGCACCATCTAAGTCCGTTGAGACAACACCGTATGAACTATGGTTTGGCAAGAAACCAAAGTTGTCGTTTTCTTAATGTTTGGGGCTGCGATGCTTATGGCTTCAGCCGGAAAAGGCTCGAACCCAAAGCGGACAAATACATCTTCATAGGATACCCAAGGGTAACATTTGGGTATACCTTCTATCTCAAATCCAAGGGAAAAATGTTTGTTACTAAGAACAGGTCCTTTCTCGAGAAGGAGTTTCTCTCGAAAGAATTGAGTGGGAGGAAGATAGAACTTGATGAGGTTGTCGAACCCTCACTTCAACCGGAGAGTAGTGCAACACAGAAAGATGTTTTTGTGGAACCTACGACTGTTGAAGTGGAAACTAATTATAGTGATCATGAAGCTTCGGATCAAGTTGCTATCGAACCTCGTAGGTCGACAAGGATATGTACTACTCCTGAGTGGTACGGTGATCCTGTCTTAGATGTCATGTTGTTGGACAACAATGAACCTACGAACTATGGAGAAGCGATGGTGGGCCCATATTCCGACAAATGGTTAGAAGCCGAGAAATCCGAGATAGGATCCATGTATCAAAACAAAGTATGGACTTTGGTGGATTTGCCCGATGATCAGCAAGCCATTGAAATAAATGGATCTTTAAGAAGAAGACGTGCGTGGACTGTAATGTCACTGTCTATGAAGCTCGACTTGTGGTGAAGAGTTTTTCACAAGTTCAAGGAGTTGACTACGATGAGATTTTCTCACCCGTAGCAATGCTTAAGTCCGTCGGAATCATGTTAACATTAGCTGCATTTATGAAATCTAGCAGATGGATGTCAAAACAAGTTTCCTTACCAGTTTTCGTAAGGAAAGGTTGTGTGTGATACAATCAGAAAGGTTTTGTCGATCTTAAGGATGCTAAAAGGTATGCTAGCTCCAGCGATCCTTCCATGGACTAGAGCAAGCATCTTGGAGTCGGAATATACGCTTTGATGGAGTGATCAAAGTTTTTGGGTTTATACAAAGTTTGGGAGCACTACAACATTTCTGATAAGTATATGTGAATGACATATTGTTGATCCGAAATGATGTAGAATTTCTGGAAAGCATAAAGGGTTGTTTGAAAATAGTTTTTCAAAGGAAGACCTGGATAAAGCTGCTTACATATTGGGCATCAAGATCTATAGAGATAGATCAAGACGCCTGATGATACTTTCAAAAGAACACACACCATTGACATGTTTTTGAAGGAGTTCAAAATAGATTAGTCAAAGAAGGAGTTCTTACCTGAGTTGTAAGGTGTGAAGTTGAGTAAGACTCAAAGCTTGACCACGGCAGAAGAAAGAGGAAGGACGAAGGTCGTCCCCTATGCTCTTGTCATAGGCTCTATACGGTATGCCATGCTAAGTACCGCACCTGATGTGTGCCTTGCCACATGTCTGGCAAGAGGGTACAAAGGTGATCCAGCAGTGGATCACTTGATAGCGGTCAAAATTATCCATAGAGGAATAAGGAAATGTTTCTCGGTTATGGAGGTGATAAAGAGTTCGACGTAAAGAGTTACGTCGATGCAAGCTTAACACCTATCCGAATAGCTCTAAGTAGAGATACCGGATACGTATAATGGAGCAACAATTTGGAATAGCTCCAAATGGAACGTGGCAGCAGCATCTACGATATGACATAAAGTTTTGCGAAGTACATAGGGATCTGATTGTTGCAGACACGTTGACTACAACCTCTCTCACAAGCATAACATGATCAAACCCAGAACTCATTGAGTGTTAATCACATAGTGATGTGAACTAGATTATTGACTCTAGTAAACTCTTTGGATGTTAGTCACATGGCGGTGTGACCTGTGAATGTTAATCACATGGCGATGTGAACTAGATTATTGACTCTAGTGCAAGTGGGAGACTGTTGGAAATATGCCCTAGAGGCAATAATAAATTGGTTATTATTATATTTCCTTGTTCATCATAATTGTTTATTATCCATGCTAGAATTGTATTGATACGAAACTCACATACATGTGTGGATACATAGACAAACTCCATGTCCCTAGTAAGCCTCTAGTTGACTAGCTCATTGATCAACAGATGGTCATGGTTTCCTGACCATGGACATTGGATGTCATTGATAACGGGATCACATCATTAGAAGAATGATGTGATGGACAAGACCCAATCCTAATCCTAGCACAAGATCGTGTAGTTCGTATGCTAAAGCTTTTCTAAATGTCAAGTATCTTTTCCTTAGACTATGAGATTGTGCAACTCCCGGATACCGTAGGAATGCTTTGGGTGTACCAAACGTCACAACGTAACTTGGTGGCTATAAAGGTGCACTACAGGCATCTCCGAAAGTACCTGTTGGGTTGGCACGAATCGAGACTGGGATTTGTCACTCCGTGTGACGGAGAGGTATCTCTGGGCCCACTCGGTAGGACATCATCATACTGTGCACAATGTGATCAAGGAGTTGATCATGGGATGATGTGTTACGGAACGAGTAAAGAGACTTGCCGGTTACGAGATTGAGCAAGGTATCGGTATACCGACGATCGAATCTCGGGCAAGTGTTATACCGATAGACAAAGGGAATCGTATACGGGATTGATTGAATCCTTGACATCGTGGTTCATCCGATGAGATCATCGTGGAACATGTGGGAGCCAACATGGGTATCCAGATCCCGCTGTTGGTTATTGGCCGGAGAGTTGTCTCGGTCATGTCTACATGGTTCCCAAACCCGTAGGATCTACACACTTAAGGTTCGATGACACTAGGTGTCGGGGATATACCCCGCGGGATGAACCGGCCGGAATTATAACCCGGCTGGACTTGGTGGTTTACTTGAGACGGTTTACATTTGGCAATTCACTGGTAACCCGGCGGGCGGATCACGGATGACAAGGCCCAAGGCCCAGAAGTCCGGTTCATGTATGGTGGGCCGGTTTATGAATAAAGTGCAAGGAATATTCTCCTACAAAGGAAACAAGACTAGGACTCCTTGTAGTAGATCAATCCTAGTCCTACTAGGACTAGTCATGTAACCCGCCCCTTCAACATATATAAGGAGGGGCAGGGCTCCCCAAAGAGGGACAAGTTAGACAAGTTTTAGAGGAGAAGTTTAGACAAGTTTCTAGGGTTAGACACAAAGAGCCGGTTTACCGGCGACACCACGAGGATCATAATGAGACGTAGCCTCAAACAGCACGTAGGGTTATTACCGGATGATGTTTCCCAGGGCCCGAAGCTGTCTAAATCCGTGTCTTGCATCGCGTCTCTCGATTCCGCTCAACCCCTCTCAAGCTACTACATAGATGCGCGGCTCCACATCTAAAGTCCGTTAATCCGGACATCTGACGTGTTAATTCCACGACAGTTGGCGCCCACCGTGGGGCCTGCGCACGGTGGTGTTGAGTTCTTAGAGGGATCGCTTTTTAGGGATCGAGAAGCTCGTGATTGGTCAGATGAGGGAAAGACGGTTTGATGGTCAAAATCATGAATAACTTTAGAGTTTACAGCACAGGGGTTTGAGATCAAGAGATTCGGGTTCCGTCGTCTATGCCGCTAGATGTGATGAGATGATCCGCCGAAATCGTTTCTACGCACGGTATGCGTGCAAGCTAGTTCCGGTTTACGGTCGGATTCGCCGACTTCCCCTGCCGCTGGTTTTAAATCCCAAGAAGGCCACCTGATTTGCAATGAACCGGAATAGCTACTGCTCCCAAGGCATTACAAGGTCCCGACCGCTGCTGCTTCCCATCAGGCCATCATCAATCGAGAAAGTGTTACTATAATGGCTCCTCACGTGGTGGTCAGGGCTAGTCCACAAGACTAATTTTGTCTCCTATTGCACTATACGTGATGCTAGTACTAGTTCAGTACATATCAGATTTTGGGGTCTTCAAACACTGTCTACTATCGGAAACATCGGTGCAAGATTCCAGTGTGTAAACAATTGGATGAATCGATCAGACCAACCACGACCCGGAGGGGGTTTCCATGTGGGCACGGATTGATGTTGCTTTTGAGCCAGCTCTACCTATGGGCCGTTCACCGCCGCGTGTTGAAAGGGCCAGTGCCCGTCGTCACTTCCGAGACGTACTACTACTCCATGTCATCGCACAAAGGACAAAAGTGTCTATGCTTCCCACGTGGGTTGGGGGCTAGTTCTGTTTTTGAGTTGTTGTTTCTGATGGCTATACGTGCACACAAGGAAGCAAACTGTAGGAGAGGAAATGAGCCGCAGAGACCAGATATGTACGCCAACGTACAGTCAAATTTACATGGAAAAACAAAAATCGCAGGCAGGACATTGATTCGCCTCGTGAAGTTGGAACAAAAAACTTCGAGTGTTTTACTGCTGCCATCACCAAGTCTACTAACGTCTGGATCAAGGAAAATACTTAGCATATGCACAAATTAGATGGAGAAAATACCACGGCCAACTCATCTGTTCTCCAGGCGAATCAGGTGATATCTATCCTATTTATTTTTAATACATATTAATTCATTCGAGCAAAAATACCTCGCCCTGCTGTATTTTGTATGCAGAAAAATCATTCATTACAAAGTGATATTATACCACGGAGATGGAGGCACGCCAAACATTGTTCGACACAAGTGATCGTCGTTATTCCACGGATTCAAGCGCCGGTTTACAACACCTTGGCCGTCTCTCACGACCACGCCGGTTTACAATACCGTGGCCGTCTCTCGCGACCACACAGGTTTACAACGCCTTGGCCGTCTCTCGCGACAGCGCCGGTTTACAATGCCGTGGTCATCTCTCGCGACCACACCGGTTTACAACGCCGTGGCCGCCTCTCACGACTACGCCGACTCACAACGAGGAAGGCAACTAGCCTGTCGGCGCTGGCCGACCCATCGGCTATTCGAGCAAACCAGACGGCCGGTTCACGCATCCGCACCGATTTACAACACGGAGGACAACTTGCTCGTCTCCGCTGGTTTACAACCCCACAGCCGGTTTAACTGTCTGAGTCACCTCTGATACTGTGGTCGTTTTACTGTCCACCCTGTGATCCGGTCTATTCGACATACCGGTTCAAATTCACTCAGGTGATATCCATCTACAGTATTATTTCTCTTGTTATATATCATTTTTCATTAAGAAAATAAGATGCTTTGATCAGTCTATCTGGTTGTGCAGGGCAACTCCCATATATATGTACTCTGCCGATGTGATCACTGAAGGGCTTCCTGTCCAAACATAGGTCGTATTCGAACCAAAGAGGACATAGCCAAACTCACTGAAGAGCTTTCTATTCAAGCATAGGTCGTATCCGGACCCAAGAGGACATGGCATAAAGACCCTCTGGATGGTACCCGCATCCAGTGATTGGTTAAGTTTCATAAAGGCCCTCTGGATGGTACCCGCATCCAGTGATTGGCTAAGTTTCATAAAGACCCTCTGGATGGTACCCGCATCCAGTGATTGGTTAAGTTTAATAAAGGCCCTCTGGATGGTACCCGCATCCAGTGATTG
>LR738709.1:626892328-626937378 GCA_902687465.1 Secale cereale | reverse complement strand
AAAGACCCTCTGGATGGTACCCGCATCCAGTGATTGGTTAAGTTTCATAAAGGCCCTCTGGATAGTACCCGCATCCAGTGATTGGCAAAGTTCTTCCTATGGTTGTACCCGAACCATAAAGGACCTCTGGATGGTACCCGCATCCAGTGATTGGCAAAGTTTTATATGGCCAGCAGGGGGCAGGATTGTACCCGAATACTAGCTTAACCCCTGTTGGTCATATCCGGTTCCTATGGATGGTACCCGCATCCATAAGGCCCTCTGGATGGTACCCGCATCCATTGATTGGCTGAACCTTGCTTTGAGCCTGGCAGCTCACAAAAAGCCTCGACTACATGGTTTTATTTGCAAACTTGCATTTTTGGTATTTGTGTTTTATGGTTCTTTGATCCGGAGTGGGACAACTCCAGAGTTGACCACGTATCTACAAAAGTCTGGACAGAGTTCCAGCATGGTATAAACTGGTAGTTCTTATCAAACCCGGAATTATTATTAGGGTCTATCACAAAGGCTCCCTCAGAAAATTGCAAATTTCGCCGGATTAAGAATATCAAGCATACTTAATCACAGGTATGAAGTATTTTATTTTTAAATACATATTGGCAGTACATGATCAGTTGTAATGACCGGTGTTTATTAAAACCGGCCTGGCTTTGACTATAAGTCGCCAGTATGAGACAAAATAATGACCGGTGTTTATTAACACGGCCTGGTTGTGATTAAATATCACTGGAACCGGTTTTTAAGACCGGATTATATTATTCAAATCTTTAATAGCCAACATGGCTGGATTTTTATCATGATTATCAAATATCAATATTATGATTGAGGTTTTCAAAATTGCTTTAAGCGCAATGGATATTATTTCATCGATGGAAGTGATTTATTCTACAAAGGAATAGTCCCGAGTTGCTGCAGGCTTACAACCCGGCACTTGGGGGCTACATCATTCAAATTGAGATTACATCAAATACACAAGTCTCATGTCGCTGCAAGCATGCACCATGACACTTGGGGGCTACATAATATGGAATATTCAGTTTCATAGTGATTGGGTTGAACAATCCGGATTTCTTCAAGATTATACAATGCTATTTTCAATGAAGTATATACAAAGTCCCTGCTCATTATTACATAATGACCCAGCACTTGGGGGCTACATAATATGGAATATTCGGTTTCATAGTGATTGGGATGAACAATCCGGATTTCTTCAAGATTATACAATGCTATTTTCAATGAAGTATATACAAAGTCCCTGCTCATTATTACATAATGACCCGGCACTTGGGGGCTGCATATGTGTAATATTCAGTTTTGACTAGTGACTGAGATGAATAATCTGGATTTCTTTAAGATTGCAACATTTATATAGAAACAAGTCTTAAGATATCACTATGTTCTCCTCTTAAGACTTGGGGGCTACAGGTAATATGCATATAAAGGAGGAACGTCTTCAAATTCTCAGTTTTGGGTAAGTCCGGAAGATTAATCATAACCCGGCGTTGGCAACAATCATAACCCGGCATTTATAAACAGTCATGACCCGGAATTATCAATTTTTATAACCCGACAAGGGTGGTAATCATAAACCGGCATCTTCAAGACGGCTGGATGTCAATTGAATATTTGAAGATCAATATTTTTGTCAAGTCAGAGCATTGAAAGGCTGATTCGAATGAATTCTGGATTTACAATATTTCTATGCAAGCAAGTTGATTATGGAGCTGGTCTATTGACCCGGATTTTCTAGAAGAAGGAAATGACAAGGACTTAAGGATGGTCAGATGCCGGTTTACAAGAATTCTTAACCCGGAGCAAAACCTGTCAAATTTGTTCTTGTGGTTATTTTTGCAGCATAAGTTTACCATGGATAGATCCAAGCTAAACTTGGGGGCTAATGTCGGGGATATACCCCGCGGGATGAACCGGCCGGAATTATGACCCGGCCGGACTTGGTGGTTTACTTGAGAAGGTTTACATTTGGCAATTCACTGGTAACCCGGCGGGCGGATCACGGATGACAAGGCCCAAGGCCCAGAAGTCCGGTTCATGTATGGTGGGCCGGTTTATGAATAAAGTGCAAGGAATATTCTCCTACAAAGGAAACAAGACTAGGACTCCTTGTAGTAGATCAATCCTAGTCCTACTAGGACTAGTCATGTAACCCGCCCCTTCAACATATATAAGGAGGGGCGGGGCTCCCCAAAGAGGGACAAGTTAGACAAGTTTTAGAGCAGAAGTTTAGACAAGTTTCTAGGGTTAGACACAAAGAGCCGGTTTACCGGCGACACCACGAGGATCATAATGAGACCTAGCCTCAAACAACACGTGGGGTTATTACCGGATGATGTTTCCCGGGGCCCGAAGCTGTCTAAATCCGTGTCTTGCATCGCGTCTCTCGATTCCGCTCAACCCCTCTCAAGCTACTACATAGATGCGCGGCTCCACACCTAAAGTCCGTTAATCCGGACATCTGACGTGTTAATTCCACGACACTAGGGTTATAGGGAAAGTATGTACACGGTTACCGAATGTTGTTCGGAGTCCCGGATGACATCTCGGACGTCACGAGGAGTTCTGGAATGGTCTGGGGGTAAAGATTGATATATAGGAAGTGAGGATTTGGCCACCGGAAGTGTTCCGGGCATCACCAGTAATGTACCGGGACCACCGGAAGGGTCCGGGGGTCCACCGGGAGGGGACACCAGCCCCGGAGGCTTAAGTGGGCCTATAGTGGGAAGGCACCAGACCCTAGATGGGCTGGGGCGTCTCCCACTAGGGCTCAAGGCGCCTCCAAGAGGGGAGGGGGGCAAACCCTAGGGCAGATGGGCCCTAGGGCCCAACTTGGTGCGCCCCCTCTCCCTCTCCCCCTCTGGCCGCCACCCTTAGATGGGATCTAGAGCTGCCGCCCCCCTCAGGGAGGGAACCCTAAAGGGGGCGCAGCCCCTCCCTTCCCCCTATATATATGTGAGGTTTGGGGTTGCCCAACATACGGTTTGACCTCTCTCGCTTGGCGCAGCCCTACCCTTCTCCCTCCTCATTTCTCGCAGTGTTTGGCGAAGCCCTGCTGGAGTCCCGCACTCCTCCACCACCACCACGCCGTCGTGCTGCTGTTGGATGGAGTCTTCCCCAACCTCTCCCTCTCTCCTTGCTGGATCAAGGCGTGGGAGATGTCACCGGGCATGCACGTGTGTTGAACGCGGAGGCGCCGTTGTTCGGCGCTTAGATCGGAATCAACCGCGATCTGAATCGCTACGAGTACGACTCCTTCATCCGCGTTCTTGAAACGCTTCCGCATCGCGATCTACAAGGGTATGTAGATGCACTCCCCTCTCCCTCATTGCTAGATTACTCCATAGATTGATCTTGGTGATGCGTAGGAAAAATTTTGATTTTCTGCTACGATCCCCAACACTCATGTGGTCGGATAACTCGTGGTGGGCCAGACTGGTGGGCCATGAAGACCATTGCTGAAGATCGTCTCTCGTATCCGGATAGGACTCCTGTGTATGTATAATGGCAGGTTTTAGGTTCGGGTGTAATCTTTCCTTCCTCTGCAAGATGGTTATGTACAAACCCTAAGGCCCTCCGGTGCATATATAAACTGGAGGGTTTAGTCCGTAGAGGCTAGAGACAACAACAGAATCATAGGCTAGAGTTTTAGGGTTTAGCCATTACGATCTCGAGGTAGATCAACTCTTGTAATCATATTCATTCAGATCAATCAAGCAGGAAGTAGGGTATTACCTCGATCGAGAGGGACTGAACCTCCGTAAACATTGTGTCCCCAGTCTCATGTTACCATCGATCCTCAAACGCATAGTTTGGGACCCCCTACCCGAGATCCGCCGGTTTTGACACCAACAAAGCGCGCCCGTGGCGGACTCTGAGCACGATCGACCAAGTACGACTGCCGCTGTAGGTCATGCTCATCTTGGATCCAGGTGTCCCAGAGAGGCGAGACCGTGACGCACATGTGGTCATTGATGTGTCGGTCGAAAGGCGGGCACGGTGGCAGTAGATCTTCTCGCGGTGAGTGTGGCTGCTCAACGGGATCAGAGGCACGACCACGCGGTCTGTGTAGAGGTGCCAATTGTTTGGGAGGTGCACGTCACTCCACGGAAGCCATGTGCCCGTCTCCCAGTACCTCTGGCAGATCTCGGCCTTCACATACAGCCGTAGCCGAGGCGGGGCCGTCGACGAGGAGATGTTGAGTGTTGAGGGTGGAGGAGGACGTGTGGAGCGGTTGTGGCAGCCGGAGGAGGACCCGACCTCGTGGTCGTGCTTCCCCTTGCGGACGGGGATCCAATGCCAGCCCATTGCCGACGCGCGAAGTGGTGGAGGAGAGAATGTGTTAGAGCATCGGTCGAGGCTAGGGTTTGCTCATTTCGGGGCTTGAGGAGGCACGCGACTCTGGAAGTGGAAGCTTGTGGACTGACCTGTCCATGGCTTACACATTAAAAAGGACGACGACGGGATGAATGGGTGGCTGGCAAGTGGGTCCGCCCCACGCGTGGTGTCGTAAATGTGGACATGGAAGGTAGGTGGGCGGACGATAGGCGTGCTCGAGGAAGACGAGGAGCGGGCACGTGGGGCGTCCATTCGATGTCCGTCCGGATGCAAACCAAGAGTAAGTTTGCTCTGAAAATTGATCGAGCCAGACGTCAAATGGACAAAATTTAGGAATAAGGTCATGTGTGGGGCCGTGGCCCGTTTGTCCGTTTGAACCAAAACGGAGTAGGGCGCGAGACTTTTGTTGTGGAGGGGAGAAAGAACGAGTCAAGGCATGGACGAGCTGCTACATCGCGGTGGGTTTCATGGTGGCACAACCGAACTGCCCAGTCTCCAGAACCTTACCAAACACTCTTCGGCCTCATTCGGTTTGGATGATTTTCGTAGGAACAACATAGGAACCAGGATTTCGGAGGAAAATTTCCTATATATGCATTCGGTTTGTAGAAAAAATGCGTACAAGAACTTCGTAGGAATACTACTCATTTCCTATGTTTATAAAGGAAACTACACATCCACTCAAAGTTCATTTTGCACGTAGAAACAAGGCAAGTCAATTCCTTAGAGCATCTCCAGCCACGCCCCCAACAAGGCCCCCAAGCCATTTTTTTGCGGCTGGCGCCGAAAAATCGGCCCAGTCACGCCCCCAAAGGCCCATTTTTCGCCGGCTCGGGCCGAATTTGGCGCCGGCGGACCCAGGCCAAAACAGCGTGATGGGGGCACCGGCCGAATCGATTTTGGCGTGAAAATCGGCGGGCCCTCCTTGGCAGCGACTTGGCGGTTCTCGTCGCTTCGTCGTCCTCATCGCCTCGGTTCCCGCGGGGGAATCGATGTCAAAGCTGTCGCGCCGGTCAGCCTTCATTCATGCCTCACGGGCGGCGCAGTGAAGGCGCGGCAACGGGCATCCCGCCCTCGCCCGCCACGCGTACACACGGCGGCCACGCGTGCGCCGCCCGACCGTGGCTATATAAGCCACCCCTCCCGCGCCGGTGAGCCACACACATACATCCCACTCCACCGCTGACGGCCCCCCGTTTCTCCTCTCTTCTCGTCGTTTCCGTTTCACCCCATGGCGGAGCGCTACCCAAACGATGGTGCGGCGGCGAACGGCTTCGGCCGCCACCACCTTCACGAGGATGAAGCCCGACTTCTCTATGAGGCCGTGTACCCGTCACCGTCGGACATGCGAGTGCCCGGATCGTGGAAACTAAGCGCCCACGGTGTCCCCGTGCCACCGCCACCCACTGGGGCGGCCAGACGTGCGAAGATCGCCTGCATCCGCTCCTCTCTGCTGCATGCGGCGAGGGACGAGCCGATGTACGCCTCTGACAACATGTTGTGGGAGTCGTACTTCCGGCGTCGTCACGCCGAGCAGCTCGAGGCCACCAACGACGTCGTGCCCACAGGAACTACAACTCCAAAGGGCGCCGCCGATGGTGGGGCGTGCCCGGCTGCACGCTGGAGGCCATCCTCGAGTACATCGAGGGCGGCAACACGCCAAGGCTAGAGTACCCCGCGCCCCCACCTTTTCCCGACGGCGTGGTAGCTCGTGCCTCCCCGCAGAGTACGAGGCCATTGCCCGGCCCGGCTTCTCCGACGAGGCCACCCTAAAGTGGGCGCGGGACAACTACCTCCGCGACAAGATGGTCCGGCAGTGCAGAGCCCTCAAGGAGTTAGCCGCCCGCCGGCGTGGGCGCGAGGAGGACGGCGTCGTCATCCTCGACAGCGACGACGAGGACGCCCCGGACCGTCCAACACCCCCGTGCCTCGGCGACCCTGGGCAGGGGTGTTGGAAATATGCCCTAGAGGCAATAATAAAAGTATTATTATTATATTTCCTTGTTCATGATAATCGTCTGTTATTCATGCTTGAATTGTATTGTACGGAAACAGTGATACATGTGTGAATATATAGACCACAACGAGTCCCTGGTAGGCCTCTAGTTACCAGCTCGTTGATCAGCAGATGGTCACGGTTTCCTGACCATGGACATAGGATGTCAGTGATAACGGGATCACATCATTGGGAGAATGATGTGATGGACAAGACCCAATCCTGAGCATAGCACGAGATCGTATAGTTCGTAATGCATAAGCTTTTCGGTGTCAAGTATTTATTCCTTAGACCATGAGGTTGTGCAACTCCCGGATGCCGTAGGAATACTTTGGGTGTGCCAAACGTCACAACGTAACTGGGTGGCTATAAAGGTACACATCGGGTATCTCCGAAAGTGTCTGTTGAGTTGGTACGAACCGAGACTGGGATGTTGTCACTCCGTATGACGGAGAGGTACCTCTGGTCCCACTCGGTAAGACATCATCATAATGAGCTCAAAGTGACTAAGGAGTTAGTCAAGGGATGATAGATTACGGATCGAGTAAAGAGACTTGCCATGACGAGATTGAACAAGGTATCGGGAATACAGACGATCGAATCTCGGGCAAGTACCGTACCGATGGACAAAGGGAATAACGTACGGGATTGAGTGAATCCTTGACACAGTGGTTCATCCGATGAAGTTCATCGAGGAACACATGGGAACCAACATGGGTATCCAGATCCCGCTGTTGGTTATTGACCGGAGAGTGGTCTCGGTCATGTCTACGTGTCTCCCGAACCCGTAGGGTCTACACACTTAAGGTTCGGTGACGCTAGGGTCGTAGAGATACATGCACGTGGAAACCCAAAAGTTGTTCGGAGTCCCGGATGAGATCCCGGACGTGACGAGGAGTTCCGAAATGGTCTGAAGGTAAATAATGATATATAGGAAGCCCAGTTTCGGCCATCGGGTGACTTCCGGGGGTCACTGGGAGTGTCCCGGGACCACCGAAGGGGTCCCGGGGGTCCACCGGGTGGGGCCACCCATCCCGGTGGGGCCCCTAGGCCGCAAGGGGAAGGGGGCCAGCCCCTGGTGGGCTGGCGCACCCAACTGGGCCCCCCTCCATGCGCCTAGGGTTGAAACCCTAGGGGAAGGGGGCGCCCCCTATGCCTTGGGGGGCAAGTTCCCCCCCTAGGCCGCCGCCTGATGTCTACACACGCTTCTACTCTTGTAGACTATGTTGGGCCTCCAAGCGCAGAGGTTTGTAGGACAGCAGGAATTTCCCTCAAGTGGATGACCTAAGGTTTATCGAACTCATGGAAGTAGAGGTTGAAGATGGTCTCTCTCAAGCAACCCTGCAACTAAGATACAAGAAGTCTCTTGTGTCCCCAACACGCCTAATACAACTAGGAGTTGTATAGGTGCACTAGTTCGGCAAAGAGATGGTAAAATATGGATGATAGGAGTGGCAAAGCAAAGTAATATAAATCTGTAATAAAAAGTGCAGCAAGCAAACAAGTGGTAAACGTGAGCACAAATGGTATTGCAATGGTGGAAACAAGGCCTAGGCTTCATACTTTCACTAGTGGCAACTCCCAACAACATTAACATAATCGAATCACATGATATTTCCCATAAAACATGCAATGGAGACGCACCCGGAGGTCATTCCTTCGTGGTCAAGAGAGGACGAGAATTATGTAAGGCTACAAAAGCACACCTCAAAGTTCGTAGTTCTCAATCTAAGGATTTCCCAATGTCACCGCGGCCATCCAAAGAGAGTCCCACAATCACCACAACATATCTAAAGGATAGTCAAAGACAAGCACCAAGAGACTCTCAATCTTCAATCAACACACAAGAGAGGAAATCACTCATGAAAATATTTTTCTAATCCATGTCCAATAGACCGCTGTCACCTTGGTCTCGGGGATTATACTAGATACAGACAAGTGAGTACATCAATCCAATACATAGAGGAAGGGGAAATATCATGGGATCACCCTAGATTAACATAGCCTATGATCACAATGAAGATCACATCATGGGAGAGAGAATTGACCACATAGCTACTCGTAGAAACCTCAGCCCCGAGGAGGAACTACTCCCGCATCATGGAGGGAGGAAGCAACGTCGATGGAGATGAATCCGGGGGCACTTCCCCGTCCCGGCAGGGTGCCGGCATAGGAATTCTGGTCCCCCGAAGCTTGATGGCGATGGCGGCGGAGATCGGAATCGCGTCTGGAGAAAAGGGGTCCGGAATCAGGGTTTCCTCGACGGGTGTTAAATATATGCCAAAGGGGGTCGCCAGGGGAGCTAAGTGGGGCCCAGGCGGCCTGGCCAGGCGGCCAGGGGTGGGGCCGCCTGGGCAAGGCGCCTGGAGCCCCTGTGGCCCCTCTCCGGCCCTACTTTGGCCGCATGGAAGCTTCCGGAACACTGATTTTTTATATAATTTATCCGGGATTTTTCTGGCAGTTTACGTAATGGGAAAACCTGAAATACAAAAACAGCAGAAAACAGAAACTGGCACTGGGGTGCACTGAGTTAATAGGTTAGTCCAAATATGATCAAAAGTGTATGGAAGTGTATGAATATCATAGCAATATCACCCAAAAGAGGCATGGAGCAAGCAGAAATTATAGATACGTTTTGGACGTATCAACATCCCCAAGCTTAATTCCTGCTCGTCCTCGAGTAGGTAAATGATAACAAGCATAATTTCTGTGGTGACATGCTATTAACCATATAAGGACTTTCATAGTCATATGACAAAAGCTTACTGAGACAATGAATCTGTAGTAATTAAGTTGCCTCATGAGAAAATCACAAAGAACTGAAAGTTTTACAATATGATACTGAAACATCAAATAGATTTGTAATGGGCATGATGTGCAAATATGATAAAGTGATATCTCGCTTGCCCCCTTTAGTGAAGCAAAACATAAATGCAGGGGCACCTCCAAGGTTTAAGTGATGACTAGATACAATGATTTCAGAATAAACGATATCATAATCATGCAAAAGACAATGCTACTTTGGGACAATGCACATTACACTCAGAATGACAATCATGCTCTTAGTAGTTGGTGCTTTAAAAGAAGGTGGAGACTGTCGAACCGTGGCTTTTGTTGGCAAAGTTGAAAACCCGTGGTCGGAAACAAAAACTAAACATGTACCAGAGCTCTTGGTTTTAAAAACAGAGGTAATAATTATTATTTTGGATATGCATGTTCGTCAACGAATGCTAGCAGACAACTCAATCACTTCTTGAGATGGACAAGTTTCGAGGAACGGCTCCCGAATGAGGACGATCACATCCTCTTAATCTCCTTTGTTTATCACTGCCAAAGTTTTCTGATTTCTCATGAACAAAGCGTGAAGGAGGGTTTGTTTGTTATATTAATTTTGAGCCGGGCGCACTCTTTGCCAGTTCCTTCTCATATTATGGGTTTGCACATTAGACATGCAATCCCGGGGTGAAGCTTGTCCAACTTAAAAAGATCATGAATTAACTACTACTTCCTCATGAGCTAAAACAGAGGCACAAAACAGAAATGCATTTTTTTGAATAATTTCGAGATGGTACATGAAAGTCTTCGTTAGGAATGGCAGGTAAATACCATGTATAGGAAGGTATGGTGGACTCATATGGCATAACTGGTTTAAAAGAATTTGGATGCACAAGCAGTCAGTCCACTTAGTACAGGTGGAGGTTAGCAAAAGACTAGGAGCGACCAACTAAAAGAGCAATGACGGTCATAATCATGCAGAGCGACAAAGCAACATTGAATCAGGCATGGAAGTTATATCGCTACTCAGAAACAAAAGATCATCAAGGCTTGACAGACTTTCTTTACAGTCTTAAATATGCGTGAGCATACGCCAAGTCAATCAAAATAAATTCTTGAAGGAAGATATTACTAAACCATACCGCATCATAGGCAACCAAATCATGTTGGTACTCCAATAACACATTGGGAACCCCCCAGCTATTTGAGACTAACCATAAGAAAACATGAACTACTAAGCGCCATTATGCACGTAGAATTTTTATCATAGACATATCAACCAATGCAACAGAAGCAAACTCTCTTAATAAGATAAGCATGATAACTAAAGAGAGTTAAAGCAACCAACTAAACAAAAGCTCTTTAAAAAGATAAGCATGAAAACTAAGAGCTAAGCATGATAGCAGCTATTAAAAGACCAAGAACATACACAGCAAAGATAGACATGAAAATTCTATGTTATGTTCTAGGTTGAAGTGGAGCGTGTTTCTCTCCCACACAAAGAAAGCTGAGTTCCAACTCGTTATGAATAACAAACAAAACTAAAGAAAACTAAAAAGGAAACTAAAAGCAAGACGCTCCAAGCATAGCACATAACACATGAAGTGATAAAAATATAGTGGAACGAAAGACGAACTGATAATGTTGATGGAGAAGGGGATGCACGGGGGCATCCCCAAGCTTAGACGCTTGAGTATTCTTGAATATTTCTTGGGGGTGCATGGGGGCATCCCCAAGCTTGAGCGTTTGACACTCCTGAATCTTTTTATCATCTTCCCTCGCACACTTGAAAACTCCCTTCATACATAACTCATCATAATCTGATTAGCGAGGTTAGTACCCTTAATAAAATAATTTTTCCTTGCTGGAAATAAGGATATTCTTGAAGGTCTACTGTTTCTCAAGATTGCCAAAAGGTTCTTGCAAAGAAAAAGCAAGCTCAAGGTTTGCAAAATGAAGGAGAGGCAAAACATGACAGAATCTGTGAAAAACAGACCAACAGGTAGTAAATGATTTTTTCGGGGCACTTCTGCAACTCAAATCAAAAAACTCAGAACAGACGCCCAAAAGCCAATTGTATAGAGCACGCTGTCGAAACAATTCAGACCAAAAAGATGCTCTGGTGATTTTATACGAATTTTTCTGTCCAAGGACAGAATCTGTTTCCTGGACAGCACGTCACAACGTTTGAACTTTCTTGCAATCAGAGGCTACACTTGGCACAAAGCTGAAAAGTAAAGATACAATGATGATGCTACTGTAGTAACAACATCAAGACACAACAAAAGCAAAATAAAATTTTATTCATTGTGGGCTGCCTCCCAAAAGTGCTTTCTTTTATGCCTTTAAGCTAGGCATAAGACTTTAATGATGCTCTCGTAGGAATAAGAGTTGAAGAACAAAAGAGAGCATCAAGAAGCAAATACCAAACACATTTAAGCCTAACATGCTTCCTATGCATAGGAATATTGCAATAGAATAATTCATTGAAGCACAAAGCAATAAGCATAGGAAGACAAAACAAGTGCAGCTTCAAAACCTTCAACATAAAGAGAGGGAACTTGATATTATTGAAATATCTATAAGCATATGTTCCCTTCTCATAATAATTTTCAGCAGGATCACGGATAAACTCAACAATATAAGCATCACATAAAGCATTGTTACCATGATCCACATGCAAAAGGGTACTCTTGCTCTCCACATAAGCATAATCTTTCTCATTGGTAATAGTGGGAGTAGGACTATCATAAACAACTTGAACACTATAGATTAATTGTGTATTAGGAAGATGGTGTTCAACAAGGGAGTAATTCCCTCCATGATTATGACAAGTTTCATAAGGATAATTTCTCCTTATGTCATAGGTACCTTTATAATCACTATAGATTGGAGTTATAACATCATCATAGTAGAGAAGAGCATTATCATTGCTAGCAACTATACTTGTAAACATGTTGTCTTTATTCTTACTACCAAAAGAATTGTCAATTAGCACATCACTAGTGGGTAAAGGATTTGCAATCCTATCGTCCCCAAGCTTAGAGCTTTCCATATCATCACTTTCAGAGTTGGTACCAAAAATATTTTCAAGATCATAAGCAGCATTATCATCATTTTCCCAATCACAATAAGTAACATGCATATCATAATCAAAATCATCTTCAATAGTACCTACGGACGTATCATCAAGATGATAATTAAGGCAATGGACTTCACATTCTTCTTTAAACTTACAACCGTTAGATAAAAGTTGATGGGAGGAATATGCTCAGGCCAGGTTGATACCCATTCTTCTTCCTTTTTGCTCCTCTTCCTCCTCCTCTTCTTTTTATTCTTCTTCACTTTAGGAGGGGGTGGTTGGAGATGAAGCTTCTCCACATATCCTAGTTTATCATTAGAAACAATAGGGGAAACTTGGGAGAAACTCTCCTTTTTATTAGCAGAAATATAAGAGACATTTTTAAACTTTGGTAAAGTTCCCTCCCTTCTAATCTTACTTATGTAATCATTTTCATGGCAATTAACAACACAATAGAGATGGCAATTTTGCAAAGTGTTTTTTATTCCTATGGCATTAACATCTAGCCAAGAAGTCTTTTCTGATAACTCCTCACACATCAAAAATAACATAAACTCATCATAAAGATCAGAGGTGATCATGTTATCACACAACTGGTTAACAGTTATGTTTTGAAAGTTCATGCATTGAAAATTAAAGTGACCTTCTATACAGCAAAGTTCACAAGTAAAAGGATAAAGGTCACACAATTCTCTAGCAATTTCATTTAAATCTCTAACCCAAGTGATTGTTCTTTCATGCTTATGTTGCTTACAATACTTCTCTTCTTCAATCATAGGCCTTTCACAAGGTCTATCCACTCCACAAAAATTAACATGCTTATATAAAACTTCATTTTTAGGAATTGGATCATGCATGTTGCAATCATCATGAACAATTTCATTTTCTTTGCAAATCTCTTTAAAAGGTTCATGATGCTTGTTCCAATCCTCCTTAGGCATATTAAGATGTGAAGCAAAAGATTTGAGGAAATCAACAAGGAGTTGAGAATCAAGCCCAAATTTAGCACTAAACTTATTAAAACTTGTAGTTTCAACAAAGGACTTAATGCAATCATACTCATAAACTATACCTGACTCTTTACCTTTGTCGATCTCCCAACCTTCAGTGTTGCGTTGAATTCTTTCAAGGAGTTCCCATTTAGCATCAATCTTTTCGTTTGTGAAAGAACCCATAGAGGAAGCATCGAGCAAATCTTTATCCTGTCGAGAGAGCCTCGCATAGAAATTAGTAATAATCATATCTTTGGGGAGCCCATGGTTAGGACATTTTAGCATTAACGTTTTCAGTCTCCCCCAAGCTTGAGCTATGCTCTCTCCGTCATGAGGATAGAAATTATAAACATAATTCCTATTCTCATGGACTTCATGAAGAGGATAAAACTTGGAGTAAAATAGAGACTGGATCTCTTCCCAATCAAGCAAGTGCGAGTTATCGAGAAGCTTATACCAATCTGAAGCTTTATCTATAAGTGATACGGCGAACAATTTCCTCATGACAAACTCCCTTGATACACCTGCAAGCTTAAATAATGAACATAGTTGTGACAGATATAGCAAGTGTTCACCGGGATGTCTGTCTCCTGCATAACGATTAGCCAAAACATAATCGATAATACCAGCTGGTATTTTATAGGGCACAATTTCAGTAGGGGGAGGAGCAACCACCACAGGTGTGGGGCGTCTTCCCGCAAGCAACGATCCAATAGCACGGTTTTCCATAAACATAACTAGTGAAACTAAAAACAAGAAACGAAAAGATTTAATTGCAAGATCTAAAGATATACCTTCAAGCACTCACCTCCCCGGCAACGGCGCCAGAAATAGCTTGATGTCTACACACGCTTCTACTCTTGTAGACTATGTTGGGCCTCCAAGCGTAGAGGTTTGTAGGACAGCAGCAATTTCCCTCAAGTGGATGACCTAAGGTTTATCGAACTCAGGGAAGTAGAGGTTGAAGATGGTCTCTCTCAAGCAACCCTGCAACTAAGATACAAGAAGTCTCTTGTGTCCCCAACACGCCTAATACAACTAGGAGTTGTATAGGTGCACTAGTTCGGCGAAGAGATGGTAAAATATGGATGATAGGAGTGGCAAAGCAAAGTAATATAAATCTGTAATAAAAAGTGCAGCAAGCAAACAAGTGGTAAACGTGAGCACAAATGGTATTGCAATGGTGGAAACAAGGCCTAGGCTTCATACTTTCACTAGTGGCAACTCCCAACAACATTAACATAATCGAATCACATGATATTTCCCATAAAACATGCAATGGAGACGCACCCGGAGGTCATTCCTTCGTGGTCAAGAGAGGACGAGAATTATGTAGGGCTACAAAAGCACACCTCAAAGTTCGTAGTTATCAATCTAAGGATTTCCCAATGTCACCGCGGCCATCCAAAGAGAGTCCCACAATCACCACAACATATCTAAAGGATAGTCAAAGACAAGCACCAAGAGACTCTCAATCTTCAATCAACACACAAGAGAGGAAATCACTCATGAAAATATTTTTCTAATCCATGTCCAATAGACCGCTGTCACCTTGGTCTCGGGGATTATACTAGATAAAGACAAGTGAGTACATCAATCCAATACATAGAGGAAGGGGAAACATCATGGGATCACCCTAGATTAACATAGCCTATGATCACAACGAAGATCACATCATGGGAGAGAGAGATAACCACATAGCTACTGGTAGAAACCTCAGCCCCGAGGAGGAACTACTCCCGCATCATGGAGGGAGGAAGCAACGTCGATGGAGATGAATCCGGGGGCACTTCCCCATCCCGGCAGGGTGCCGGCTGATGTCTACACACGCTTCTACACTTGTAGACTATGTTGGGCCTCCAAGCGCAGAGGTTTGTAGGACAGCAGCAATTTCCCTCAAGTGGATGACCTAAGGTTTATCGAACTCAGGGAAGTAGAGGTTGAAGATGGTCTCTCTCAAGCAACCCTGCAACTAAGATACAAGAAGTCTCTTGTGTCCCCAACACACCTAATACACTTGTTAGATGTATAGGTGCACTAGTTCGGCGAAGAGATGTTAAATGGCAAGTGATATGGATGGCAAAACAAAGTAATATAAATCTGTAATAAAAAGTGCAGCAAGCAAACAAGTGGTAAACGTGAGCACAAATGGTATTGCAATGGTGGAAACAAGGCCTAGGGATCATACTTTCACTAGTGGCAACTCCCAACAACATTAACATAATCGAATCACATGATATTTCCCATAAAACATGCAATGGAGACGCACCCGGAGGTCATTCCTCCGTGGTCAAGAGAGGACGAGAATTATGTAGGGCTACAAAAGCACACCTCAAAGTTCGTAGTTCTCAATCTAAGGATTTTCCAATGTCACCGCGGCCATCCAAAGAGAGTCCCACAATCACCACAACATATCTAAAGGATAGTCAAAGACAAGCACCAAGAGACTCTCAATCTTCAATCAACACACAAGAGAGGAAATCACTCATGAAAATATTTTTCTAATCCATGTCCAATAGACCGCTGTCACCTTGGTCTCGGGGATTATACTAGATAAAGACAAGTGAGTACATCAATCCAATACATAGAGGAAGGGGAAATATCATGGGATCACCCTAGATTAACATAGCCTATGATCACAACGAAGATCACATCATGGGAGAGAGAATTGACCACATAGCTACTGGTAGAAACCTCAGCCCCGAGGAGGAACTACTCCCGCATCATGGAGGGAGGAAGCAACGTCGATGGAGATGAATCCGGGGGCACTTCCCCGTCCCGGCAGGGTGCCGGCACAGGAATTCTGGTCCCCCGAAGTTTGATGGCGATGGCGGCGGAGATCGGAATCGCGTCTGGAGAAAAGGGGTCCGGAATCAGGGTTTCCTCGACGGGTGTTAAATATATGCCAAAGGGGGTCGCCAGGGGAGCTAAGGGGGCCCAGGCGGCCTGGCCAGGCGGCTAGGGGTGGGGCCGCCTGGGCAGGGCGCCTGGAGCCCATGTGGCCCCCCTCCGGCCCTACTTTGGCCGCATGGAAGCTTCCGGAATGCTGATTTTTTATATAATTTTTCCGGGATTTTTCTCGCAGTTTACGTAATGGGAAAACCTGAAATACAAAAACAGCAGAAAACAAAAACTGGCACTGGGGTGCACTGAGTTAATAGGTTAGTCCAAATATGATCAAAAGTGTATGGAAGTGTATGAATATCATAGCAATATCACCCAAAAGAGGCATGGAGCAAGCAGAAATTATAGATACGTTTTGGACGTATCACCGCCCCCTTTGCAGATGGGATCTGCCAGGGTTGGCGCCCCCCTGGACCCCTATATATAGTGAGGGGGGGAGAGGGCAGCCGCACCCAAGTCTCTGGCGCCTCTCCCCCTCCCGTCACACCTCCATCTCCTTACGCAGGGCGCCGGCGAAGCCCTGCAGGATTTCCCGCTGCATCCACCACCACGCCGTCGTGCTGTAGGATCTCCGACGACCTCTCCTCCCCCCTTGCTGGATCAAGAAGGAGGTGACGTTGCTGTACCGGACGTGTGTTGAACGCGGAGGTGCCATCCGTTCGGCGCTAGATCATCGGTGACGAAGAACGCGAAGAGTACGACTACTTCATCCACGCTTCTTCGAAAGCTTCCGCTCACGATCTACAAAAGGGTATGTAGATGCACTCTAATATGCTCGTTGCTAGATGTCTCCTAAGATTGATCTTGGTGAAAGCGTAGAAATTTTTTGAATTCTGCTACGTTCCCCAACAGTGGCATCTGAGCTAGGTCTTTGCGTAGCATCCTGCACGAGTAGAACACAAAGCAGTTGTGGGCGTTTGAGTTTGCTCAATCTTCTTGCCGTTACTAGTCTAATCTTGATTCGGCGGTATTGTCGGATGAAGCGGCCCGGACCAACTTTACACGTACGCTTACGTGAGACTGGTTCCACCGATAGACATGCACTAGATGCATAAGGTGGCTGGCGGGTGTCTGTCTCTCCTACTTTAGTCGGATCGGATTCGATGAACAGGGTCCTTATGAAGGGTAAATAGAAATTGACAAATCACGTTGTGGTTTTGGCGTAGGTTAGAAACGTTCTTGCTAGAAAACCTATAGAAGCCACGTAAAACTTGCAACAACAATTAGAGGCCGTCTAACTTGTTCTTGCAGCATGTGCTATGTGATATGGTATGGCCAAGAAGATGTGATGAATGATATATATGATGTATGAGATTGATCATGTTCTTGTAATAGGGAATCATGACTTTCATGTCGTTGAACTTGACAACCGGCAGGAGCCATAGGAGTTGTCTTAATTATTGTATGACCTGCATGTCACTGAATAACGCCATGTAATTACTTTACTTTATTGCTAAACGTTAGCCATAGTAGTAGAAGTAATAGTTGGCGTGACGACTTCATGAAGACACGATGATGGAGATCATGATGATGGAGATCATGGTGTCGAGCCGGTGACAAAGATGATCATGGTGCCCCGAAGATGGAGATCGAAGGAGCATGATGATATTGGCCATATCATGTCACTTTATATGATTGCATGTGATGTTTATCATGTTTTATGCATCTTGTTTACTTAGAACGACGGTAGTAAATAAGATGATCTCTCACTAAAAATTTCAAGAATTGTGTTCCCCCTAACTATGCACCGTTGCTAAGGATCGTTGTTCCGAAGCACCACGTGATGATCGGGTGTGATAGGTTCTAACGTTCGCATACAACGGGTGTAAGCCAGATTTACACACGCAACACACTTAGGGTTTACTTGACAAGCCTAGCATGTACAGACATGGCCTCGGAACACGGAAGACCGAAAGGTCGAACACGAGTCGTATAGAAGATACGATCAACATGAAGATGTTCACCGTTGATAACTAGTCCGTCTCACGTGATGATCGGACACGGGCTAGTCAATTCGGATCGTGTATCACTTAGATGACTAGAGAGATGTCAATCTGAGTGGGAGTTCATTAAAATTTGATTAAGATGAACTTAATTATCATGAACTTAGTCTAAATTCTTTACAATATCTCTTGTAGATCAAATGGCCCACGCTCATGTCACCCTCAACTTCAACGCGTTGCTAGAGAAATCCAAGCTAAAAGACGATGGTAGCAACTATACGGACTGGGTCCGTAACCTGAGGATCATCCTCATAGCTGCCAAGAAAACTTATGTCCTAGATGCACCGCTAGGTGACGCTCCCGCCCCGGCAAACCAAGATGTTATGAACGCTTGGCAGTCGCGTTGTGATGATTACTCCCTGGTTCAGTGCGGCATGCTTTACAGCTTAGAATCGGGGCTCCAAAAGCGTTTTGAGCACCACGGGGAATTTGAGATGTTCCAAGAGCTGAAAATGGTTTTCCAAGCTCATGCCCGAGTCGAGAGATATGACGTCTCCGACGCATTCTACAGCTGTAAGATGGAGGAAAACAGTTCTGTCAGTGAGCACATCCTCAAGATTTCTGGGTTGCACAACCGCTTGTCTCAGTTGGGAATGAATCTCCCAGACGAAGCGGTCGTTGACAGAATCCTCCAGTCGCTCCCACCAAGCTACAAGAGCTTCGTGTTGAACTTCAATATGCAGGGGATGGAGAAGTCCATTCCCGAGGTATATTCGATGCTGAAATCAGCGGAGGTGGATATCAAGAAAGAACATCAAGTGTTGATGGTCAATAAAACCACTAAGTTCAAGAAGGGCAGGGGTAAGAAGAACTTCAAGAAGGACGGCAAGGGAGTTGCTGTGCCCGGTAAGCCTGTTGCCGGGAAGAAGCCAAAGTATGGACCCAAGCCTGAGACAGAGTGCTTTTATTGCAAGGGAACGGGTCACTGGAAGCGGAACAGCCCCAAATACTTAGTGGACAAGAAGGCCGGCAACGTCAAAGGTATATGTGATATACATGTTATTGATGTGTACCTTACCAGCACTCGTAGTAGCTCCTGGGTATTCGATACCGGTGCAGTTGCTCATATTTGTAACTCTAAGCAGGAGTTGCGGAATAAGCGGAGATTGGCGAAGGACGAGGTGACGATGCGCGTCGGGAATGGTTCCAAGGTCGATGTGATCGCCGTCGGTACGCTGCCTCTACATCTACCCTCGGGATTAGTTTTAAACCTTAATAATTGTTATTTAGTACCAGCTTTGAGCATGAACATTGTATCTGGATCTCGTCTTATGCGAGATGGCTACTCATTTAAATCCGAGAATAATGGTAGTTCTATTTATTTGAGAGATATGTTTTATGGTCATGCCCCGCTGGTCAATGGTTTATTTTTGATGAATCTCGAACGTGATGATACACATATTCATAGTGTGAATGCCAAAAGATGTAAAGTTGATAATGATAGTCCCACATACTTGTGGCATTGCCGCCTTGGTCATATTGGTGTCAAACGTATGAAGAAGCTTCATGCTGATGGACTACTGGAGTCTCTTGATTATGAATCATTTGACACGTGCGAACCATGCCTCATGGGCAAGATGACCAAGACTCCGTTCTCCGGAACAATGGAGCGAGCAACCAACTTATTGGAAATCATACATACCGATGTGTGCGGTCCAATGAGTGTTGAGGCTCGCGGAGGCTATCGTTATGTTCTCACCCTCACAGATGACTTGAGTAGATATGGGTATATCTATTTGATGAAGCACAAGTCTGAGACCTTTGAAAAGTTCAAGGAATTTCAGAATGAGGTTGAGAATCAACGAGACAAGAAAATAAAGTTTTTACGATCGGATCGTGGGGGTGAATATTTGAGTCATGAATTTGGCACGCACCTTAGGAAATGTGGAATTGTTTCGCAATTGACACCGCCCGGAACACCTCAGCGTAACGGTGTGTCCGAACGTCGAAATCGTACTATGTTGGACATGGTGCGATCTATGATGTCCCTTATCGATTTACCGCTATCTTTTTGGGGTTATGCTTTAGAGACTGTCGCATTCACTTTAAATAGGGCTCCGTCGAAATCCGTTGAGACGACACCATATGAACTTTGGTTTGGCAAGAAACCGAAGCTGTCGTTTCTAAAAGTTTGGGGTTGCGATGCTTATGTCAAGAAACTTCAACCTGAAAAGCTCGAACCCAAATCGGAAAAATGCGTCTTCATAGGATACCCAAAGGAAACGATTGGTACACCTTCTACCACAGATCAGAAGGCAAAGTCTTTGTTGCCAAGAATGGATCCTTTCTGGAGAAAGAGTTTCTCTCGAAAGAAGTGAGTGGGAGGAAAGTAGAACTTGATGAGGTGAGAGTCACCCCTCCCGAACCGGAAAGTAGCGCAGCGCAGGAAATTGTTCCTGAGGTGCCTGCACCGACAAGGGAGGAAGTTGATGATCATGATCATGAAGAAACATATCAAGTTACTACTGAACTTTGAAGGTCCACAAGGGCACGTTCCGCACCAGAGTGGTACGGCAACCCTGTCATGAATATCATGTTGTTAGACAACGGTGAACCTTCAAACTATGAAGAAGCGATGGCGGGCCCGGATTCCAATAAATGGCTTGGAGCCATGAAATCCGAGATAGAATCCATGTATGAAAACAAAGTATGGACTTTGGTGGACTTGCCTGATGATAGGCACGCCATAGAAAATAAATGGATATTTAAGAAGAAGACAGACGCAGATGGTAATGTGACCATCTATAAGGCTCGGCTTGTCGCTAAGGGTTATCGACAAGTTCAAGGGATTGACTACGACGAGACTTTCTCTCCCGTAGTGATGCTGAAGTCAGTCAGAATCATGTTAGCTATCGCCGCATTCTATGATTATGAGATATGGCAAATGGACGTCAAAACGGCATTCCTTAATGGCTTCCTCAAGGAAGAGTTGTATATGATACAGCCGGAAGGTTTTGTCGATCCAGAGAATGCTAACAAGGTATGCAAGCTCCAGCGCTCGATCTACGGGCTGGTGCAAGCATCTCGGAGTTGGAATATTCGCTTTAATGATGTGATCAAAGCGTTTGGTTTTATACAGACTTATGGAGAAGCCTGTATCTACAAGAAAGTGAGTGGGAGCTCTGTAGCATTTTGTAGGATCGAAGTAGGTCTAGAGGGGGGGTGATTAGACTACTTGACAATATAAAAATCTGCCTTTAGATCATGCAAAGTTTTTGGCAGTTTCACAAACAAGATCAATTCAAGTAACACCCTACACATGCAATTCTAGAGTATATGAAGCGGAAAGTAAATTGCACATGTAAAAAGGAGGTGGAGAAGATCAAACGCAGTTTGGTGACACGGAGATTTTTGTCGTGGTTCCGATAGGTGGTGCTATCGTACATCCACGTTGATGGAGACTTCAACCCACGGAGGGTAACGGCTGCGCGAGTCCACGGAGGGCTCCACCCACAAAGGGTCCACGAAGAAGCAACCTTGTCTATTCCATCACGGCCTACGCCCACGGAGGACTAGCCTTACTCGGGGTAGATCTTCACGAAGTAGGCGATCTCCTTGCCCTTACAAACTTCTTGGTTCAACTCCACATCATCAAGACGGAGGCTCCCAAGCGACACCTAACCAATCTAGGAGGCACCACCCCCCAAAAGGTAATAGACGGTGTTGATGATGATGAACTCCTTGCTCTTGTGCTTCAGATGATAAACTCCCCAACACTCAACTCTCCTCACTGATATGGCTGTGGTGGAAGAAAGGTTTGAGTGGAAAGCAACTTGGGAAGGCTAGAGATCAAGTTTCATATGGTAGGAGTGGAATGGCTTGATCTCAACACAAGGGTAGGTGGTTCACTTCTCAGAAAGTGTATGATATGAGTGGTAGACTTTCTGATGGCTCTCCTCACGAATGAGGAGGGGGTGGAGGGGTATATATAGCCTCCACACAAAATCCAACCGTTACACACACATTTGACCAATCTCGGTCAGACCGAAGTGAAAACTCGGTCAGACCGAAAGTTCAAATATAGTGAACGTTGGGATTTTCGGTGGGACCGAAAATACCATCTCGGTGAGACCGAAGTGAGTCAAAGGTTAGGGTTTGCCATTTCGGTGAGACCGAAAATATAAACTCGGATATTCCGAATTGATGTCAACTGATCACAGAAGGTTGGCAGCCCTTTTTCGGTGAGACCGAAACTCAGAATCGGTTTGACCGAGAAGCTAGGGTTTGGAGAAACAACTGAAGTGGTTCATCTCGGTGGGACTGAGTTGGTTTGACCGAGATTACTTATGGGTGTGTGTTAAGTAGTGAATAGTGCTGATAGTTGAGGGAGTTAGATCACCAAGCACTTGAGCAACAAGAACATTAACACAACCTCATCCCCTTTTAATAGTATTGGCTTTTCCTATGGACTCAATGTGATCTTTGATCACTAAACCAAAAATGGAGTCTTGAGCTTTTGCCAATGCTTGTCTTAGCATTTTGAGGGGTCCACTTCTTCAGACATTTCCGTACCCATATCATCGAACTTCTCTGAAATGATTCTCAAGATAATATTAGTTCAATGATATATATGTTGTTATTAATTACCAAAACCACCCGGGGATTAGTTGCACTTTCAATCTCCCCCTTTTTGGTAATTGATGACAACATATAGATCAAAGCTTCGACAAAAGATATAATCAATGAATAATATCGTCGCTTTGAGAAGTATGTGATAAACAAGAGCTCCCCCTAAATTTGTGCATTATTTAAAATTTGCGTTTGAATGCAAATGCACAATCGATTAGGATTATGGGTCACTCTTCCATGTCACATACATCTTGGTGGAGCGCACAAAATGATAAGAATGAATAACATGCACTCAATCACCAAGACAATAGTAAATAGCCATACAATAAGGAATAGCATAGGATAAGCAATAAGCACACATTAAAGCATAGTATGGCTAAGCACTCATTAAGGTAGCATCAAACGTAGTAGCAAGCACACATAAAGTATCTGGAACCAAAAGAAACCAATGTATCACAGAGAAACCGGCAAAAGACGAAAAAACGAAAGAGCACTCTCTCTCTCGAAGCCCTATGATCTATAACAATTTCTCCCCCTTTGGCAACAAGTTACCAAAAAGTTCGAAAAGGTATAGAGCTAAACGTCACTGCGGGCTCTGCTGGCTGCTCCCGTCTGGGTCGATGTCGGTGTAGAGATAGCTGCATCTGCGAAGACCTCTGCTGATGTCTGCGGTGGAGGAGTGGATGCTGGAGCTGAAGGAACTGCTGGAGCTGTAGCTGGTGCTGAAGTGGTAGCCCTGGAGTCTGTCACTGGGATAGCTGCAGATCTGGATCCTCTGGGAACCTGAGCAGCCTGGCGATGAGAGTCCTGGACTAGATCATCCTGCATAAGCTCTGCTCTCTCCTGCCTAGTCTCCTCCATGTCTGCCTCAAGCTTGTTGACAGACACCTGAATCTCAGTCAGCTTCACGTCTAGAGCGTGGATCTTGTCCTCGACAATCCTCTCAAGGCTCTCCTGAGATTGCTCAATGCTGGCCAGGCGTTGTTCAATTCTCTGGGTTGCTTCAAGAATCTGTTCTCCAAAGCTCTTTGGCTTAGCTGCTGCTGCTGCTGCCTCTTTGTCAGCTTTGGCTTTCTTTGCAGCTTCAATTTTGGCTTGCCCTTCAACTGAGGTGGGATCCTCTTCATCCATCACAACTACGTTGTCCTCATGCTCTGGCTGCAGTGGCAAGTGCTTCCTATCCAACATGAATTTGCCCGTGCCAAACTTGGCGTTGATGAGCATCTGTATCTGCGGTGCAAACCCACATGACCTCTTTTGGTCAGCTGCAGTCCTCTTAATGGTCTCTACCATCAAGTCCATCACCTTAAAAGGTGCCTTCTCATCGAGAATGTGCAGCATGTTGATAGAATAGCCTCGTATCATCCGGTGGTCACCTGACTTAGGCATCAAAGTATGCCTCAGAATAGTGTTAGTAGTGGTCAGACCTGCCTGGAGATAATACACTGAGCCGAGCTTCCATCCCTCCAAATCAGCAGCTGGGATCTCCTTGTACATATTCTTCATAGAATCATGACTCTTCTTAGGAATCCCATAGACATCAATGTCGTCCTCTCTCTGCACAGGAGCGTTCAGAAGTTCTGCCCATTCTGCAACAGTCGAAGAAAACCGTTGACCTTCAGTCATCCAGGTGATCTTGCCATCGGGGTAGAAATGGGCTGTGGCATAGAACTGCATGATCATCTCGTCATTCCATGCTGTCAGTTCTTGACCCACAAAATCAGCAACTCCACATGCAGTAAAGCTCTCATGCACATGGGGAAAGAAGTCCCGGTGCTCTCTACTGTCAATATACTTCCAGTCAACATATCTGGTGTCAGCAACAATGGGCTTCTTATCCATTAGCACAGTCTCATAGAAATCCTGCTGCTCTCTGGTGTGGAATCTGGGGTCCACAGCAGTCCTTCTTCTTACGGCATATGGATCAGACTGTCTCCATAGCCTGAGACCTTTGTCCTTCCTTGCCTTCATGTCCTCAGCTTGAGGATGAGCATCATTGTGGAGTGGCAACTTGGGACGGAGCTTGAGCAACACATGCTCTTCATCTGACTCAGAAGGTGGCATCTCACCTTTGTTCTTCTCAGAAGCTGGAATGCTTCTGGTTGTCCTCTTGGGCTTCGCTGGAGCTGCCTTAGCTTGAGCAGGCTTCTTGGGCTTGGAGGAGGCTTGAGCCCGAATGGCATCACCCATGAACTTAGCTTTCTGAGGAGGAGGCTGGGGTGCTTCTTCTTCTTCTTCTTCAGCAACATCTTGAGGTTCAGCATATACAACTCTCTTCCTCTTGGAAGTCTTCTTCACCTTGCTTGGAGCAGGCTCTTCCAAGATGAGCTTCTTGGCAACTGCTGATTGCTTCACTTTACTTGTGCCTTTCCTTGGCTGCTACCCTTGGTGCTCTTTGGCAACCACATTCCTCTTGGGCTTGGAGGTAACTTCCTCAGCAACAAAGTCGGAGTCCTCATCATCCGAAGTTCTCTTCTTCCTGGTTCTCGTAGCTGCGGGAGGCAAACCACTAGGGGTGCTCCTCTCACCATCATCACTAGAGCTGCTTGCAGGACTTGTATCTGCCTCTGGAATATCAGCAAACGGTGATTCAGACCTGTTTTGGCTGTCACTGACATCTCACATGGCTGAAAGACCTGTGAAAAGATAAGGTGTAGGCAGAGTAGAAGAGTTATCACAACTGCAGAAGTTTTTGCAAAAAAAATGAGTTTAAAAACTTAGTTTTGAGTTTTCACAGAATGTATTTCGGTCAAACCGATTTCAAGTTTCGGTGTAACCGAAGTTTTCAACAGAACCTACACACCACTTTCGGTCAGACCGAAATGGGTTTCGGTTCTACCGAAAACTTAGGGTTTCACAGAAACTTCAATTCGGACATTCCGATTTCCACAACTCGGTCAGACCGAACTATGTAGTGCAATGGTCAGAGACCAAATCGGTCAGTCCGAGTTTCAGGAATCGGCTTCACCGAGATGCATTCCGTGGAAACCTAAACCTAAGGATTTTCCTCGAAAATAGAAGATCTGAATAATGTATTGGGATCATATCAAACGTGGATTGAATCAGGGCAGTCCTATCATGCAAGAATCAGAAGTGGAGCATGAAAGGGATCGGGACACACCCTAACTTGGTGGTGTCCCTCTACGGCGGCAACGGCGGAGAAGATTACCGTTGACGGCGGCGGAGACCTGCGGCGAGGGCGCACAGGTGACGACGGCGACGATCCTTAGATCAGGGCGACGGCAGCAGGGGTCTTGGAGGGCGAACGTTTGAAAGGAATAGATCGCGCGCAGCCCTCAGTATATATAACCCCGTGCTGTCGGTGGGACCGAGTTGAAAAACTCGGTGTCACCGAGATGCATAATTGCAGTGCAGTTACGCATATCGGTCAGACCGAGATTTTGAACTCGGTTTCACCGAGATGAAACCTAGATCAATCTAAGTGTTTCGGTTGGACCGAGATTGGGAAGCCGGTCAGACCGAAATGGACTTAGAAGGTTTTGGAAGTCAGCCTTAGACGAATCGGTGGTTTCGAGTGCTCCTCACTCGGACTGTCCGAAAAAGACTTGTTCAAAGTTGTGATATAAGCATGAATAGAATTTGAGACAAGATAGCATAGATAGCTAGGGAAGGTGCTTAGGCATTCTTGTCCATCCATTTGGCCAGAAAAAGAAACCAAAACAATCAAAACCACAAATGGATGTCCTTGAATGAATAGAATCATGCATTCAACATGCTCACACAATAAGATAGCAACTGAAATATGTGTCAAACATGCACAACCAATCACTCTAGCTACTAGCACACAATTTGTCGATGACTAGGTCATCTATATATGAGTATATTGACTTAGGAGCCAAATGAGAACATTTGATCATAGGTCATACTCATCGTTTAAGCACAAGTGGGGTTACCACTTTTACATAAAGCATTTATGTGTTCACATCATTTGGAGATGCTTTAGCTCAATTTTTAGAGCAAAGCTCCCCTAGATGTGAGAGCCCCTTTTAAAGGGTCAAACTAACCTTGGGTTGTCGTAGAAGACTTCATGTAGATGTTGAAGATGTGGATGCTCAATGTTGATGTAGATCATCAAGAGTTGAGAGCTATCCTTGGATTAGGGCACTTTCAATACCTACATGGGTTAGTCCCACAAGGAACAAACAAGAATATCCATAGACATAGAGTGAAGTACACAAAAGATAATGTCCATGAAAGCAATGATTACCTTGTCCCTTGACTTACCAACAAGAGGGTTTGTGACTCCATGAACTAGTGCATGATGTGGAAGTTGATTGCACAAGTTCTTGCCAAAACGAATATGAGTGAAGTTTGTTGGCGGAGTCACCCTCAAGAACCTACTAGTTCTTCTTCTTTGGGATCCACATCATCTTGATGGGAATCCTTGGTGTTGTAGTTGAGCTTGACGAAGTAGAACTTGATGTGTCCTTGGGAACCCACTTGACCATGGCTTGAGGTGCTTCAATGAATGCATCAATCTCCTCTTGAAGCTTGTCCTTGGCCTCTAGCTTGTGGTCTTGTGGTGGAAGGTCATCTTGAGCTTGTTCCACATTGGAAGAAGTAGGATCATACTTCTCCTTTTGTGAGACAAACTGTGGAGTAGGGTATTGACCTTCTTCCCACTCAACACCTTCGGCGTTGAACTTTCGCTCAAAACCAATCCCTTGATTCTTCCGGTGTCTTCCTTGTTTGCGAACAATCTCCTCAAAGTTCTTGCTTCCGGCAAGACTCTTGTAGACACCTTTCTCTATGATTTCCTTCAATAAGCTATTTTCTTGCTCAAGTGTAACTTGGCTTGAAACATTGTTAGTGGAATCAAGAGAACTACTAGAAGTAACAACATTTGATTTAACATTGTTATTGTTACTACTAGAGGAAGAATTTTTCTTATGCTTGTCATGCTTAGTCTTAATAGGTGGCAAGAAATTAGACAAGAGAAGTCGTTTGGTAAGATATGAAGAACTCTTCTTTCGAAGATCGTCATTGATCGCTTTTAGAAACTCATGTTCTTGCTCTAGAGTGAGCTTCTCGAAGCGTAGCTTCTCATGAGATCTTAGGAGCTCTCTATGATCTTCTTGAGTTGTTTCATGAGCTAACTTAAGAGTGTTTAGTTCTTTAGTTAGACGCTCAATCTCCTTCATAGCATTGTCATTCGACTCTTCTCGACTATAAAGACTACTAGCATTTTCATCATTACTAAGCTCACTAGATTTATCATGCAAGAGCTCATCTTCACCAAGTAAGTCATCCTCATCACTATCAAAGTCAATGAATTCAGGGTGTGTTACCTTGGGGCCTTTAGCCATGAAGCATCTTCCAATTCCCTCGTTTGGTGAATCAAATAAGTCGTAGGAGTTGGAGTTGGAGGATACGAGTGCAAGTCCGGCAACACCTTCATCTTGACTATAGTCGGAGTCGGAGTGATAGCTTCCATCGGATTGACTGTCAGAGTCGGAGCCGGAGACCCATTCACCAACATGATCTTGATGTCTTCTTCTTGTGTAGCTCCTTGATGACTTGTCTTTCCTCTCCGAATCCTTGCTTCTCCGAGAGGGTCTTCGTTCATAACGATCATCTCTACTCCTTCTCTCTCTCCGAGGTGACTCATCTCTTGCTCTTCTTCTTGGAGATTCTTCTCTTCTCTTGTGGGGAGCCGTACACTCATTTGAGAAGTGTCCGGGTCTTCCACAATTGTAGCAGTTTCGATCACGACTAGAAGATCTCTTTCCATCATATGATCTAGACTTTGAGCTTCTTTCTTTGCCTCTATTCTTGTAGAACTTGTTGAAGTTCCTGACCATTAGGCTTATCTCTTCATTGGAAACTAGCTTGTCACTTGAGGTAGTAGGAGCATCACTTGTAGCTTTGTAAGCACCACTTGACTTGTTGTGAAGCTCTTCCTTATCCTTAAGTGTCATTTCATGGGCAACAATTCTTCCAATGACTTCAGTTGGCTTGAGAGTCTTGTAGTTTGGCATCATTTGGATCAAAGTGCACACGGTGTCATACTTTCCATCCAAAGCTCTGAGAATCTTCTTAATGATGAATCGGTCGGTCATTTCTTCGCTTCCTAAGCCAGCAATCTCATTTGTGATGAGAGCAAGCCTAGAGTACATTTCAGCGACTCCTTCACCATCCTTCATCTTGAACTTGTCAAGTTGACCTTGAAGAATATCTAGCTTTGATTCCTTCACAGATTCAGTACCTTCGTGCATTTCAACCAAAGTATCCCAAATCTCTTTAGCATTCTCAAGACGGCTGATTTTGTTGAACTCTTCGGGACACAAAGCATTGAAGAGAATGTCACAAGCTTGAGCATTGTTTTGCAACATCCGCAACTCTTCGGGTGTAGCTTCGTGATCCGGAACTTTTCCTTCTTCAAAGAAATCACCTTGCATGCCAACACAAATAATGCCCCATGCGGCAGGGTTATGACCAAGAATATGCATTTTCATTTTATGCTTCCAACTAGCAAAATTTGTACCATCAAAGTAAGGACCTCTACGATAATTACCCTCACTAGACGCCATACTCTCCTAGGTTGTGAAACCAAGCTTATGGAGTCCAATGCAATGGAAACCAAGGCAATGGAGACCAAAGCTCTGATACCACTTGTAGGATCGAAAGTAGGTCTAGAGGGGGGGGGGGTGATTAGACTACTTGACAATATAAAAAATCTGCCTTTAGATCATGCAAAGTTTTTGGCAGTTTCACAAACAAGATCAATTCAAGTAACACCCTACACATGCAATTCTAGAGTATACGCAGCGGAAAGTAAATTGCACATGTAAAAAGGAGGTGGAGAAGATCAAACGCAGTTTGGTGACACGGAGATTTTTGTCGTGGTTCCGATAGGTGGTGCTATCGTACATCCACGTTGATGGAGACTTCAACCCACGGAGGGTAACGGCTGCGCGAGTCCACGGAGGGCTCCACCCACGAAGGGTCCACGAAGAAGCAACCTTGTCTATTCCATCACGGCCTACGCCCACGGAGGACTAGCCTTACTCGGGGTAGATCTTCACGAAGTAGGCGATCTCCTTGCCCTTACAAACTTCTTGGTTCAACTCCACATCATCAAGACGGAGGCTCCCAAGCGACACCTAACCAATCTAGGAGGCACCACCCCCCAAAAGGTAATAGACGGTGTTGATGGTGATGAACTCCTTGCTCTTGTGCTTCAAATGATAATCTCCCCAACACTCAACTCTCCTCACTGATATGGCTGTGGTGGAAGAAAGGTTTGAGTGGAAGGCAACTTGGGAAGACTAGAAATCAAGTTTCATATGGTAGGAATGGAATGGCTTGATCTCAACACAAGGGTAGGTGGTTCACTTCTCAGAAAGTGTATGGTAGAAGTGGTAGTACTTTCTGATGGCTCTCCCCACGAATGAGGAGGGGGTGGAGGGGTATATATAGCCTCCACACAAAATCCAACCGTTACACACACATTTGACCAATCTCGGTGAGACCGAAGTGAAAACTCGGTCAGACCGAAAGTTCAAATATAGTGAACGTTGGGATTTTCGGTGGGACCGAAAATACCATCTCGGTGAGACCGAAGTGAGTCAAAGGTTAGGGTTTGCCATTTCGGTGAGACCGAAAATATAAACTCGGATATTCCGAATTGATGTCAACTGATCACAGAAGGTTGGCAGCCCTTTTTCGGTGAGACCGAAACTCAGAATCGGTTTGACCGAGAAGCTAGGGTTTGGAGAAACAACTGAAGTGGTTCATCTCGGTGGGACTGAGTTGGATAAATCGGTGTGACCGAGATGTTAGGGTTTGTAGAGATAACTTCATCTCGGTGAGACAGAGTTGGTTTGACCGAGATTACTTATGGGTGTGTGTTAAGTAGTGAATAGTGCTGATAGTTGAGGGAGTTAGATCACCAAGCACTTGAGCAACAAGAACATTAACACAACCTCATCCCCTTTTAATAGTATTGGCTTTTCCTATGGACTCAATGTGATCTTTGATCACTAAACCAAAAATGGAGTCTTGAGCTTTTGCCAATGCTTGTCTTAGTATTTTGAGGGGTCCACTTCTTCAGACATTTCCATACCCATATCATCGAACTTCTCTGAAATGATTCTCAAGATAATATTAGTTCAATGATATATATGTTGTTATTAATTACCAAAACCACCCGGGGATTAGTTGCACTTTCACATTTCTCATATTATATGTGGATGACATATTGCTGATGGGAAATTATATAGAATTCTTGGAAACTGTAAAGGCCTACTTGAATAAGAGTTTTTCAATGAAGGACCTTGGAGAAGCAGCTTACATATTAGGCATCAAAATCTATAGAGATAGATCAAGACGCCTCATCGGTCTTTCACAAAGTACATACCTTGACAAGATATTGAAGAAGTTCAATATGGATCACTCCAAGAAGGGGTTCTTGCCTGTTTTGCAAGGTATGAGATTGAGCAAGGCTCAGTCGCCGAGCACGGCAGAAGATAGAGAAAAGATGAGTGTCATACCCTATGCCTCGGCCATAGGTTCTATCATGTATGCCATGCTGTGTACCAGACCTGATGTGAACCTTGCCATAAGTTTGGTAGGGAGGTACCAAAGTGATCCCGGTATGGAACACTGGACAGCGGTCAAGAACATCCTAAAGTACCTGAAGAGTACTAGGGATATGTTTCTCGTTTATGGAGGTGACGAAGAGCTCGTCGTAAAGGGTTACGTCGATGCTAGCTTCGACACAGATCTGGATGACTCGAAGTCACAAACCAGATACGTGTATATTTTAAATGGTGGAGCAGTCAGCTGGTGCAGTTGCAAGCAGAGCGTCGTGGCGCATTCTACATGTGAAGCGGAGTACATAGCTGCTTGCGAAGCAGCACAGGATGGAGTCTAGATGAAGGAGTTCATCACCGACCTAGGAGTCATTCCAAGCGCGTCAAGCCCGATGACTCTCTTCTGTGACAACACTGGTGCTATTGCAATTACCAAGGAGCCCAGGTTTCACAAGAAGACCAAACACATCAAGCGCCGTTTCAACTCCATCCGGAATTATGTTCAAGATGGAGACATAGATATTTGTAAAGTGCATACGGATCTGAATGTTGCAGACCCGTTGACTAAACCTCTTCCACGGGCAAAACATGATCAACACCAGGACTCTATGGGTGTTCGATTCATCATAATGTAACTAGATTATTGACTCTAGTGCAAGTGGGAGACTGTTAGAAATATGCCCTAGAGGCAATAATAAAAGTATTATTATTATATTTCCATGTTCATGATAATCGTCTGTTATTCATGCTTGAATTGTATTGTACGGAAATAGCGATACATGTGTGAATATATAGACCACAATGAGTCCCTGGTAGGCCTCTAGTTACCAGCTCGTTGATCAGCAGATGGTCACGGTTTCCTGACCATGGACATAGGATCTCAGTGATAACGGGATCACATCATTGGGAGAATGATGTGATGGACAAGACCCAATCCTGAGCATAGCACGAGATCGTATAGTTCGTAATGCATAAGCTTTTCGGTGTCAAGTATTTATTCCTTAGACCATGAGGTTGTGCAACTCCCGGATGCCGTAGGAATACTTTGGGTGTGCCAAACGTCACAACGTAACTGGGTGGCTATAAAGGTACACATCGGGTATCTCCGAAAGTGTCTGTTGAGTTGGTACGAACCGAGACTGGGATGTTGTCACTCCGTATGACGAAGAGGTACCTCTAGGCCCACTGGGTAAGACATCATCATAATGAGCTCAGAGTGACTAAGGAGTTAGTCACGGGATGATGGATTACGGATCGAGTAAAGAGACTTGCCATGACGAGATTGAACAAGGTACCGGGAATACCGACGATCGAATCTCGGGCAAGTACCGTACCGATGGACAAAGGGAATAACGTACGGGATTGAGTGAATCCTTGACACAGTGCTTCATCCGATGAAGATCATCGAGGAACACGTGGGAACCAACATGGGTATCTAGATCCCGTTGTTGGTTATTGACCGGAGAGTGGTCTCGGTCATGTCTACGTGTCTCCCGAACCCGTAGGGTCTACACACTTAAGGTTCGGTGACGCTAGGGTCGTAGAGATACATGCACGTGGAAACCCAAAAGTTGTTCGGAGTCCCGGATGAGATCCCGGACGTGACGAGGAGTTCCGGAATGGTCCGGAGGTAAAGAATGATATATAGGAAGTCCAGTTTCGGCCATCGGGTGACTTCCGGGGGTCACCGGGAGTGTCCCGGGACCACCGGAGGGGTCCCGGGGGTCCACCGGGTGGGGCCACCCATCCTGGTGGGGCCCCTAGGCCGCAAGGGGAAGGGGTCCAGCCCCTGGTGGGCTGGCGCACCCAACTGGGCCCCCTCCATGCGCCTAGGGTTGAAACCCTAGGGGGAGGGGGCGCCCCCTATGCCTTGGGGGGCAAGTTTCCACCCTAGGCCGCCGCCCCCTTTGCAGATGGGATCTGCCAGGGCCGACGCCCCCCCTGGGCCCCTATATATAGTGAGGGGGGAGACGGCAGCCGCACCCAAGTCTCTGGCGCCTCTCCCCCTCCCGTCACACCTCCATCTCCTTACGCAGGGCGCCGGCGAAGCCCTGCAGGATTTCCCGCTGCATCCACCACCACGCCGTCGTGCTGCAGGATCTCCGAAGACCTCTCCTCCCCCCTTGCTGGATCAAGAAGGAGGTGATGTTGCTGTACCGGACGTGTGTTGAACGCGTAGGTGCCGTCCGTTCGGTGCTAGATCATCGGTGACGAAGAACGCGAAGAGTACGACTACTTCATCCACGCTTCTTCGAAAGCTTCCGCTCGCGATCTACAAAAGGGTATGTAGATGCACTCTAATATGCTCATTGCTAGATGTCTCCTAAGATTGATCTTGGTGAAAGCGTAGAAAATTTTTGAATTCTGCTACGTTCCCCAACAAGGGGAGCAGCAGGGACGGCGGCCTCGGTGGAGGCGGCGACGATGATGACGACACCGACGCCGATGGCGGCGACTACATGAAGGTCTACACGCTCCTCGGCATGTAGAGCTTCAGGGCGGCGAGGAATGGCGAGGGCGAGGACGACGGCGGGTCTAGAAGTGGTGATTTTTTAAATCTTTTTTGTAACATATTTGATGAACTCGCCGAAGTTTGGTTTAATTTACGCCTTGTTTGTTCGAATCTGTGGCCGAATTTTGTTTTTGAAAAAAACGAAAAAACGCCGTGGGGGCGGCGACTGGGGAGCATCACGCCCCCCCACGACACGGTTTTCGCCGGCTCACCCCAGGCAGCGCTATTTGGGCGTCCGTGGGGGCCGAACGGCTGGAGATGCTCTTAGAATTACAAATGACATCCTATTAAATTCCTATACCACTCCTAATTCCTATGTTTTAATTTCCTCCGAAGGCAAAATTCCGCGTTTTGACCCTTTTCCGATAGAAATTCAGGATCTGACCCCGGTTTGAATTTTTTCGGGATTTGACCCTTTTGCTACCACCATTGAGTCTGCGGTAGGGTTAGACAGCCTACTGATACGTCTCCAACGTATCTATATTTTTTTATTGTTCCATGCTATTATTAATGAAGTCTTGGATGTTTAATGGGCTTTATCATTCACTTTTATATCATTTTTGGGACTAACCTACTAACCCAAAGGCCCAGTCCAGATTGCTGTTTTTTGCCTATTTCAGGGTTTTGCACAAAAAGGATATCAAACGGAGTCCAAACGGAATGAAACCTTCGCGAGAGATATTTTTGGAGAAAATCACGCACGCGGAGCTTGAGGACCAAGTTAGGGGACAGAGAGGTGGCCCTCGAGGGTGGGGGCGCGCCCCCCTTCCCAGGGCGCGCTCCCTGCCTCGAGGCCCCCTCAAGTGGCCCCCGGTGCCCTCCTTCTTCCTATATAAGTCCACGTACCCCAGAAACTCCGTAGACAGAGAGAAAACCTAATTCCACCGCCGTAGCTTCTGTTCCCGTGGAGATCCCATCTTGGAGCCTGTTCCGGAGCTCCACCGGAGGGGGATCCCTCACGGAGGCCTTCATCATCATCATCATCATCGCCCTCACCATGAGTTGTGAGTAGTTTACCACAGACCTTCGGGTCCATAGCTAGTATCTAGATGGCTTCTTCTCTCTCTTTGGATCTCAATACAAAGTTCTCCTCGGTCTTCGAGGAGGTCTATTCGATGTAATCTCTTTTTGCGGTGTGTTTGTCGAGATCCGATGAATTGTGAGTTTATGATCAAGGTTATCTATGAAAGATATTTGGTTCTTCTCTGAACTTTTTATGTGTGCTCATAATATCCTTGCAAGTCTCTTCGAATTATTGGTTTGGTTTGGCCTACTAGATCTATAGTTCTTGCAATGGGAGAAGTGCTTGGCTTTGGGTTCAATCTTGCGGTGTCCTTTCCCAGTGATAGTAGGGGCAGCAAGGCACGTATTGTATTGTTGCCAATAAAAATATGGGGTTTATATCATATTGCTTGAGTTTATCCCTCTACATCATGTCATCTTGCTTAAGGCGTTACTCTGTTCGTATGAACTCAATACACTAGATGCATGTTGGATAGCGGTCGATGTGTGGAGGTATAGTAGTAGATGCAGGCAGGAGTCGGTCTACTTGTCTCGGACGTGATGCCTATATACAATGATCATGCCTAGATAGTCTCATAATTATTCGCTTTTCTATCAATTGCTCGACAGTAATTTGTTTACCCGCCGTAGAATATCGCTATCATGAGAGAAGCCACTAGAGAACACTATGGCCCCCGGGTCTATTCTCAACATATCAATCTATATCTACTTTACTTTTACCGCTTTTATTTGATGTTTTATTAAACTAAAAATACCAAAAGTATAAACTATCATCTCTATCAGATCTCACTCTCGTAAGTGACCGTAAGGGGATTGACAACCCCTTATCACGTTGGCTACGAAGTTCTTATTTGTTTGTGGAGGTGCGAGGGACTCACGCGTGGTCTCCTATTGGATTGATACCTTGGTTCTCAAAAACTGAGGGAAATACTTACGCTACTGTGTTGCATCTCCCTTTCCTCTTCGAGGGAATACAACGTAAGCTCAAGAGGTAGCAAGAAGAATTTCTGGCGCCGTTGCCGGGGAGGCTTACGCAAAAGTCATATACCAAGTACCTATCACAAACCCTTATCCTTCGCATTACATTTTTGCCTCTCGTTTTCCTCTCCCCCACTTCACCCTTGCCGTTTTATTTTCCCTTCTTCTGTCGTGTGTTTATCGTTCGCTTGCCTCTTGTTTGCTTGTGTGCTATGTACCCTCAATTAGCTTGCATCTTTGCTTGCTAAAGTGTGGATCCTCATCCACTTGCTAATCTCTTTAAGAGATCCAATTATGTTGAACCTATTGCTAGTGAGTTGCGTGCACTAGATTATCTTTATGGGGTTTGGCTTGAAATTTATGAATCTGAAAATTGTGAGGAATTGTTAAAAGAAAAAGTGATTCATGATAGCTTGTTAAATAAAAAGCATGATTGCAATGATGTTATTATAAATTCTATTAATGTCAATCGTTCTAATGATATGCAAAACCCTAAGCTTGGGGATGCTAGTTTTGCTATGTCTTCTACTTGTTGCAATGATCATGATTGGGGTGATTCTTCTTACGATCTTGATAATTTATTTAAACCCCATTATGAATATGAGATTGATAATAATGTTTGCTATAATATTGAAAGTGGGTTTGGAAGAGTGTCAACTTTAGATCCCACATATCTGGAGAATGTTCAATCTTATGATTTTTTTATTAAAGTGGGCTTGGAGAGGTCATGACTTCAGTTAATGTTAATCCCACTATTTTGGAAGAGTGTCAACTTTGCATGCATGTGGATCGTGTTGAGAATATGTTATGTGATAGCTATTTTATTGAATTTTAGCATGATCCTACATGCAATTATTATGAGATAGGAAAATATGGTTGCAGAAATCTTCATGTTACTAAATTACCTCTCTTCATGTTGAGATTGATCTTGTTTCTTTCTTCTTCCTTGCATATGCTAGATCTTGATTGCCTTGATAATTTGTTTTCTTATGAAATGCCTATGCATAGGAAGTATGTTAGACTTAGATGTGTTTGTACATGCTATATGATGCTCTCTTTGTGCTTCAATTCTTATCTTTCTTGTGAGCATCATTGAATTATCGTGCCTAGCTAGGGGCGTAAAACGATAGCGCTTGTTGGGAGGCAACCCAATTTTATTTTATTTTGTTTTTCTGCTGTTAGGGAATAAATATTGCATCTAGATTATATTTTAGATGTGGTTTCATGTTTTGTTTAGTGTTTGTGCCAAGTAGAACCTTTGGGAAGACTTGTGAGAAGTTTATGTGATCTTGCTGTGAAAAACAGAATCGTTAGCGCTCGCTAAAGTAGTCGTGGGATTTTACTGGAGCGCGCTTTTTAGTTGATTCTTTTTGCAGATGATTTCTAGACAAATTGCGCAAATTTATCAATTTAGTTTGAATTTTTTGGAGTTCCATAAGTAGGCGAAACATGCAGCTTACTACAGACTGTTCTATCTTTGACAGATTCTGTTTTTCGTGTGTTGTTTGATTATTTCGATGCATCTATGAGTAGTATTGGAGGATATGAACCATAGAGAAGTTGGAGTACAGTAGGTTTAACACCAATATAAACAAATAATGAATTCATTGTTGTACCTTTGAGTGGTGGTTTGCTTTCTTATACTAACGGAGCTCACGAGGATTTTTGTCTAAGTTTTGTATTGTGAAGTTTTCAAGTTTTGAGTATTGCTTTGATGGACTATGGAACAAGGAGTAGAAAAGGCCTAAGCTTGGGGATGCCCAAGTAAATTCAAGATAATCAAAAGTCTAAGCTTGGGGATGCCCCGGGAAGGCATCCCCTCTTTCGTCTTCATCCATCGATAACTATACTTGGAGCTATATTTTTATTCGCAACATGTTATGTGTTTTGCTTGGAGCGTGATGTATAATTTGAGTCTTTGATTGTTAGTTTACCACAATCATCCTTGCTGGACACACCTATTTGAGAGAGTTAAATATGGCCTAGAAATTGTTAGAACACTCTATGTGCTTCACTTATATCTTTTGAGTTGAATAGTTTTTGCTCTAGTGCTTCACTTATATCTTTTAGAGCACGGTGGTGGTTATATTTTGTAGAAATTGTTGAACTCTCATGCTTCACTTATATCTATTTGAGAGTCTATTAAAACATCATGGTAATGTGTTTAGGCTAAAGAAACTAGTCTTCACATGATAGACATCCAATGTCAATATAGTAAAAAAATCACATCAAGTACATTGAATATAATGAGATGTTGGATGCTTGATAATTGTTTTGAGATATGAGGATAATGATATTAGAGTCATGCTAGTGGAGTCATTATGAAATTGAGAAATACTTGTGTTAAGGTTAGTGATTCCCTTAGTATGCACGTATGGTGAACCGTTGTGTGACTAAGTCAGAGCATGAGGTATTTGTAGAGTGTCAACCTTTGTGTGGAGGTCGGGGACGCGCGATGGTTAACTCCTACCAACCTCCCCCCTAGGAGCATGCATTGATTGCTTTGTTTTGATGACTCGTAGATTTTTGCAATAAGTATATGAGTTCTTATGACTATTGTTGAGTCCATGAATTATATGCACTCTCACCCTTCCACCATTGCTAGCCTCTCTTGTACCGCGCAACTTTCGCCGGTGCCATAAACCCATTATATATCCTTCCTCAAAACAGCCACCATATTGTTCCTCAAAACAGCCACCATACCTACCTATCATGGCATTTCCATAGCCATTCCAAGATATATTGCCATGCAACTTTCCATCGTTCCGTTTATATGACACGCATCATATTGTCATATTGCCATGCATGATCATGTAGTTGACATTGTATTTGTGGCAAAGCCACCATGCATAACTTCATAGATGTCACTCTTGTTTCATTGCACATACCGGTACACCGCCGGAGGCATTCATATAGAGTCATACTTTGTTGTTGTAGTATCGAGTTGTAATTTCGTGTTGTAATGAAAGTGCGATGATCATCATTATTAGAGCATTGTCCCATGGGAGGAAAGGCTAAATCTATAAAGCCCCTCCGCAAAAAAAGGCGAAAGAAAAAAAAGAAAGTCCCAAAAATAGAAGAAGAAAAAAAGAAAAGAAAAAGAGACAATTGCTACTATCTTTTTCCACACTTGTGCTTCAAAGTAGCACCATGTTCTTCATTGTAGAGAGTCTCATGCTTAGTCACTTTCATATACTAGTGGGAATTTTTCGTTATAGAACTTGGCTTGTATATTCCAACGATGGGCTTCCTCAAATGCCCTAGGTCTTCGTGAGCAATCAAGTTGGATGCACACCCACTAGTTTCTTTTGTGAGCTTTCATTCATATTTAGCTCTAGTGCATCTGTTGCATGGCAATCCCTACTCACTCACATTGATATCTATTGATGGGCATCTCCATAGCCCGTTGATACGCCTAGTCGATGTGAGACTATCTCCCTCCTTTTTGTCTTCTCCACAACCACCTCTATTCCACTCATAGTGCTATATCCATGGCTCACGCTCGTGTATTGCGTGAAAGTTGAAAGGTTTGAAAAGATATAGTATGAAAACAAATGCTTGGCTGAAAACGGGGTTGTGCATGATATGAATATTTTTGTGTGATAACGAGGGAGCATAGCCAACACTATATGATTTTGTAGGGATAACTTTATTTAGCCATAGTATTTTGAGAAGACATGATTGCTTTGTTAGTATTGCTTGAAGTATTGTTATTTCTTATGTTGATATAGACTTTTATCTTGAATCTTTCAGATCTGAACATTCATGCCACAATTAAGAGAATTACATTGAAAAACTATATTGGTTAGCATTCCACATCAAAAATTCTTTCTTTATCATTTACCTACTCGAGGACGAGCAGGAATTAAGCTTGGGGATGCTTGATACGTCTCCAACATATCTATAATTTTTTATTGTTCCATGCTATTATTTATGAAGTCTTGGATGTTTAATGGGCTTTATCATTCACTTTTATATCATTTTTGGGACTAACCTACTAACCCAAAGGCCCAGTATAGATTGCTGTTTTTTGCCTATTTCAGGGTTTTGCAGAAAAAGGATATCAAACGGAGTCCAAATGGAATGAAACCTTCGCGAGAGATATTTTTGGAGAAAATCACGCACGCGGAGCTTGAGGACCAAGTCAGGGGACAGAAAGGTGGCCCTCGAGGGTGGGGGCACGCCCCCCTTCCCAAGGCGCGCCCCCTGCCTCGAGGCCCCCTCAAGTGGCCCCCGGTGCCCTCCTTCTTCCTATATAAGTCCACGTACCCCAGAACTTCGTAGACAAAGAGAAAACCCTAATTCCACCGTCGTAGCTTCTGTTCCCGTGGAGATCCCATCTTGGAGCCTGTTCCGGAGCTCCACCGGAGGGGGATCCATCACGGAGGCCTTCATCATCATCATCGTCGCCCTCACCATGAGTTGTGAGTAGTTTACCACAGACCTTCGGGTCCATAGCTAGATGGCTTCTTCTCTCTCTTTGGATCTCAATACAAAGTTCTCCTCGGTCTTCGAGGAGATCTATTCGATGTATTCTCTTTTTGCGGTGTGTTTGTCGAGATCCGATGAATTGTGAGTTTATGATCAAGGTTATCTATGAAAGATATTTGGTTCTTCTCTAAACTTTTTATGTGTGCTCACAATATCCTTGCAAGTCTCTTCGAATTATTGGTTTGGTTTGGCCTACTAGATCTATAGTTCTTGCAATGGGAGAAGTGCTTGGCTTTGGGTCAATCTTGCGGTGTCCTTTCCCAGTGACAGTAGGGGCAGCAAGGCACGTATTGTATTGTTGCCATCGAGGGTAAAAAGATGGGTATTATATCATATTGCTTGAGTTTATCCCTCTACATCATGTCATCTTGCTTAAGGCATTACTCTGTTCGTACGAACTCAATACATTAGATGCATGCTGGATAGCGGTCGATGTGTGGAGGTATAGTAGTAGATGCAGGCAGGAGTCGGTCTACTTGTCTCGGACGTGATGCCTATATACAATGATCATGCCTAGATAGTCTCATAATTATTCGCTTTTCTATCAATTGCTCGACAGTAATTTATTTACCCGCCGTAGAATATCGCTATCATGAGAGAAGCCACTAGAGAACACTATGGCCCCCGGGTCTATTCTCAACATATCAATCTATATCTACTTTACTTTTACCGCTTTTATTTGCTGTTTTATTAAACTAAAAATACCAAAAATATAAACTATCATCTCTATCAGATCTCACTCTCGTAAGTGACTGTAAATGGATTGACAACCCCTTATCGCGTTGGCTGCGAAGTTCTTATTTGTTTGTGCAGGTGCGAGGGACTCGTGCGTGGTCTCCTAGTGGATTGATAACTTGGTTCTCAAAAACTGAGGGAAATACTTACAATACTGTGATGCATCTCCCTTTCCTCTTCGAGGGAATACAACGCAAGCTCAAGAGGTAGCACCTACCGCCAGGGCCTCCGGCGGTAGGGTGTGACGGAGGGGGACGGCGGCTGTTTGCTTGTGCTGACGTGGATAAGCACCCTACCGTCGCCCCCCCCCCTGGCGGTAGGCTGTCTAACCCTACCGCCAGAGCCTGTGGCGGTAGGTTGTGGCTGGGTTTTGCCCCATAAACCTTCTGTAACAAAATATGTGGGGGCCCTGGCGGTAGGTTCACCCTACCGCCAAGGGTGGCGGCGGTACGAAGTGTTACCCTACCGCCAGGGGCCTTGGTGGTAGGGTCCTGTGTTTTATTGTTTTAAGTTCATTTGCTTGCTTCTTTTCAAATTCAATATGACAGCAAATTTCACAAATATGGCAGCAATATCACAGATCTTAAACAATTAAACTTGGGCATCACATACACATTAACAAAACTTCAAGTGCATAGAACATTTCAAACGAACTTCAACTAATTAGTAATTGGAGTTCCACATAGGTTCACAAATAACAAACACATAGATCCACAAATAGCAAACACATAGTTCCACGTAGTTTCACAACCACTAGACAAGTTCAACCAAACAAAGTTCAAACACATAGACAACCCAACTACAAGAGCCAACTATCGAAGAGCATAATCATTTGCTCCTTCCCCTCTTGGAGGTACGGTCCTCGTTACTCTTTGAACGAGTCTCTACAGTCTTCTTCTTGGGTCGTCGAGGGATCGGTCTCTGGAAAGGGTCCAGACTCAGCAAATCCTTCTTCTTCGAGTTCCTCTTCGGCATCTCAGGTGGTTGAGATGATTGAGTTGGTGGAGGTCCATAATCTTCATCGTACTCCTCCTCCCCGTTGTGCTCATCCTCCTCATCATCCTCCTCCCCTTCTTCATATGTGGCCTCCTCCTCCTTCCCATCCTCTTCCTCCTCCTCAACCAACCTAGACGAGGAGGGAACATGGCTCGATGAGCCGATGTGACCCTGTGTGGCCGCAGGTTGATAAGCTTCAACCAACCCAGCTCCAGCACACCCAAGCAGGCCTACCAGCTTGTGACAACACTTCACGAGCTTCTGCACTCACAATGAAACAAGGTCATAATAAGTATCAGATTTATGATTGCAAGTGAACCAGATGCATCTGTTCCGAGGAGGCTGAAATTGTACCGTCATCGTCCCCCTCATTTTGTTCTTAGATTCTACGCTCCCGGGGATATCACCTAGTGCATCTGAGGCTTCAAATATGCATCTGTTAAGCTCACCAGACTGCAACGGCATAAGTTAGTCATGATGATGAATACAATAATTTAAATACAATCGTCCTTTCAAACTTACCACTCTGTTGATGAGGGGTGCAAACTCCCTAAATCCACTGTGCATGTCTCTGATGCCGGTCTGGTAGGCCTCTTCCTCGGGGTCATCCCTCTCCAGCTCCGCGATGTCTTCCGCCGTCCACCGAGGCCTGAGACGAAGACGGTGCTTCTGGCCATCATCGTACCACCTCATGTGTCGGCCCTCGTAATCATTCCAGTCGGTCACTCTCCTCTCCCTATCTTTACGATACCTCCGTTCATTCCACTCCGTCACATGAGTTTTATGCTCCTCTCCCCAGTCTGTGATCGACTGATTCTTCTGCCAGCTCTTCCTGCAAGGCATAGGCCACAAGAAACATCATAATAAAGTCGCCACACGATGAAATCATGTGCATAGAGAACAAAGCGCTCACAGGTGGAGCACGTGGCTGCCGGTATCGGTGGGCTGGCCCGGTGGGGTATGCTGATACATCCCAAACTGCGTGGCCACGCGGTGTGGCAAGTGCCACTCGACGGCGTACACACAGATCATGGGCACGATGCACCGCCAGAGACCACTCTCCGCAGTGCACATCACGTTCAGATCAAAGTCCCGCTCTCGGTCATGATACGGCCACCAGTTTACCTATTACATATACATTGGTAAGTTTCCATGAGAAAGGTGTTGAGCGAGTTCATATACCTGCGAAATCGTCAAAGCGTCCATCTCGTTGGTGTAGGTCTTGTACGAAGTCTAGTTTAGGCCCGTGTAGAGTTCGACAACGTCCCACTCATAAGCTACGGTGGGGTTTCGAGTCTCGTCGCCGTCTTCGCTATAGGCACCCCATGGGCGTCTTGGCATCTTCTTCGGATGCCCCACCGGCAGCCGCTCCCACATCCAAATGGAGAAGGCCCAGACAAAGCCACCCATATTGGACTTGTCTCCCGTTCTCTGTGTTGCGTCGTCAAGCTGCAAAACATCAAATAAGGATCGATATAAGAAAATGTCATGGACACACTTTCATTGGTAGGTAGGCAATTAGATACTCTCTTACCGAACGATATAGGTAGGCGAGAGATGCGGTCCCCCAACTGTACCCTGCCTCCCAGTCCGCTAGGAAGAAGAGATACGACCAGTTGGCAGAGTTCCCGGAGCTGTCTGGAAACACGACCTCTGTGAGAATGTACCACATGTAGGCCCTCGCGTACCACTCCACAGTCGTCTCGTCGGCGCCTTCGAGGCATTTGTGTCGGTGCTCCGAGAGCCAGATCAACGACACACCGGATGTACGGTTACCCTTAGCGTCAGAGCAGTCGCCGATGAGGGTGGCAACCCTCTCCTGCCAGTTGGTCCTCTCCACTCGCCCGATGAGTGCATGAACCTCGATCGGCATGGCAGTAATCATCGCCCAATCCTCGAGGGTCACCGTCATCTCCCCGCATGGCAGATGGAAATAATAGGTCTCCGGTCGCCACCGGTCAATCAACGCTGTCAGAGCTGCGTGGACAAGCATCAGCGGCTGATGCTTGAACTGCAACACAAAACCCAACAGACGGGCTTTCTTGAAGAACGGCGCGTAGCGCTTGTCGTAGCCCATATGCCCATATACCCCGTGACCCCTCATGCGCAGTGGCTGGAGCATCTGTCAAAAAGTGAACGCCAAAAGTTAGGAAATTATTTTCATCAATCCGAAAACTTTGATCAATATTTCCTTCATATCACTTACCTCTCCGTTCTCTATGAAACGGGCACGATGACCCTTGTCGAATGCCCAGTCCAGCATGGAGTACCGTGGGCCGATGTTGTCCGCAAAAGGTGGCCGCCTTAATAAAATTTCATAAACAAAAGCATCATAAGCATAAGCATACATAAACAAACAATGAAATGAAATCATATCAAAATCATATTAACATGCATCATATCAAAATAAAATCTTAAGCATATTCGTCCAACAACATGTACTACACATGATGGATCAAATCATATCAACATGCATCATATAAAAAAAATCCTCCAACATACATCATATCATCATATTTTTAAATATTTTTTTTCCAACAACATCTTCATATCATCATATCAACATGTATCATAAAACTAGGGTTCATCTTCACACTACATCATGTCATCATATCAACATGCATCATCAAACTAGGGTTCATCATCATATCAACATACATCATAATTTTTTAAACAAAAAAATGAACTAGGGTTCATCTTCACACTAACATATGAACTATTGATTAGAGTTCATATTCAATACCACTAGTTACTAAGAACTAAGAACTAGAACTACAATCAAACTAAAACAATCATAGGTGAAAAAAAATCCAATATAAGTTAAAAAAGATGAGGGATTTCAAGCAAATAATGCGCCGAATCGGAAGCAAGTTTGCGAAAACTACTTGTAGGAATCGGAGGAGATTACGTTTCTCTCTTCGGGGCCATCTCGATCCGCAAAAATGATGGAGAAACGATGAAGATCCGAGGAGGAGAGTGGAGGAGATGAGAGAGGGAGAGAGGGGCGAGGGGGGAAAGAACTGCTGCTGGGGGAGGGGGAGGGGTGGGGAGATAGGCAGGGGCGGGGGGTCGGGCGAAATAACTGC
>LR738709.1:626880856-626891217 GCA_902687465.1 Secale cereale | reverse complement strand
CAGGCCCAACCGCCGCCCCAGCCCCAGCCACAGCACCAGCCCCAGCAGCCACCGAATCCCGCCGCGCACCACGCGAATCTCTACGCCTCCCACGCTTACCAGCACCACCAGCAGCAGCAGCAGGGATCCGCCCCCCACGCGGCCTATCCCCAGCCGCCCGCGGCCGCCCCCGCGCCGCCGCCGCAGCAGCATCAGCACCAGCAGCCGAACCCGCCCGACCACGGCCAGCTCCTGCTCCACTCGCTCCTCCGCCGCGTGGCCGCGCTCGAGACAACCCTGCCGCATGTCCTCCCCTCCCCGCCCGCACCGCCGCACCAGCAGCCCAACCCTCGCCGGCACCACCGCGCGCACGCGCACGCGCACCAGGAGGACCCGCGCTCGTCCTCGCCCTCGCCCCCGCCGCGTCGCGCGCGCCGGGGCCCGCCGTCCGAGAGGGAGCTCGCGGCGCGCACCATCCAGGAGCACTTCCGCCGCTTCCTGGCGCGGCGCTCCCGCACGCTGCGCCAGCTCAAGGAGCTCGCCATGCTCCGCTCCAAGGCCGCGTCTCTCCGGGCGTCCCTCTCCGGCTCCGGCCGCCGCCGGTGCAAGGACCCGATGGCCGTCTCGGAGGCCGCCCTGGGCATGCTCTACCGCCTCGACGGGATCCAGGTGATGCAACCACCTCTGTTCGGTTCCATCGGTTATGCCATTGGTGTGGTGGGGTTTTGATGGTGGATTTGGAATCAGGGAGGGGACCCCATGATTCGGGAGGGGAAGCACGCCGTGAGCCGGGAGCTCGGCCGGATACTGGAGTTCGTTGACAAGGTGCTCCTCAGAGAGCAGGAGGAGATGGGCGTGGATGGTGCATTCGACGATTATCCTGAAGGTTGTCATGGGATGAATCGCCCAACTGTGAACAGGAAGGTAAGTTTCTGCGGTGATGAGGCCACTAACGAGGCTGATGAGAGCTCTGAGAGCTCAAGTTCTGCCGATGCCAATGAGACGAAGGCCGCAAACAGCAAGAAGAGTGCCAATGGCAAGCCTGGGCTTGCAGCCCCAATGCCTGTACACATGGAGTCAAGGAGAACTGGAGGGGAAATGTGATAACTCGGTCTTGCATCTTGTAATGCTACCTCATGCTTAGGATCATGTGGATTGCCTTGCTCTTACATTACCAAGGTTCTCTTCTGCACTGATGTTTCCTGAGAAAAGATTGGAGCCTTTTAGTCGGTAGGATTTGTGCTGCAACTACGATCTTTAGAACATTGTATTGCCTCTCTGTTACATTTGTTACTGCATTGTACTACTGGTAGTTTTGAACATTATGAATCTAGCTTGAATCATTTTGTTGCACTAATTTTGTCATGGTTCTTCTGGGATCTTGGGCAAACAGCATGTGTGTAGGTTTGTTGTTTGTCATGGTCATTGTTGTCAATGATTTAGAACACGTCTACACAACTGCACTGAGTTCTGATGTTGTCATTAATAGTTCAAGATCGCTTCTCGACATTGACTGATTGAGGTTGTAGCTTTATTCTTTGTCCCACTTGTTGATTATCGTATGGGGTCAGTTTGATTGTGTCTACATAGGCTGCTTACATGTGTCGCATAATGCAAGTGTTTCTCCAGGAATTGGGCCATCCATGTGATGATGTTTTGAGACATAAGCCCATAACTCGTGACGAGTGTCTCTGGATGCTTCATCGTTAAGTCGGTATTGTCTGAATCTGTTGAATAAAATCAGCTTGCCCATTTTGGATCCGGAAATAATAAAATCATGTTTGGGGCTTGCGAACATTACTTTGCTGGGCCTGGTTCGTTATACAGGGGTTGATCATTTTACCAGGACTATGAGAAAAGGACATGTGAACCGCAGCTTGGATCATGTTTAGACTGTTGTTTTTTCTCTCTGTTACATTTGTTACTGCATTATACTCTTACTACTGATAGTTTTAAACATTGAGAGTCTAGCTTGGATCATTTTGTTGCACTAATTATGTCATGGTTCTTGTGGGATCTTGGGCAAACAACATGTGTTAGGTGAACTGTACGTCATGCTCATCATCTTATCAATGAACCAGAACGCGTCTACACAACTACACCGTGTTCTGATGTTGTCATTAAAAGTTCTAGATTGCTTCTTGACCTTGACAGATTGAAGTTGTAGCTTTATCCTTTGGCCCGCTTGTTAATTATCGCATGGGGTCAGTTTGGTTGCGTCTACGTATGCTGCTTACATGTATTGCATAAGTGTTTCTCCATTAGCTGGGCCATCCATGTGATGATGTTTCCAGCCATAACTCTTGACGAGTGTCTCTGGGTGTTTCATCCTTAAGTTGGTATTGTCTGCTATATTGATTGGAATCATCTTGCCCATTTGGATCCGGAAGTAAAATTTCATCCGGGCCTTGCTTAGTGCTTACGCTTTTTTCTCTCTCTTTTTTTTTAATGGCTGGGCTTGGTTCGTTATACAGGGTTGATCATTTTAGCAGGACCATGATGAGAAGAACATGTGAACTGCAGCAGGGCTCGAGTCTCTTCGGTGCTCAATATACACCGTCAGGTAAGCATTTCTAGCATGACTTCACAGGGACAGGGTTCTTGAAATTAGAAATGAATCAGATCCGTTGCTGGCCTGTTGCTAGAACAAGCGACTTAATAAGGCTGAGGTGATGCTATCTTAATGTAGTTTTCTGTATGCCGAGAGTTAGGTTTAGGGTTTAGGGTTTAGGGATTAGCTGTTGTTGCCCCTGGATGCTGCACAAGTGTTCAGATAGCTGAACTAGTAGATGGAAGTTTGTGGCTGGAAAACAGAGGGTAGACTCTCTAATGGTGCTAGCTAGCCTTTGTTAGCCTGGAGTGCCGAACTATTAGCAAAGGGGTGCCTCGCCCTTTGTCGTGTCGGTTTCAGACTTGGTTTTGGGAGAAGTTGTATTTAGCTTCTCGAAATGCTAGTGCTGGAAGGCCAAGACGCCAAAGCTAGTGAAGCACCCTTGTAGACCTCGATGGAAGGAGAACGTGTCATTTTTGCCTGTGCAGCTGATGGAGAGTGAATCTGCAACCCTTAACTGTTTGATGGAGAGTGGAACTGATGGGCATACATACAAAATACAAATGAAAGGGTAATGGCCGCGCTAATTGCCCCGACTGCGTGCACAGTTTGTAGAGAAGCCTGAGGCTGCCCTTTCACTCGCCAACGCCATCATAGTGATGACGCGGCTGGTAGCAGCATCAGGGAAATCTTCCTGTCTTGTGCTCGTTGACGTTTGCGTACCACGATTTTAGTGCATCCTTCCTTCACACTGCACGGTCTCAGATCATGTCTGCCATCGCAAACGGGGAGTCGACATCAACCTCGCCGCGTGCCCCGGCCCGCACAGCGATCACATCCACTTCGTTGGAGAGCGGTACATGGCTCAGCGGTACATGGCTCCGGCGTGCGTCGACACGGCACGCAGGTCACACGTTACGTCTATCTAGAGAGACGGCATTCCGCCGGGATCGCGCGCCAGTCGCCGCCGCCTCGCCGGCCGGTACGGCGCACACACCGGCGCCGCGGCCACGCACGGGCATAGCCGAGGGCTTCACGGCCGTTTCTCGCGACAACCAGCTGGGGATGGCAAAACTTGGGAGTTTGGGACCCTGCCTACGGTCTTTGCGTCGTCTTCTTCCCACACGGCAGTGGTGTCTGCCCGACGCAAGGAAGGGTTGCCGACAGTGGTGAGGTGAAACGGCTGCCCGGGCAGTTTTTAGACGAGCCGGGAAGTAGGCGGCATGGTGGCATGGGTCTCAGGGAACTCTCCAAAAATACATTGCAATTTATTATTGCCTTTGCCATAACTAGTAGATTCCCCCAAAAGAGAAGCGGTAGTGCTATCTACGGTTGGTTCGTTTGAGAATTTTGTTAGTACATGTATAAATGCACTTCAGAAAACGGCGATTCTTGCATAGTTTTAGTATGCTCAAAACTGCAACCTTTTTTCATGAAAGCGTCGCTTATATAGTAAAGGAAACACTGGAAGTTGCGTCTTTAACTGAACTGGGGCTGCATTTTTCCGAACCGACTCGGATGGTATAGGAAAATCAACCTCGGTCGACTTAAATGTAGATGTACCGTTATATATATCTTAGTAGGCTAGTTGTTTAATTGTCCAAGTCAATGTAAACCATGTTTTCGATGAGATTGTTATGTTGGCGGTGTTGTGCTAAATAGTTGGTGATATTTATAGACACGATCGAATAGTATGTGTGAATGTGTGATGAATGACACCCTTGATGATATAATCCAAGATCTGCTACAGCAAGGAAAAAAATTGTGTGCCCATACGTGAGTCTTTTGTGACTTGATTAGGTTGCCAGATTAAGACACAAGTCTTTGATTCTCGCTGCATTTCAAAAAAGGGTGGCTTTAGCATAGTTTAAGGATACTGGAAATATCAACCTATTTTCCAGAAAAAGTGTATCTTAGTCAAAAAACTTCAAAAGTTGTGTGTTTCACTAAATTGACGTTCCATCTTTTAGAATCAGACTTGGATATAACAAAATCAATCTCAATCGACTTAATGTGGATGGACCGGTATATCTTAGGGTTAGGCTAGTTGCTTAATTGTCTAAGTCAATGTGAACCATTTTTGGGCGAGATTGTTATGTTGTCAGTGTCGTAATAAATAGTTGGTGATATTTATAGCAACATTTGAATAGTATGGGTGATGAATGGCATCCTTGATGTAACCCGAGATCCATTGCAACAAGACAAAATTGAGTGCCCACCTATAAGTCATGTGTGACCTGATTAGCTCGTCAAATCAAGATACATGACTTTACTCCATTGCCTCCTTTAATCCTAAAAGATTGACTGCTCTATTGTCTCCCTTCGTGTCGAACCATCTCCAGCACTGGAAAACCACATATCATCGACATAGAGACCTAGATGGGCCTCTGATTATCCATTTTCACCCATTCTGATATAATGTCTTCTTTTTCATAATCTGACGCCCTTACCTTCTCCCATTCTATTGTCGTTTGTGGCGGCTGAATCGACACCACCTCCTGGCCACAGCCTCTTGGTATCATCTTCTTTGTCTTAGCATTGATCAATGCGCCAGCTCATCCCCCACGGCCAAAGCATCCTACCCGAACCATCTTTTGTGACCTAAACCCAGCAAAACACCACTACGCGGTATGAACCTTACACCCCGAAGAACCCTAACCTAACCATCATCGGTGAAAATGTCATAAATTCTTGGCGGAGATGAAAGCGATATCAACAACTACACCACAAATCACGAGGATTCCAAAGAACAATTTATTGGCTTGCAGATGGACATTTTGCACTAAGTTCTAGAGAAATACCGGGCTAGAATATGATGCTATCACCCCGTGGAAGGAGCGACTTACCATTGGCACATCCAGGTTGACGTCCTCAAGATAATATCTCTCCTTTTTTTCCCTATCACTTCTCTCATCATACATAAAAATATGTAAGGTTGTGTTTTAGGTTTCTTTCTTCACTCGCCCGCTCCATCCCCACCTCATATCCTCCTTTCCGCTTTTGTGATTTTCCCATCGGGTTTTCATGAAAATTGTTTCAATTTCCCCACATCTTATCGGTCATGTTTTATTTTATAAGCCAATAGTAAATTAAATTGCCAGCTAAAATGTACATTTAATATGTAACCACATTAACAATAAAAAATTAAAAAAATCACGTCATATTGACTTGACTAACGTTAAATAAAAGTGTTTTTAAGGTCAATAAGTAGATTCAACAGGCACATATGTCCATTTTCAATGTGTAATCACATCATAAAAATACACCACAACTGCCAAGTTTGATTATAGTAAGGGTATGTCAATATACATCTAAATATACCCTAATTATTGCATATCTAAGTGACTCAGTCTTCATCTAAGAAAAGTGACTCAGTCTTAAAAAAAGAAAAGAAAATAAAATACCCTCACGAATCATCACGTAAAAGATATACAATACTCAGGACACATTTAGACGTGATCTACCAACACTGTTATAATAAAGACTTAACAAGCTTCCTTTGTTCTTCGAGCGAGAGGTTCACCCTTTTGTTTGCATATGTACTCCCTCTGATCCTTTTTACTTTGCATATATGAATCCTTTGAGATCAAACTTCATAAAATTTGATCATATTTATATGAACAAGTTATCGACATCTGCAATACTAAAATCATACATTATGAAAATTAATTTCATGATGCCTCTAGTGATATTGATTTCGTGTTGTGAATGCTGATATTTCTTTCTACAAAGTCGGTTGAATTTTTACAAAGTTTGACTTCAGACAAATTTTATACTGTATATAAAAAAGAAAACGAGACCAATTCGGGCTAGACTAGTCTGTTGGCATTTTTTTATAGAAGAAAACTCCATGAGCGGCAACAAGTGGTCAAGCTGTGACTCGAACACTGATGAGCTGGCTGCGAACTCCCGCGCCTTGCCAACCGAGCTACCCTCAGTTATCGACTAATCTTATATACCGAGTGAAAATGATCGGAGGGAGTATATCAATATCAAGATTTGTAGTCGAGGGTGGCCCTTTTGCAAAACTTGCTGTTTGCCTGCCTCTAAATCAGTTGGGGGGTCGGGATCCCCAGATACGTACCGCGGCTTGACTTCTCCTTTGGCCCGTCTCTGTTTTCCAGCTCCTCATGCACCTCACGCCACCGCCTTTAAAGCCAACCGCACCCTCCCACCCCAATTTCCACCGCGTCCCTCCCGCTCGGCTCAAGTCCCCCGCCCCGCTCGTCACAGCCCCCTTCCACCTCTCGCCCGGCCGCCCGCTCGCCGCGCACGCGCTCGCGCTCCCCGGGCCACCATTCCGCCCTCCAAGAACCGCCGGAGCGACGCAAGACAGGCGAGCCAGCCGCGCCCGCGTGCGCCGGCGCAGCCATGGGGCGTTCTTGGTCCTGCGCCCTCCGCCTCCTCTTCTTGGCGTCCCTGCTCCTCCTCTGCTCCGCCCTGCCGCCGCCACCGCCGCCGCCGCCTCCGGGACGCGGGAGCGGGAGCGGGGGCCCCGCGGAGCTGACGGCCGCCGACGAGGCGGTCCTCGCCAGGATTTGCAGCCCGCGCGCTGGCCCGCGCCCGGCGTGGTGCGAGGAGCTGCACCTGATCAGGCGGCGCGCCCTGAGGGGAGGCGCGCGGCACCGCCACGGCGGCCACCACCACCGCCACCAGCAGCAGCAGCAGCGCGCGCCCGCGGTGCCGCTGCCCCCGCCGGGCCGCGACGAGGTCGACATGCGCTACGGCGTCTCCAAGCGGCGCGTCCCCACGGGCCCGAACCCGCTGCACAACTGAGGCCGGCGGGGCCGGTTCTTGCTTTCTTGGACGGATCACCGGCGGCCGGGTTCTCCAGCGAGGAAAGGATCGATCGTCCTCTCTTGTCCCTGCTTTCCGGTCCGGGGCGGCGCACCCTCTCGACTGCGCGGCCGGAAAGGACTTACAATGGAGGATCGATCGATCGGCGCCCGCCTGCCTGCCTGCTTGCTCATACATCTCTGCCTGCCAGTAACATAGATATAGCGTATGTATAGGCCAGTTCTTCTTCTTCCTCCTCGGAATTCTTGGTTCTTTCGTGTCATTTTTGCTCTAGTCTAGTAGCAGCAGTATAAATTTCGCCGTTACCCGGCTCGCACCGGAAATCAATGCAAAGAAAGAAAAGCCCGCAAGTTTTTGCGCCGCCGACGTGACGTCCGCTCGATTGTCAATTTCTCACTGTGGCTGACGGCGTGGACACCGGCGCGACGCCATTATTTTTCTTCTCTTTCACACGTATCCATTCCGTTCTAGAACAGAAAATGAAGTCAAGCTTGGCGTGCCCTGTATCTGACCAGAAGACGAGGTCATGCGTGCCAGTGGCCACGGACGGCCATGGACGGCGTCGGCGGTCGGCGGCCGGGCCGCGCCGCTGGGGTTTAATGTGCGCTGCCCCTCCCTGTGACGGCGAGGCAAGGTTGGAGAGGTTTAATGGCGCACCACCGTCTGTCTGCCTCCGTTTGCCCTTGCCTTGTGTGGCATTAATTTCGATCGCTCGTGGTTAATTTCGATCTGCAGTGCGAAGTTACAGTGGGAGCGCGGTGGTAAATCACTAGTACTGGTAGTAATTTTGACTTGTGATGATGATGACTTCATTTTGACTTGTGGCCATGGTAACTAACTTAACTACCTGGTGTGGGTCTGACAGGGATACGGACGCACAGTGAGGTTTCTGACTGTGTGAGTAGGACAAGTCGCGATTACTTACTACCGTGCCCACGTGTAGTGGTGCTACACCGCTACCGTTTTCAGTGTGCAGTAAGTGCAACGTTTTCACATTATTATTATTTTGAAAAACTTTCAATCTATTCATCTTCAATCATGCTAGTATAACAAACACTAGAAATAATAAAAATTAATCCAGCTCCGTAGACCACTTAGTATAACAATCATGATGTCATCGTCCCTCCCTCGTCGGAGCCGAGCAAACATTGTTGTAGTAGACAATCGAAAAGTCGTCGTGGTAAGACCACATAGAACCAACGCCCCAGAACAGCAACCGCCATAGATGAAGAGTGTAGATCAAAAGGATCCAACTTGAAGACATATGAACGAAGACGAATGACGAACAGATCCAAGCAAATCTACCAAAAACAGATCCGCAGACACACCTCCACACGCCCATCGATGATGCTAGACACATCACCAGAATAGGGGCTAGGCGGGAAGACATTTATTCCATCTTCAGAGAGCCGCCGCCGTCTCGCCTTCCTGAATAGGGCACAAACCCTAACAAAGCTTAAAAATAATAATCCAAAAACGGAGCCCTCCCACCGATCAGAGCCGAGATCCACATCGTCTCCATGGCCCTAAGACCACCGAAGACTGCACAAACTGGCGCCGACGCCGGCGGGAAGCAAAGAACCCTATATTTTGAAGACGGCGGCTGGCTAGAAGAAAGACCGTGCTCTTTCACATCTATTTTACGGGCATGGTGCAACATTACAGAGGCCAACATTTCTCCGTCGCGTTGCCGTTGCATTTACCCGTACGCGGTGTTTTGGGCGCCGATGCTCCGTCTTTTCCTTAAATGAACATTTATCACCGGCGACCTCCTATGTCAACGACGCATATAGATAGCCAAATATAATTTATGTTTATTAAAAGCTCGAAAGCTAAACGCTGAGCTCATCAACGAAAGTGAAAAACCGGAGTACCAGCCCAATTAGGCCTGAACCGAAAATGTCTTAGAGCATCTACAACCGAACTTGACAAATCCGGCCCCACAAATATCCGCGGACCCGCCCAGACGTGTCCGTGGGCACTGATCGGGCACCCTTCAGTTACTGTTATCTACATTCGGACACCTCAATTACCCTATCTCAAATCCATACAAACTTATGCATGATGCAACTACGTCGGTGCACACACATCGTTCGTCTACTCCATCACTACTAAATAAACATGCCGCCTGACTACCAAAACTTGGCATGTTTAGCTATGGTGGAGTTCATCCACGGGTGCCCTTGCCCTTCCTGGCGCCCCTCCCGTCCTCCTCGGGGAAGTACCGGTCGTAGACGCAGTACGGATCGAGCCGGATCTGCTCGTCGCCGGAGCTGTCCTCGTCGTCGCTCTTTCTTTCTCCTCCTTCGGTGCTAGTCCGGCCATGGCACAGACCGCCCGACTCTGCTCCCGGGCGAGGGCGCGCATGTTCCTTCGCTGTCGTTTTTTCACAATGCGGGCGCGGATGGCTTCCTCCTTTGCGGCCGCCTCCTCCGTCGCCATTTCCGCCCCGATACGGGCCTTAGCGGCCCTTATCCTCTCCTTCTCATAGTGGGCCGCTCGTTCCCGGCAGGACTCATACTCTGCCCGACCGGTCACTACTAGGAAAAGGCCTGTTAGTGGCGCACCTGTTTTGGCCATTAATGGCGCACTACAGGTGCGCCACTATTACCACGCACTAGTAACAAATACTAATGGCGCACCTTTGGTGCGCCATTAGTATTGCAGGTAACAGTGGTGCACCTTGTAGTGCGCCATTACTATTGCTACAGGTGCGCCACTGGTAACCTTTTTTTTTTTGAAATTTTTTGATTTTTTTTCTGAATTTTGAAGGCGGGAAAATAGTAGTGGCGCACCGTCTAACCCCCACCGTGCGCCATTGCTATTTTTGAATTTTGAATTTGGATCTGGATCGCGATTTTTTTTGCCCTTTTTTGTAGGTTTTTTTTTGCTCGCTTTTTTGCACGATATTTTTCAAATTTTGTTCTCGTTTTTGGATCTTGTACGTTCTTTTGCCGGAGAGGAGGGCCGAGGAGAGACCGTGAGGAGGAGAGGAAGGAGGAGGAGGAGGTCACCGGAGAGGAGCTCGCCTACA
>LR738709.1:626861778-626880632 GCA_902687465.1 Secale cereale | reverse complement strand
CCGGATAGGAGGGAGGAGAAACCGTGAGGGGAGGGGAGGAGAGGAGGGAGGAGGAGGTCGCTGGAGAGGAGGAGGAGGAGGTCGCCGGAGAGGAGGAGGGGAGTTGGAGTGGAGGAGATGAGGAGATGGAGTGGAGGAGAAAAAATGAAGAGGTGAGGAGAGGACCCCGCTCAACCATATATACGGCATAGTAATGACGTACCATGGGCAGGAGCGCCATTACTATTTTTTTTATTTTTTTTATTTATTTTGAATTTTGAAGACGGGAAGATAGTAATGGCGCACCTTGGGCAGGTGCGCCATTACTATTTTATTTTTTGATATAGTTTGAATTTTGAAGACGGGAAGATAGTAATGGCGCACCATGGACAGGTGCGCCATTACTAAGTTTGATTCTTTTTGAATTTTTTGCCTCTCCAGATTTTGAAAGCCCCATAACTTTTATTTGTTAGGTTTTTGAGGATTCTAAAAATGTTCAACGGGGTTCCCCACGGTTGAATTTGGATGTACCTTTTTGAATAGATGATTTTTCATATAAAAAACTTTTTAATCCGAGTTCGTATGCAAACGTTATGCCCATTTTACAAATTCTCGAGAGATTTTGCAAAAAAAGTCGAAAATTCATGTTTGTAAATTTTGCTAACAACTAGACCACATATCACATGGGAATCTTATTTTCTTTTATTTTTTTGACATTTCTATCATTTTCTTTTATTTATTTTTAAACTGAAAAGGCGGTCCGGGGGTGCATTTGGTGAATTTTTGAAAAAATAAAAAAATTATTAGTAGTGGCGCACAGAGTGTGTGGTGCGCCATTATTTATTTTTTTGACATTTCTATCATTACTAGTTTTGGAAAATTAAAAAAAATTGTTAGTAATGGCTCACCGTGTGTCTGATGCGCCATTAGTAATGAGGACACTAATGGCGCACATGTATCTGGTGCGTCACTGCTATATAGCAGTGGCGCACCACATACATGGTGCGTCATTAATGTCCATATTAGCTATAGCCCTTTTTCCTAGTAGTGGATGAAGTGGAAGGAGAGGTATTCCTGCCGGGACCGCGAGGATCCAACACTATAGGACCCGAGTGCCCGGTGAGCCGACGCTATGGCGTCGCGGTGACGGATCCGTCCGTCGGCCGAACGTTATCCTTCCGGGAGAGGCGGAGTGCAATGCGGACTGTCATTGCCTCGTCGACCCCGGATGACACCCCAGTCAACGGATCCGGACTGATCGGAGTCCGATCCGCTGCCTGCCATGGCGGAGAAGGCCGGAAACCACCGGAGGTGAGCTCGGGTGACGGAGGGAAGTGGGAGAGTGGAGTGAAGTAGTTAGGGTTTGCTCCGGCGAGCGGATGATAACGAATATATGCGGGGTCGGGTGGGCAAGCATGGGACGGGTCCAACGTGGCGGACGTGCCCGGGCGCCCCATATCCGTTCCATATTTAGGCTGGACATGAATGGTGCCGGTCAGCCGGGGCATTTGAGGCGTCCTCTGGATCAAAAAAACATGATAGGATAGACATATGAGACGGGTTTGAGGCGCCCCGGACGTAGATGTTCTTACACAACAACTGATGATGGACTAGCACAGTACTACTACGTGGTACAGCAAGGCTGACTGCAGCAAACTTGATGTGGTACTCAACGAGCGATGTGCGTACGTGCAGGTTAATGAGGCAACTGTCTGCCGCGTGAAGATAGTGCAGTGCAGCTCCCGTACTTCACTCCCCGTGTGCCGGCTCATGGAGGCAGCCCCCGTGCATTTACTCAACGGAAACTGGATCGGTCGGGCCATGGAATTAACTCCCGATCCACCGTGCATATCATCCCTGGCCGTCTCAGGCTGTCCGTAATGGGAGTATCATGCATGTCAACTATGTAATTTCGATGAGGTGACATAGTATTAAATGAAGAAAGAGGAGGATGAGTATCATATCATGATACCGTATCATATTAAATGATGTGTTACTATGTGTCATGCATGACAATAAATGACTATCTTATGATACTATGCACTACGAATGTAGTATCATACACTAGTATCATATGCATGATACTACTATATGATACTCTCCATTACAACCAGCCTCAGCAATTCACTCGTCCATGCCCTCCGCCCGGGGGTCGGCCAACTAAATGTGTACTATGAACTGCAACCAGATGTGCACAACGGCAAAGGGACTTTAGGCCAGTCGACTGACCACAACTTGTTTCAGACGATTCGTGTACTAGCCAGGTTTCCTTGGGTCGTAGAATCCTAGTGGATCGCCGGTTCCTCTCACCAAATAATCAAGTAAAGCCAGGTCAACGAAACAACTCGTACCGTGCGCCAATCTCACATTGTTTTATATAAGCAAGTTTTCATGTGTTAGTTGTACTACTACGAGACGAGCGTGTAGATGAGCTGACCACAAGTTGATGAGTTGAACAAAATCAAAATAATGAAGTTTTTTAAGAAATAATGAAACCCTTTAAGAAGAAAGAAAATGAGGAAAAAAAACTTTCAAAACTTGCACACAATTTGCATTTCTTGAAATATGCAAAGAATAAGCATATAATACTGAATTTTCCGCATTCTACTATAATTTACACATAACGACTGAAATAATGTGTTTCCTATAAGAAGAAAGATTTTTTTTAAATAACTTGCGCACAATTTTCCCCAAAATTACACTTTATGGTAATATGTAAAAATAATCATGTAATCATGAAATGTTGGCACATATTATAGAGTATTTGTTTGTATATAATTATACTCAGCCAAAAAACCACAAAAAAACAAATAAAGGAAAGAAAAGAAAAAGGGAAACACATAGAAAAAGAAAACATAAATGAAAAACGAAGCAAAAATGCCCACAAAATAAATAATTAAATTTTCATAGGAAGAATGAATTAGCGGCATTTGTATCACCATTTAAGAACAGAAAAAAATGAGAAAAATATTCTAAAACGCTTTTTAAAAATATGCAAGAATAAGCATATAAAAGTGAAACTGTTGCAAAAATAAAATGGAAAAACAAATGAATAGTGGCATTGGTATTAACCTTAAAGTAGAATGAAAATGAAGTAAAGACTAAAACAATATCAAAATAATGATTTTTCAGAATAAGAATGAATAGTGGCGTTGATATTTCTTTTAAGAAGGAAAAAATATATCAAAAACTTGTGCACAATTTTGCACCGAAACTGCACTTTATCTTAATATGCAAAAATAATCATACAATATTTGTATCTATATAATTAAACTCAGCCAAAAACCCACAAAAATAAAAAATACCCAATAAAGGAAAGAGAAAAGGGAAAATAAAAACACAACCCAGAAGAGCAAAAATGAGCCCAAGAAGCAATTCGACTAACCCAGAATAGGGGTCAATCGATTCCACACGACCCAACTCACCACCAAAATGACACATGATTCTCAAAAAAAAAGATGACACAGAAAACAAGAAAACATCACACATGTCAAAGCAGAATCGGACGGCCACAAAATCGACTGACCCAAAAAGAATTTTCAGCTTAGTGACATATAGGTAAAGTGAAGACAAATGCTTCACTGTAGCCTGGCCGATCCTAGCTTTCGGATCACAAATTTCTATTGAAAAATGTATCCATTTCATCGTACTGTATAATCTAGGCAACTAAATCTATACACGCATTCTGCAACAATGTGGATACTAAATCATTGATTTACAGCAGCAGACAGTGACGTTTAATTTCTTGACAAAACTATGGACAGCGCAGCGGTTTCTGCGGTATGCATCATCGCTTCCTTCCGGAGACGGTCTTCTTGACGGCGCCGACGGAGACCAGGAAGTCGTCGAGCGACGAGAGCGTCTTCATGTCGTCCGGCGGGAAGTAGCTGGCCGCCTTGCCCATGAGCGAGGCGAAAATGAGGGGCAGGCCGGGCGATGCGGCGGGGCGGTCCGGGAGGAACTCGTCGAGGAAGGCGAAGGCGGCCAGGAAGTCGGACCGGCTCGCGTTGATCGGGCCCGCGAAGTGCGCCGGGATGATCCGCCGGAACGGCCAGTCCGCCGCGATCCTGTCCACCCAGTCCCTCACCTGCACAAGAAGCAGGTGATGTTAAAATGCCATGAAGGAATGACTGAAGTCTAACCATTTAGTGTAGTGCTAGCTATGACAAAACATAGTACCTTCTCTGGAACTTTGCTGAAAACGAGCGTCTTCACGATTGGTGAGACGATCAGTTTCTGTGACATTTGAGCGAAGCTCGCGTTGGGCTCGAGGAGATTCGAGGGGCCCAGAAACAGTATTTGAAGTACCATCCTCTCCCATCCTGTTGGAGCATAGACGAGGTTACGATAATCCTGCCGATATTGTTGATGCAAATATACAAGATTGTTGGTACATCAATATATGATTTGTCCTATGCAACGAGCAATTATAATGTTGCTTCTATCTGACACGTTAAAGCTTCAAACTGGAAGTTAACAGGTTTGATCATTCATAATCTTGAAACAATAGACATGATCAGGATTGATGATATAATACATATTAAGAATACAGTGACAAGATAGTACGAATGATGGTATTCCTGAGCACAGGAAGATAGTTGGCAAATGAGAAAACCCAACCACAAGCGCATATACCCCGGCGTACTCTACTACTCCCTCCGTCCGAAAATACTTGTCATCAAAAGTGGACCGACTGTGGAGCGCGTGGAGATGGACTCCTCGGTGATCTCGTGTGAGGGGTATGTTTCGTCTCTGTCATGTGAGCAATTGGAGGTACCTGAGTCAATCGTATCAGTGGTTCCCGTGGGCGATGTTGTCGTGTCGGTGGTTTCGGTGTCTGATGATGTTGAGACGGTCGGTATGCTGGCGCCTGACCCTTTGGGGCCTAGCCAGCCGGTCGCCTTTGTGGACCGCGGAGGTTCCGACGTTGCGGTCACCCACTCGCACGTGGCCGTTGGGAAGGTGATGTCTGCGCGTGACAAGGTCGATGAGATTCTCTTCGAGTTAGAGGTTCACAGTTTGCTCAAGCGTTTGGAGGCGGCTTGTCCTGGATCTGGCAAGACGATTGTGGAGGAGGCTCTCATCAAGAGGAAAAGTAAGAAGAGTGGCGGCGCAGGAAAGGCGTCCGCAGCTGCTTGATGAATGGCCATCAGTCTCTTCGGTTGTCCCTATGGCCTGACATGTGTATGTGGTCTTGGTGGTGCTCGTGGTCTTCGGCCAAGGTACTCTCGTTGGGGGTGTCTTTGCGATGTAGCTGTGTGAAGGTTGGTGGTTATTACGTGTTGGGTATAATTGTCGGGCTGATTGTGTGCTTATGGGATTGCATATTAGGTGAGTAGTCCTCATGTGGTAGGTTTGTATCGGTTTTCGCCCGGTTTTCCATTAATTAACTGGGCAACTCTCTTCTCCTTAATTAATCGATGAGGCAAATCTTTTGCCTCCATTTCGAAAAAAAAATTGGATAAAAAGGGATGTATCTAGAACTAAAATACATCTAGATACATCCCTTTTTATTCATTTTGATGATAAGTATTTCGAGACGGAGGGAGTACTTTCTTCTAGGACATGGAACCGCTGCGGACAGAGACTGTCATGTAAACAACATTCAGATACACAAAGCCTAAGCAACAGCAACAAGAACAACACACAGATACTGGCAGAATGACCTTCCTACTTGGTGTTGCTGCTTTCTAAATTCAAAAAGGCTAACTGAACTTAATAAGTTAATACGGAAAAGTTTCTGCACTAACTTTTTTTTTCTGCAATACATACCTAGATGCCTAGATGGAAATCAATCTAGTGTTTTTATCAGTTCTACATTTTACACATTCCAGATAATTCTTGTACCATTGTGATGTTGTGATGACAATTACTCCCTCCGTTCGAAATTACTTGTCTCGGGAATGGATGTATCTAGAACTAAAATACATCTAGATACATTCATTTCTGCGACAAGTAATTCCGAACAGAGGGAGTAGTACAGAATGGAAGCACTCCCACCATTAGACTGCAGCTAAAACGTTAGACTGCTGAATGTTGCTCCTTTCCAAAATGTGGGAAAAACTAACTGAAAAAAGTGAATGTGGGCAAGTTTCTGAAAAGACTACTCTGGATGAGCATACCTATAGTTAAGAAACAATCTTGCTAAGGTGCTACTACTGCACTACCTCAATTATAACACGAACTTCAGATCTCACTGCTTCCAGCTAATTCTTGTTTCAATTTATCTCAATTAGTTCAGAAATGGTATCAGAATGTATGTACCTCTCTGCCGGGTCAGTTTGTTGTCCTCAACGGGATCATCAGGAACATCTCTCCCTTTGCTCAATATCTTCACTGCCAAGCCGTTCTTGGCAGCTGCCAACAAGGACTCTTTGCTGATGCAATCGGGCGGCTGCCGAGGGACAAAAATCACAGCATCCGTCACCAGCAATGTCCTGGAAGGCTTATGGTAGAACGCCACCTCCACATACGGCCCAATCCCTGAACGCACCCAATTTACACGGGAATTATCATGTGTGCATGCATCCACGATGGTGTTCAGAGATGAGAATGCGCAGTGAGGAACTGGGGGAGTACCAACTTCCGGCGAGCTGAGCACCTTCTGCTCGATCTCGGCGGCCCAGGGCGTGCCGTCGTCCTCGTCCTGGAGGGGCTTGGACCGGAAGACCCCGAAGAACTCGAGCGGCAGGTTGACGGGCCAGCTCCACTGGCGCGGCGCCACCCACACCTGCGCCCTGGGGAACTTCCTGGAGAAGGGCCCGAGGAAGACCTTGTGCTCGTACGCGAAGGTCGGCAGCACGATGTGCTCCACCGGCGCGCCCAGCTCCTTGATCAGCTGCGCATGGCATGGCACCGGATTAATGTCTGAACTGGACTACTGGTGCCGAGCCAAGTGTTGCTTGCTCTGCAGAAACTGAAGCCTGCCCTGCCTATGCCTAGTGCGTACCTGGATGCACTCCTTGGTGGGGGCGATGGGGGCGTGCACCCAGAGCCCGCCGGAGCGCAGCTTGACGACGGTCATGCGGGTGTTGGTGGAGACGCTGCTGAATCCCAGCGCCTGCTCCTGCTCGAACAGCCATACGCTGCCCTTCACGGCCTGCATTCGGAGAGGAGTTCAGACTTCACAGAGCAAGCGAGGTGTGGCGAAGAGTTGGGAGAGGAGCAGGCTGAGATGCGGTTGTTATCATCACCTCGGTGCGGGTGGTGCGGCGGTTGAGGAAGGGGCCGAGCGGGAAGGGGAAGCCGGTGAAGTTGAAGTAGAACCGGGACGACGACGACGAGGAGGCGCTGCTGGCTTCGTCGGTGGTTGAGGCCGAGACGGCGAGGCGCGGCCTACCACGGAGGGCGTGGATCGGCGCGGGGTGGCGGTGGTGGCAGGGCGCAGCGGGATGCCGGCGCGGCGTCGCGCGGAGCGGGCGCGGGGCGGAGGCGACGGATGTGGCTGCCATTTGTTTGGGCGAGCTCGGCCGGAGCTCGCGGCTGGGGAAATTCGAAGTAGGGGCCCGAGGGAGGGAGCGACGTGTGGTCTGTGTTGCACCTGGGTTCGGACCGATGGTTGGATGGGGTGACGCGTGGAGACGTGCCCGCCGTTGAGCAGGGAGGCTTTGAAATGGGATGTTGCAGATGGTTCTAGGATTTGCAAACTGCGTCTAGTGTCGTCCCTTTCTTTTTTCTTGGACGAGACAAGGCGCTCGAGGCGCCAAGTTTTATTCATCTCAAAAACACAGTAAGACTTGCACATCCCTGTGGAGTTTGAAGAGGTAAGTGCATCTTCAACGGCGACCCGTAAATTTTCTTTCCCATCCGTTCACAGACACGGATGCAGGAGGCAGTCGTCCAACCGTAGCCGCATACATTTTCACAATAACTCAAACCAACCAAACGAACTTCATTCAAACAAGTCCAGATTTCATATAAACACAATAGATTTCATATAAACAGGTCGACTTTCATTACAATTACATAAAAAGCGGTGGTAGTCGGGCTGTGGAGTATAATAAATACATGATCTAAATGACTGCTGGCGTCCGGTCCCTGTGTCCATCCATCAACCCCAAGAACCGAACCTTCACTGTCTCCCCGACGTGGAGCGGCGCGGCGTGGTGGTGGTGGCAGGGCGCGGCGGGATGCCGACGCGGTGTCACGCAGAGCGGGCGCGGGGCGGAGGCGACGGATGTGGCTACCATTCGTTTGGGCGAGCTCGGTCGGAGGGAGTTCGCGGCTGGGGAAGCTCGAAGGGGGTGAGAGGTGTGGTGCACCTGGGTTCGGACTGATGGTTGGATTTAGGGACACGTGGAGACGCGCTAGCCGTTGAGTGGGGAGCTTTGGAAGAATGTGGGTTTGCAGATGGTACCGGAATATGAAAATTAGTCCAATAAAGTCATTGAAATCATTAGTCCTCTCAGGTTGGTTTATCATTAATAAAAAAAAACTAGGGGTAGATGCACATTCACTTGTGTTATTACTTTGGTCCTTTGACCTTGCAAGCATCATATAGGTTTACCTTATTTAGGCTCACAACGCCTAATTCGGTAAGAAACCAAGTAAAATGTGTAGATGATCCCCCCCCCCCTCCCCCCCTCCTCTAGGTTCATATTGGTTCTTTCAATGGGACAAAGCTCATGTCATTGGGATTACGCGGCAATATTCATGATTGAGGAATTTTGGGGAGGAAAAGCGTGAGTGGATGACTTCGGTACGGGATTTCACACGAGAGAGCTAGCTTTTACCCACCCAAGTTCGCCCCCTGGTTATCTTATTACTATAATAAAAGACTCAGTTGGTGATGATGGTGTGTCTGCCATCCGTCATTTCTGACCATCAGATCTACATCTAACGACTATGATGTAAGCTGTGGCATTTTTGCAACAAGACCCCACTTCTCTGCTCCAATTTGCAGAAACCCCTTAGTATCTTGAAATCAACCACATCCCTCCCCCACCTCATCAAAACAGCCATGAGGAATATATTTTGAGTGAAACCTAATACGAGTATATTTTTAGTGATATATATACCAAACTAGAGTGTTTTTTTTTCAAGTTTGTGAACATGTATTATTCTACTTTGGATACGTTGCAACGCACGGGTACATTGCTAGTCTCATATGAACAATGTGATTACAGTGATGATCAGGTCTAGCTGAATATATCTTAGGCTTTTGTATATCTGGGAATCATGTCTAGATGGTCACTTGACCTCGCCTAGTTCGTCTACATTCGTATGTCTTCAGGTTGAATTCTTCCGGTCTACGTTATTTTTCGACGGCGGTGATTGATGTTCTGGTGCGCCGGTTCTATGGAGCCTTAACATGACGATTTTCTGACTGTCTACTACAACAAGTTTTACCTAGCTCCGGCGAGTGAGGTACGATGATGGTGACGCACGTTTAGCTCGGTTTAGTGCTTGTAGTTGTCGCTAGGTGGTACATGGATCTGGATATTTTTATTTTTATTTTTTATATTCGTTGTACTATCATGAAGATGAGCAGATCAGACGAAAAAATAATGGTCCACTGCAAGAAATAATTTCTTCAGGACAAAGAGAAGAGGGGAAGACACGTACTCACTCCGTCCGCGAATAAGTGTATATCTAGTTTTTGTCTTAAGCCGAATTTTTAAAACTTTGACAAACTTTTTATGGAAAAGTAAAAGCATTTATGACACTAAACTAGTATCACTAGATCCGTTTTGAAATGTACTTTGATAATATACCAATTTGATGTCATATATGTTACTAGTAGTATTTTCTATAATGTTTGTTAAAATTTTAAAACTTTGACTTAGAACAAAGCTAGATGTATACTTATTTGCGGACGGAAGGAGTATTGCATTGGATTTCTCGAAATCAGGATGTTTGAGAAAATGTCCAGAATCATCCGAAATGTGAAGAAAAGCAAGGATCCCTGTAGGAATTTTCAAGGGTAAAATCTTACAATCCCAAAAGCATCGTAAGGCAAATCCTTGTCGGACATGAATTCGCGCGGAAGTCCTTTGTTTACAACGGCCGGGGCGGCACGCTCCGTTGCAATACGACAGGCAGCCGAAAAAGGCCAGTGCAGACGCCGACGCCAACGGGGCGCACGTCCAAAAAGGCCGAAACCCAGGTGCGCGACGCGGTTATCGCTAACGTCGTCGAGCCCCGCCGCGCGCTTTCACACGTACATGGTGGTGCGCTCAAGTGGTACGTGCTTTCTGTTCTGGTGACGCCCTCGTATGTGATTTTTTTTTTAAACTGGCACTGTATTTTGAGCAAATTCGAAAACTGACACTGTGAATTCGTATATTGCAAAAATAGCATCCTCTCGGTCTTCTGTACGCCGAAGAGGCCATTTTCGGCCTGGGCAAAGCCGAAGAGCCCTTTTCGGCCTGGGCAAAGCCGAAGAGAGAGGGAGGTGGGCCGAAGAGTGGGCCGTCGGCGGGCTGTCGACCGAAGAGATGTCTTCGGTTTGGCCCCGACCGAAGACCTCTTCGGCTTACATTAGACCGAAAAGGGCCTGCCCCCCCCCCCCCAAGCCTTTCTTCTTTCTCTCCTCTATTCTTTCTCTCTTCTAGCTTTAGACATATTACAAATTATAACATAATTCGACATATTAGAAATGAAAACATCTCTGACATATTACAAATTAAAACATAGTCCAGACATATTAGAAAATAAAACATAGTCCGACATAATACGAAATAAAACATAGTGCGACATATTACAAATTAGAACATAGTCTGACTGATTATATAGCTTCTGAGTTATTTCTTCCTCGCCGTCCCCTTCGGCCTCGACTGCCTCGACCACGTCCGCCTCTTGCTCCTGTTGTCGCACTCGTCGATGTGGACGCACCGTCTTTGTTAAGGTCGGGACAATATTTCATCCTATGCCCATAATTCGCGCATAGCAAGCACTGTCTGGTTGCTCCCCCAGCTTCAGATTGGTCCATATCATTACGGATGCGACGGACCTTACGTCTACCCCTACTGGTTCGCCGAAGAGCAGGATCTGGGATGTATACTCTCTCATCATCGTTTACCTTGTTGAAATTGCCGCACAACATTGTCATATGAGTCGAAGAACGTCCCAAACCTTTCCTCCATAGCCTTCTGCTTAGCCCTCCAAGCCTTCCCGTAAGGAATGACATAATTCCATCTGACTTTCACTGCTGTCTGGATGTGTTTTGCTTCCATGTCTTTCTTGTTCACTATCTCAGTATACATGAGTTGCGCAATGAGAGTAGAAGACAGGTTCGGATGATTCACCAGAAGGTTTTTCCTCACACAAGTATGTGGAACAACACCGGTGACAACCCAGTGGATGTTATACTTCGGCACGTGCCCGTGCACCTTCGCAGGACAACCTTCTTCAACACATTTCACTGTATAGTTTGTTTGATTTGAAACGTGTGTCCGAAATACCCTCTGCGTGGACATAGCCCACTTTACCACCGCATATTTCAATTTCTTCTTTGTATCATACATAGCACCTATCTGGACTTGGTTCAGATGATACTCCCATGGAGTCTCATGGCCATCGTTGACCGTGAGACCGGTGGATAGGTCCTGATCCCATGCGGCAGGAATCGGTACCTCCACTTCATCCTCGGAATTTTCAGAATCGAGATCCTCAGCCAGTCCATCCTCGTCCTCTTCCTCCATCACCCTCTGCATTTCCCCCCCCCCTCTGGTTGTCCGGTATTCTTCTCCTTCCTCATCCTCTTCCTCATCCTCTTCCTCATCCCCATCAGCAAAACCAGAACCGGGTAATATTAGCGACCGGCTACTCTGCAAATTGTGTGGCACGTAATCTGGCTCTTCCTCGGGTTGGCTAGCATCCACATCCATTGGCTGTGACCCGGATAAATAAATCTCGTTAGCCACTTGACTGCCCTGCCCGGGTTCATACCCCCCCTCTGGTTGTCCGGTATTCTCCTCCTTCGCCACAGGTTGCACTAGGGCATATGGGTGGATTTTTCGGTCTCTGCAACGCCTTAACAGGTTCAACCACTGCTGGCTCCTCTCTATCAGCATCAACTCCCACTTCACATTTTTACACGATTTGGTCCACAATGCTTGAATACTGACAGAACATACCCCAGGATCCAGTCCAAAACTAGTTGTCAACCAGTACTTCAACTGTCTAATGTCCAGTCTGTCCGGGTCTGGAAGTGTCATGACACATTTTTTATACTCGCTGGGATCAACACCGAACTCATTATATCGAACATTGCCAGGGCCATAATAAACAGTCAAATTAACTGATTCAGACATTTTAACCTGTCAGACACTTCCATCTCATTAATCACAACGAACAATATTTGTACCCGCTACACTAACCGACCGCTAAAATGACAGCACAAACCAATTAACACTAAAAAAATTGTCACGCGTGATTATACCTTCGACGCGTGTGGCCACCTCACGAAGAACTTGCACCAACGAGCAACACCAACCCCTCGACGGCCACCTCCTCTTGCCCAGCCAAACCACCTCCTCCTCCTCAACCAACCATGGTTTCTCCTCCTCACACACAAATAGCTATCCCATTGGAAAAAAATTACCGTAGGCTAGTGGAGATGGCTACGATCTATCGTTTGTGTGGTTTCGATTTGAAAATGGCTGGAGAAATGAAGAGATCGGTGAGGGGGGGCGATTTCTGGTTGGAAACAAGAGAGAGAAAGTTAGAAGAGAGAAATAACAGAGGGGAGAAAGAAGAAAGGCTGGAAGGCTTATCCAGCCACTTTTCGGCCTAAGGTAAGCCGAAGAGGCTCTTCGGTCTGGGCCAAGCCGAAAAGGGCCTCTTCGGTCGACCTCCCACCGACAGCCCACTCTTCGGCCCACGAGCCCCTCTCTTCGGCATACAGGAAGCCGAAAAGTGGTCTTCGGCCTACGCCACGCCGAAAATGGACTCTTCGGCTTACAGAAGACCGACGGGGTGCTATATTTGCAATATACGAGTTGACAGTGTCAGTTTTCGAATTTGCTCAAAATACAATGCCAGTTTTGAAAAAAAATCCTCGTATGTACGCGACCGCGAGGCTGATCGCTCCCTTCCTTTGCATCTAATAGTAGTAGTCACTAGTAGATTGCATCATGCTTTTGCATGACTATCATTTGACGGTATGAATTAGTATTATCTAGCCACAGCAACTAACAAGACTCCCCCATCATGTCATCCGTGCAACGGTGCAAGTGGAGCTTAGAGCATCTACAACTGGACCTTTCAAATCCGCTTTATACGTTCGGGCGGGCCGCCCGATCACTAACATGTCACGTTTTTTCTTACCCAGACGGACGTCTCAAACAAACCTCAAACGTTCGGGTGGACCGCTCGATCACTAACACGTCATGTTTTTTTTTACCTTGTCGGACGTTTCAAACGGGCCTCAAACGTCCGGGCTGACCGGCGCCCCTATATCCAGCGCAAATATGGGGCAGATATGGGCCGCGCCGGGGCATGCTGTCGTGGTTCTAGATCTGACAGTGAGGGTAGGGGGTAGGAATGGAGAGGCAAGGTCCTAGCTATGGCGAGGTTGTACACAGAGTGTTTTGCGAGTTCGGGCCCTTCTCGGAGGAAGTAAAAGCCCTACGTCTCGTGCCCGGAGGCTTGGTCGAGTGATGTATGTATGTATGTGTTACAGAGGTGCGAACCCTTGTACTGGAGGAGGGGGTGGCTTATATAGTATGCCAAGACCCCAGCCATGCTCCACGTTACCAAGGGCTTAAAGGTACATTAAGGCGGGCGTTACTGATAACGCCTGCAATAAAGGGTAGTTATGGAATTTATTACAGTGAGTAAATATATGACCGTTGCCGTCCAAGAGGCGTTTAGTCTTCGGGGGTCGAGTGCCTGATCCAGTCGAGTGGAGTTGAGTCGTCCTGGGTACGTGAGTCAGTCGAGTGAAGTGTCGCCTTGGACCATCTCAGTCGACTGTCTCCACCGCCGTAGGTCTTGTCTTTTGATCTCTTAGGATAGTGACCTTGGGAGGGGCCTTTAGGTCAGGCCTATGACCCTACCATAGGTCTGTAACCTCGTCAGTAGCCCCCGAATGGATCGGGGCTTGAGCAAGGGGATGCTGAGGGAAGCTCAGGTACTGACTCGACGTCCTCGAGGCAGATCGCTTTGGAGCTTGTGACTCGGGCCCTCAACTATGTCTTGGTCGCCTCGATCGATTCTGAAGCCATTGGTGAATTAGTTGTCTTCGCGTCGACTGGACGTCTTGCGTCGACTGGGTTTTGCGCCGGGCGTCGGGCGCCATGAGTGCGCGCCGTTTTCGACGAAATCGGTTGCCCTCTGTCTGTCGGATTCGGCAGAGCTTCCGAAATTTGGGGAAGCGCGCGAGACGGGGCGTGCCGCATCAATCGGAGAGGTGCGGTTCGAACGCCTCGATTCCCGCGCCTCCTTTTTCGCCACGTATCGCGCCAGCGCCTGTTACGGGATCGGATAAGATCGTCTGGGGCCACCGGTCAGCCACTCGACCGGTTCGTTATAAAAGCGCGCCGAGTCTGCTGCGGGGGGTACTGTGCGCCCAGCTTTCCCCCGTTCGCCTGTCTTCTCCGCAGCGCCCTTGCTTCTCCGCCGCGTCCCCAATCCTCCCTGCTTCTCTCTGCCGCAACCGCCGTCTCGCGAGCCATGGTTAAGTACAGGACCGCCGCCATGGAGCGCTCCAAGAAGGCGGCGTCGGGGAAGGGGCGGCGAGCCGGCCGGGTCGGCTCGTCGTCGAGGTCCGGGCTCCCCGCTGGATGGATCCAGGGGGATTGGATCCGCTTCACCGTCGTGGTGGAGGATCTGGAGGAGCTGGAGGAGGAGGGGCTGATCGCCGACGGCTCCTGGCGGATGCCGGGAGGAGAGCTCGAGCCTCAGCCGCGGGAGGGCGAGTGTGTACTCCATGCCACCCACGTCGACCGAGGTTTTTCAACTCCTCCTCATCCTTTCTTCCGCGCTTTTCTGATCTTCTTCGGTGCCCAGCTGCACTATTTCACGCCCAACTCCATCGCCTTTCTCTCCGCTTTCGTCTCCATGTGTGAGAACTTCCTCGGTTGCAGACCGCACTGGGGATTGTTCAAGCATATCTTCACTTGCCGCTCCCAGACCGTTAAGAGAGCGAACCCGAGTGACGGCAAGACGCACGTACTTCAGGCGTGCGGCGGGCTCGGGATTCAGCTTAGGAACAGGAGCGCCCTCCCCCCCAAGAACCTTCCAGATTCGATCCGGGGCTGGCAGTCGACCTGGTTTTACTAGAGGGACAGTCCGACTCCGGGTCAGTCGACTAGTCTTCCTCCATTTACCCTAGGTCGAGCCAGTCCGCCTCCTTCGATGGTAGTGAGCAAGGCCGAGAGGGCTGAGGTTGACATGCTGATGGAGAGGGTCGTCCAGCTAGTCCGCGAGGGGGTCACGGGGATGGATTTGCTCGAGGTGTATATCTCGCGGAGGATCCAACCGCTCCAAGCCCGGGACCACCCGATGTGGCTGTACTCCGGCACTGACGACACGTCGCGGGTCCACCCGGAGGCGGCCGACCCGAAGTACGTAGTGCAGTGCTTGAAGAGCGTCACCGGAAACAAGGACAACCCCAGGGGGTCGGGAAGGATCATCCCATTCGACGCTGACCATCTGCCAGACAGGGTTAGCCTTCCGCTTCCGAGTGATGTATCTGTCGATCGATTCGTGATCTTTACTGATGAGTCCGACTGGTATTTGGTGAACTTCCTTTCTTTGCAGATATATACGGAGATGTATTCGCTGCCCAACGGAGACTCGGGCCAAGGAGTTGAGGAAGGTACGGGTGACGCCGCCGAGTGGAAATCGAAGGAGGAGACCGAGGAGAACGAGGAGTATAGCAGCGGGGAAGAGGTCGAGTCACCTCCCCGTGCCGAGCACCGCTCCAAGGAGAAGAACGACCCAGGGGCCGCTCGACCTCGCGCGGGTCCCTCGGGGTCCCGGACGCCCAAGCGCACTCGCACGACTACCCCCGAGCCAGCTGAGAAGACGCCCAAGCAGCCCAGAGTCGCCACCGCCAAGCCCCGGAAGGCTCTGCCAAGGATCAAGGTGGATGTACCCATCGCCTCCACGTAAGTGTCGCTCGGGCTTGCTTTTCTTTGTTCCTTGGGGGTCGACTGTAGTCTTGGTCGACTCATTTCTTGACCAAATTTTTCAGAGTCGCCGCTTCCACAACCTCGATGGACATCGACCGGGGTCGAGACGACGAGGAGATGGCGGATGTCGCGACATCCCGAGCAGGTAAGGGTCCTGCGAGACTCGTTTTTGTCCTTCTTTTCTTTCGCGGGCGATAGTCGATTGACTTGGTTCCCTGTTTGACTCGAAGCGCCGCGCCATGTCATAGAGTTGCCGGACGACGACGAGGATGAGGAGCCTCTGAGGCAGGACTACCGGCGCGCAAGGAGGAAGGGCCGGATGGCGCCTTCTGGCTCAGAGGCCCAGCGATCCGAGGATGCGGCCCGAACCGCAGTCTCATTCGTCGTCCCTGCGTCGACCGAGCCCGTCGTCGACCTGCCGCCTGTGCCGGGTGTCGAGCCAGCGCCAGCCTCGGTTGTCAACCCAGCGCCTACTCCGGTTGTCGACTCGGCTCTGATCCGCGCCGTCGACCCAGCGCCTGCACCTGCGGCCGGCTCGACACCCGCTGCTTCGTCTGTCCTTTTCTCCACCTATCGCCTCCCGGAGGATCCTGTGGGGGCGGCGCAAGAGGTCGTTCGCCAGGCGGAGGTGATGATGGGGCGGACGAAGGCGGCGTATGAGGCCAGCATGGCGGCTTACGACGCCAGCTCTGCTCTTCGGGCCAACGTCCAGGTATGTTGCCGGAGTACTTTCTGATTTCGAGAGCTGCTTGCTTTGTTTTGTGAGGAGTCACACCCACTGGGTGTTCTTCTTTTCTTGTCTTCCTTGAACTCGCGCAGGACTCTCGGTCGAGTGAAACCAGTGGGGGCATGCTCAGTGCACCCACTGGGTGTAGCCCCCGAGACCGTGGTCGACTGATTGCAGTCGGCCATGGTCTTACTTTAGAGCTTCCATGTTTTTTTGACTCGCGCCAGACTGATCTTGGCCGAGTGAAACCAGTGGGGGCACGCTCAGTGCACCCACTGGGTGTAGTCCCCGAGGTTGCGGTTGAGTGAACTGACTCGACTATAGTCTTATAATCTTTGCCAACTGTTGTTGATGCAGAAATCTTGCGAGTTCGGGGCCAAGTTTGCGGATCTCGAGCAGAAGCAAATCCAGCTCAATCTTGACTTGCAGTTGGCCCGGGACCATCTGAAGAAAACGCAAGACGATGCGGCTGGTAACTTATTTCTGTCTCCCGTCGACTGATTTTTCGCTTAGAGTGTTCCTTCATGTTCATCTGTCCAGTGGCGACCTTGGTAGGTCAACTGCGGGCAGCTTTGGAGCAAAAGGACCTTGACTTGGCGGCGGCGCAGCAGGCGGCCCAGGAGAAGTCGGAGTTGGCGGAGAAGAAGCTGGCTTCTGTGGGCGCACTCGAGGCGGAGATCACCCGATTGAAAGGTTCACTCGACACGGCCAACAAGGAGGTGGCTCAGCTGAAGAAGTCCAGGGCTGACTTGAATGACAAGTATGAGGCTCTGCTTCGGAAGAGGCTTGATCTTGTGGCGTATTTGGGTGACCTCACCAAAAAATGGTACCTCGTGCTCGAAGGTATGTCCTCTTTAGATTGGTTGATCTTGGGCTGGTCGACCCGTGTTGCATCTGCTAACTCGACTGCTGTTCTTGGTGCAGAGTTCTGCCGTAACTTCGGAGAGGAGACTAGCCGGGTCGAGCCTGGCTTGGACCCCGCCAACTCCATTATGAAGGACGAGGTTTCCATGAACATACTGAGGCTGGAGTCTCGCCTCACTGCGGCCACTGATTATCTGGGACGACTGAAGGCGGTGATGGCCCGTATCGACGCTGCACTCTGGAGGGGAGTCGTGCAGGAGAACGACCTCGAGTCTTTGATGACTCGACTTAATGAGGTCCCCGACCGAGTGCAGGAATGGAAGAAGTCGGCTGCCCGGGGAGGAGCAGACATGGCGCTGGCTTTGGTCCGAGTGCACTGCAAGGAGGTGAAGGAGAGGAAGCTCGCTGCGTTGAAGGTCGCAAACACGAAGGAGCTCCAATTCCAGACCTTCATGGAGACTTTCTTGGAAGCCGCCACTCGCATCGCCGACGGGATTGATCTGGACGAATTTGTCGCGCCTACAAGCCCGCCTCCTCCCGAGCCATGACTTTGATACATTGACTTTATTTGCCGCGGAATGCCGCGTGGATCTGTATTCGTTAAACTCTGGTGGGTCTGTGGCCCAAGTACTCTTGCCCGAACCTTGCGGGGCTTTTTATTCGATTTCGATCCTTTGGTTTGACGCTCTTCTTTTGATTGCTTGGAATCTTTGAGTCGACGTCTGCAACTAAGCCCCTGAGTGAGAGGGTCGCTCTTCACTCGGAGCAGAATGTTTATAACTTAGGCGATTCCAAGCTACGTTGTACTTGTGGCGGAGTTCGGAGGACCGAACCGCCTTGTATTTGTGACGTAGCTCGGAGGATCGCAGCTAAGCCCCCGAGTGAGAGGGTTGCTCTTCACTCGGAGTAGATAGTTGTAACTTAGGCGAGTCGCGGGGTCGCTGCTAAGCCCCCGAGTGAGAGGGTCGCTCTTCACTCGGAGTAGAATGTTTATAACTTAGGCGATTCCAAGCTACGTTGTACTTGTGGCGGAGTTCGGGGGACCGAACCGCCTTGTATTTGCGACGTAGCTCGGAGGATCGCAGCTAAGCCCCCGAGTGAGAGGGTTGCTCTTCACTCGGAGTAGATAGTTGTAACTTAGGCGAGTCACGGGGTCGCTGCTAAGCCCCCGAGTGAGAGGGTCGCTCTTCACTCGGAGTAGAATG
>LR738709.1:626836132-626861699 GCA_902687465.1 Secale cereale | reverse complement strand
CGAGTGAGAGGGTTGCTCCTCACTCGGAGTAGATAGTTGTAACTTAGGCGAGTCACGGGGTCGCTGCTAAGCCCCCGAGTGAGAGGGTCGGTGTTCACTCGGAGTAGAATGTTTATAACTTAGGCGATTCCAAGCTACGTTGTACTTGTGGCGGAGTTCGGAGGACCGAACCACCTTGTATTTGTGACGTAGCTCGGAGGATCGCAGCTAAGCCCCCGAGTGAGAGGGTTGCTCTTCACTCGGAGTAGATAGTTGTAACTTAGGCGAGTCACGGGGTCGCAGCTAAGCCCCCGAGTGAGAGGGTCGCTCTTCACTCGGAGTAGAATGTTTATAACTTAGGTAATTCCAAGCTACGTTGTACTTGTGGCGGAGTTCGGAGGACCGAACCGCCTTGTATTTGTGACGTAGCTCAGAGGATCGCAGCTAAGCCTCCGAGTGAGAGGGTTGCTCTTTACTCGGAGTAGATAGTTGTAACTTAGGCGAGTCACGGGGTCGCAGCTAAGCCCCCGAGTGAGAGGGTTGCTCTTCACTCGGAGTAGAATGTTTATAACTTAGGCGATTCCAAGCTACGTTGTACTTGTGGCGGAGTTCGGAGGACCGAACCGCCTTGTATTTGTGACGTAGCTCGGAGGATCGCAGCTAAGCACCCATTGGAGGATTTAGAGGACACCAATTGTTAGGAAATCATTGCTATCTTGCTTTTGAAACAAATTGGGGAATCTTTATTACAACTCGACCGTCGAGTGCTTCAAGTGAAAAAAACGACGGAGTAGGTCCGCATTCCATGAATGAGGTTCGTCTTTCTTCTGGGCTACATTGTAGAGATGGTAAGCTCCGTTGCACAGCACCTTCGTGATGATGAACGGGCCCTCCCATGCTGGGGCGAGCTTGTGCGGACGTTTCTGATGCACTCGGAGGACCAGGTCTCCTTCCTGGAACGCTCGACTCCTCACGTTGCGAGCGTGGAATCGACGCAGGTCTTGTTGATAGATGGTCGACCGAATCAGAGCCATCTCTCTTTCCTCTTCTAAAAGGTCGACTGCCTCCTGACGAGCTTGCTCTGCCTCGGCTTCGGAGAAGAGTTCTACTCTGGGGGAATTGTGTAATAAGTCGCTCGGCAATACAGCTTCGGCCCCATAGACCAGGAAAAAAGGGGTACGACCAGTCGACCAATTCGGAGTTGTCCTCAGACCCCACAGGACGGAGGGCAGCTCGGTTACCCAAGCCCCGGCGGCATGCTTGAGGTCGCGCATGAGCCGTGGCTTTAAGCCTTGGAGAATCAGCCCATTCGCTCTTTCCGCTTGTCCATTCGAATGAGGGTGTGCTACGGAGGCGTAGTCGACTCGCGTCCCTTGAGAAGTGCAGAAAGCTCTGAATTCATCCGAGTCAAAGTTGGAGCCGTTGTCTGTGATGATGCTGTGAGGGACCCCATATCTGAATATTAGTTCCTTAATGAAGCTGATGGCGGTGCTCGACTCGAGGTTCTTGATGGGTTTGGCCTCAATCCACTTGGTGAACTTGTCGACTGTCACCAGAAGGTGAGTGAATCCGCTCCTGCCTGTCCTGAAGGGGCCGACCATATCTAAGCCCCAAACAGCGAAGGGCCAAACTAGTGGGATGGTTTTTAGGGCGGATGCTGGTTTGTGCGACATGTTGGATTAGAACTGGCACCCTGCGCACTTGTCCACAATATCCTTGGCCATCTCATTGGCGCGGGGCCAGTAAAATCCGGCTCGGTATGCTTTGGCCACGATCGTCCGAGAGGAAGCGTGGTGGCCGCAAGTTCCCGAGTGAATCTCGTCCAAGATCAGTCGACCTTCCTCTGGATCAATGCAGCGCTGGGCGACTCCAGTGACGCTTTCTCTGTAGAGCTGACCTTGAATGACTGTGAATGCTTTGGATCGACGGACGATCTGGCGCGCTTCTTCTTCATCTTCTGGGAGTTCTTGCCTGAGCAGATATGATATATATGGCACAGTCCAATCAGGTGTGATTACTAGGACCTCCATGATCAATTCGACCACGGCGGGTACTTCGACCTCAGTCGGATCGGTTGCACTGACTGGCTGTGGGGGCTCTTCCGTGAAGGGGTCTTCCTTGACAGAGGGAGTGTGCAGATGCTCTAGGAACACATTCTTGGGTATGGACCTCCGAGTCGACCCAATTTTTGCGAGATCGTCGGCTAGGTGATTCTTTGCTCTGGGCACATGATAGAGCTCTAAACCCTAAACCCTAAACCCACAAAATCCGCAATGGCCTGAGACTTGATGGCTTTCTTCGCTTCGAACTTGATATCTAACAGAAGAAGTTCAATCGCCCATTTTGCCACTCGACCGGTTGCATCTCGGTTGTTTAGTATCTCTGATAATGGGGCGTCGCTGACGACTGAGATTGAGTGATCCGAGAAATAATGGGCAACCATTTTTGCAGTCAAGTAAATCCCGTACACAAGCTTTTGGTAACGTGGATACCTTTGCTTGGAGGGAGTCAAAACTTCGGATATGTAATAGACCGGGCGTTGGACCTTATATGCCTTGCCCTGTTCTTCCCGCTCGACCGTGAGTACAGTACTGATGACTTGTCTGGTGGCAGCAATGTACAGCAGAAGAGGCTCTCCGTTGACTGGGGCAGCGAGCACCGGCTGGGTGGACAGCAGGGCTTTGAGTTCCTCAAACGCTGCTTCGGCTTCGGGATTCCACTCGAACTTGTCGGATTTCTTCATGAGTCGGTAGAGAGGCAGTGCCTTCTCCCCGAGCCGAGAAATGAATCGACTCAATGCGGCCAAGCAACCAGTAAGCTTCTGGACGTCGTGTATACGCTCGGGGCGTTTCATTCGGAGGATGGCGCCGACTTTCTCTGGGTTGGCGTCGATTCCCCGTTCGGAAACGAGAAAACCGAGCAGCTTGCCACCAGGGACTCCGAATGTACACTTTGACGGGTTGAGCTTGATATCGTAACTTCTGAGGTTCGCGAATATCTCAGCAAGGTCAGTCAGTAGGTCGGAACCTTTCCGTGACTTGACCACGATGTCATCCATGTACGCCTCGACGTTCCGACTGATTTGCTTTATCAAGCATTTCTGGATCATGCGCATGAAGGTGGCGCCGGCATTTTTGAGGCCGAAAGGCATGGTGACATAGCAAAAGCACCCGAACGGGGTGATGAAGGCTGTTTTTATTTCATCGGGCCCATACAGACGGATCTGATGGTATCCGGAATATGCGTCCAGAAAGGACAAACGCTCACGTCCCGCAGTCGAGTCGACTATCTGATCGATGCGGGGGAGAGGAAAATGATCTTTCGGGCGGGCCCGATTGATGTGCTTGAAATCGATGCACATGTGCTAGGCTTCTCGCCCCTCGTTGGTTACCCCAAGTGGAAGGTGTGAGATGTAGTGTTGCGGAAGTTTTTCCCTTGGCAAAGATACCAAGGATCGAATCCCCAGAGACTCCTAGGTTCAACAAGAAGGTGTCAACTGCTACGGCGCCAGATATTAGCTATCAACGTGGACCTGCACACAGATACAAATAACTTTGCTCCCAACGAGTACAGAGAGGTTGTCAATCCCTCCGGCCTTGTAGTTCACAAAGGATTAAACGCAAGTGATAGTAGTGATAGATATAATTTCAAAAGTAAATAAAAGCGAAAAGTAAATAGCGGATGTGATCAATGATGGTAATGTGGACCGGAGTCTCATGATGTTCACTAGTGATGTCTCTCTCCCAAAAGACGATAAAACAGCTATGTGAGGTAAACGAATTACAGCTGGGCAATTGACAGGACCATGTGCGCAAACCAATGTTGACTACATTGCAAGAAAGGTTGAGGTTCAAAGCATGGGCGGTACGCCAAAGTAAGTAGACCGAAATCCATCAATATCTACTACTAATCATCCACCTTGAGATATCTATCCAGAACATCTCGTTGGTATTAAGTTGCGAGTCCCACCCATAGTGTAAACTCAATGCAACAGACAACTGCATTAAAAGAACTTTGCGTAAAGTAAACAATCCTTGCACCCGCGGGCACAAGCACCGTTGTTTTCCCCCTTGTGGCAACAGCACATCCCCTAGACTCATGTTTCTGTCACTCAAGCTAGTCATCGAGGGGCATGAACCCACAATCAAGCATAACGTTCCCTCTTGGAGTCACTACCTACTACTTGGCCAAAGCAATAAATAACAACGGAGAACATGCAAGAATTACTTACGAACATAAATATAAAAGAGGTAGATCAAATATATTACTCAAGCACAATCTGAACATAATCTCACAATCCATCGGATCCCAGCAAACTCAACATAGCAACAGCATAAGGATTACATATGTGCCTCGATCATGTAGGGCAGCTCACGAGGACTAATTAGTGAAGCACAAGAACGGGAGGAGAACATCACATAGCTACTGGTCATGGACCCATGGTCCAAGGGAGACTACTCACAACTCATCCGAGAGGCGTCCATGGTGGTGGAGAAGCTCCCGGTGGTGATCCTCCCCTCCGGCAGGGTGCCGGGAAGAGTTCTCCTGGTGCTCCCGATCTTGGAAGCGGCGGCGGCGGCGGAACAGAGATGAGATCGCGAAAAAGAGTTCCCGTCTCGAGGGTTTCGGGAGACGCTTTAAATATATGCCAAAGGGGGGCATCAGCGGAGCCTCGGGGGGCCCAGGCGCCCCCCCGGCGCGGCCCAGGGGGGGGCGCGCCGCCAGGGCGCCTGGAGCCCTGGTGGCCCCCCCCCCCCCGGCTGTACTTCGGGCGCACGGTAGCTTCTGGAACGCTGATTTTTTATATAATTTTTCTGGATTTTTCCTGGCAGTTCTCGTAATGTGAAAACCTGAAATACAAAAACAGCCGAAAACAGAAACTGGCACTGGGGTGCACTGAGTTAATAGGTTAGTCCAAATATGATCAAAAGTGTATGGAAGTGTATAAATATCATAGCAATATCACCCAAAAGAGGCATGGAGCAAGCAGAAATTATAGATACGTTTTGGACGTATCAGCCGCTCCACCCGCGAATTTTCTATATCATAGGCCGGATGATACCTTGTCAAATCTGCTTCATCGGCAAGCTTACTGGCGAGAGGGCGCATATCCTTAGTCAAAGCACGGAGATCTTCAGCAGAGAAGGCTGACCCGTCCTATTTATTGCTGGGATAGCCGTTCATGGCTTCAGCCGGGTCAAAATCAGGGACCCATGCTTTGGCCCGGGTCAGCGCCATAAGAGAGCCAGCTCATGCAGCAGACTTCTTCACCTCAACCAGATGCACAGGTAGGACAGATAGCTTCTCCAGGGTGGCTTGGATGGTAGTCAGTGCCAGTTTATTGTGTTGCTAGGTGGCTTCTCACCCCTCGTTGGTTACCCCAAGTGGAAGGTTTGAGATGCAGTGTAGCAGAAGTTTTCCCTTGGTAATACCAAGGATCGATTTCCCAGAGACTCCCAGTTTCAACAAGAAGGTGTCAACTGCTAACGGCGCCGGATATTAGCAATCAACGTGGACCTGCACACAGATACAAATAACTTTGCTCCCAACGAGTACAGAGAGGTTGTCAATCCCTCCGGCCTTGTAGTTTACAAAGGATCAAACGCAAGTGATAATAGTGATAGGTATAATTGCAATAGTAAGTAAATAACGGAAAAGTAAATAGCGGATGTGATCAATGATGGTAATATGGACCGGAGTCTCATGATGTTCACTAGTGATGTCTCTCTCCCAAAAGACGATAAAACAGCTATGTGAGGTAAACGAATTACAGCTGGGCAATTGACAGGACCATGTGCGCAAACCAATGCTGACTACATTGCAAGAAAGGTTGAGGTTCAAAGCATGGGTGGTACGCCAAAGTAAGTAGACCGAAATCCATCAATATCTACTACTAATCATCCACCTTGAGATATCTATCCAGAACATCTCGCTGGTATTAAGTTGCGAGCCCCACCCATAGTGTAAACTCAAAGCAACAGACAACTGCATTAAAAGAACTTTGCGTAAAGTAAACAATCCTTGCACCCGCGGGCACAAGCACCGTTGTTTTCCCCCTTGTGGCCACAGCACATCCCCTAGACTCATGTTTCTGTCACTCAAACTAGTCATCGAGGGGCATGAACCCACAATCGAGCATAACATTCCCTCTTGGAGTCACTACCTATTACTTGGCCAAAGCAATAAATAACAACGGAGAACATGCAAGAATTACTTATGAACATAAATATAAAAGAGGTAGATCAAATATATTACTCAAGCACAATCTGAACATAATCTCATAATCCATCGGATCCCAGCAAACTCATCATAGCAACAGCATAAGGATTACATATGTGCCTCGATCATGTAGGGCAGCTCACGAGGACTAATTAGTGAAGCACAAGAACGGGAGGAGAACATCACATAGCTACTGGTCATGGACTCATGGTCCAAGGGAGACTACTCACAACTCATCCGGGAGGCGTCCATGGTGGTGGAGAAGCTCCCGGTGGTGATCCTCCCCTCCGGCAGGGTGCCGGGAAGAGTTCTCCTGGTGCTCCCGATCTTGGAAGCGGCGGCGGCGGCGGAACAGAGATGGGATCGCGAAAAGAGTTCCTCCCTCAAGGGTTTCGGGAGACGCTTTAAATATATGCCAAAGGGGGGCATCGGAGGAGCTTTGGGGGGCCCAGGCGCCCCCCCGGCGCGGCCCAAGGGGGGGGGGGGCGCCGCCAGGGCGCCTGGAGCCCTGGTGCCCCCCCCCCGGCTGTCCTTCGGGCGCAAGGTAGTTTCTGGAACGCTGATTTTTTATATAATTTTTCTGGATTTTTCCTGGCAGTTCTCGTAACGTGAAAACCTGAAATACAAAAACAGCCGAAAACAGAAACTGGCACTGGGGTGCACTGAGTTAATAGGTTAGTCCAAATATGATCAAAAGTGTATGGAAGTGTATAAATATCATAGCAATATCACCCAAAAGAGGCATGGAGCAAGCAGAAATTATAGATACGTTTTGGACGTATCAACATCCCCAAGCTTAATTCCTCCTCGTCCTCGAGTAGGTAAATTATAACAAGAATAATTTCTGTGGTGACATGCTATTAACCATATAGGAATTTTTCATAGTCATATGACAAAAGCTTACTGAGACAATGAATCTATAGTAATTAAGTTGCCTCATGAGAAAGTCACAAAGGACTGAAAGTTTTACAATATGATACTGAAATATCAAATAGATTTGTAATGAACATGATGTGCAAATATGATAAAGTGATATCTAGCTTGCCCCCTTTAGTGAAGCAAAACATAAATGCAGGGGCACCTCCAAGGTTTAAGTGATGACTAGATACAATGATTTCAGAATAAACGATATCACAATAATGCAAAAGACAATGCTACTTTGGGACAATGCACATTACACTCAGAATGACAATCATGCTCTCAGTAGTTGGTGCTTGAAGAAAGAAGGTGGAGACTCAACATAAAAGTAAAAGAATGGCCCTTCGCAGAGGGAAGCAGGGATTACTCATGTGCTAGAGCTTTTTATTTTGAAAACATAGAAACAATTTTGTCAACGGTAGTAGTACTTCATATGTGTTATGCATAAGACATCCTATAAGTTGCAAGCCTCATGCATCGAATACCAATAGTGATCGCACCTTGTCCTAATTAGCTCGGATTTCCATGGATTGTCATTGCATTACATATGTTTCAACCAAGTGTCACAAAGGGGTACCTCTATGTCACCTGTACAAAGGTCCAAGGAGATAGATCGCATTTGATTTCTCGTTTTTGATAGATCTCAACTTGAGGACATCCATACCGGGACAACATAGAAAATAGATAATGGACTCCTCTTTAATGCTTCAGCATATTCTCATAAGAGATTGAGGATTAATGTCCAAGCTAAAACTTCCACCATGATACATGGCTTTGGTTGGCGGCCCAATGTTCTTCTCTAACAATATGCATACTCAAACCATTCAACCCATGGCAAATCACCCTTACTTCAGACAAGACGAACATGCATAGCAACTCACATGATATTCAACAAAAGTGTAACAGTTGATGGCGTCCCCAGAAACATGGTTACCGCTCAGCAAGCAACTTATAAGAAAATAAGATACATAAGCAACATATTCTTTACCACAATAGTTTTTAAGCTACTTTCCCATGAGCTATGTATTGCAAAAACTGAAGGTTTTAAAGGTAGCACATGTAAATTTACTTGGAGTGGCGGTGAAATACCACATATAAGGTAGGTATGGTGGACTCATATGGCATAACTGGTTTAAAGGATGTGGATGCACAAGCAGTCAGTCCGCTTAGTACAGGTGGAGGTTAGCAAAAGACTGGGAGTGACCAACTAAGAGAGCAATGACGGTCATAATCATGCAGAGCGACAAAGCAACATTGAATCAGGCATGGTAGTTATATCGCTACTCAGAAACAAAAGATCATCAAGGCTTGACAGACTTTCTTTACAGTCTTAAATATGCGTGAGCATACGCCAAGTCAATCAAAATAAATTCACGAAGGAAGATATTACTAAACCATACCACATCATTGGCAAACAAATCATGTTGGTACTCCAATAACACATTGGGAACCCTCCATCTATTTGAGACTAACCATAAGAAAACATGAACTATTAAGCGCCATCATGCACGTAGAATCTTTATCATAGACATATCAACCAATGCAATGGAAGCAAACTCTCTTAATAAGGTGAGCATGGTAATTAAAGAGAGTTCAAGCAACCAACTAAACAAACGCTCTTTGAAAAGATAAGCATGAAAGCTAAGAGCTGAACATGATAGTAGCTATTAAAAGACAAAGAACACACACAACAAGGATAGACATGAAAATTCTATGTTATGTTCTAGGTAGAAGTGGAGCGTGTTTCTCTCCCACATAAAGAAAGCTGAGTTCTGACTCATTATGAAAAACTAAAGAAAACTAAAAGCAAGACGCTCCAAGCATAGGACATAACACATGAAGTGATTAAAATATAGTGGAACGAAAGACGAACTGATAATGTTGATGAAGAAGGGGATGCACGGGGGCATCCCCAAGCTTAGACGCTTGAGTCTCCTTGAATATTTCTTGGGGGTGCATGGGGGCATCCCCAAGCTTGAGCGCTTGACACTCCTGAATCTTTTTATCATCTTCCCTCGCACACTTGAAAACTCCCTTCATACATAACTCAGCATAATCTGATTAGCGAGGTTAGTACCCATAATAAAATAATTGTACCTTGCTGGAAATAAAGATATTCTTGAAGCCTTACTGTTTCTCAAGATTGCCAAAAGGTTTTTGCAAAGAAAAAGCAAGCTCTTGGTTTGCAAAATGAAGGAAAAGCAAAAACAGGACAGAATCTGTGAAAAACAGAACAGCAGGTAGTAATTGATTTGTTCGGGGCACTTCTGCAATTCTAATCAAAAACCTCAGAACAGACGCATGAAAGACAATTATATAGAGCACGCTGTCGAAAAAATTCAGACCAAAAAGATGATCTGGTGATTTTATACGAATTTTTCTATCCAAGGACAGAATCTGTTTCCTGGACAGCACCTCACAACTTTTGAACTTTCTAGCAATCAGAGGCTATACTTGGCACAAAATTGAAAAGCGAAGATACAATGATGATGCTACAGTAGTAACAACATCAATACACAACAAAAATAAAAAAAATTTATTCATGTGGGCTGCCTCCCAAAAGCGCTTTCTTTTATGCCTTTAAGCTAGGCAGAATGCATATAGATCAAGCTGTATCAATTGAACCATCATCAAGATCATCAAAAAGCTCTTCAATAATACAACTAGTCTTAAGAGAACTTTCAAATAAAGGCCTCATAGAGATACTTCTAGGTAGAAGACCAAAATGATAAAAGTCAAGGGAAGATTCATTTATAAATTCATCAAAGACAGGTGTTTCTTCCAAAGTCTTTACAGTTTCAACCCCTTTGGCAATAGGTGGATTACATTTAGAACGGGGAGCCTTTGGAACGTGAACGAACTTAGGCTCCTTCTTTGCCGGAGTCTCTACCTTTTTGGTTTTGCTTGAGGAGAAGGTGGTTCCTAGAGTATCAAAGATATCCTCAATCTTGTCTATCCTAGAAGAGTCCAAGTCATGGAATTTGACGGTCTCCAAAATTTTGAAAATTTTATGCATGGAGCTATCAAGTCTATTCAAATTCCCTTGGATCTTACGATCCAACTCATTTATCTTATTAATGCTTGGCATCTCTAGCTCTATCTTTTCAAGTTTTTTCATAATGTGAGCTAGGGTGATGTCCTCTCGAATGCTAACAACAGGGAGATTCCCAACAAGATTTTCAATAATACTAAGGGACTCCCAAACTGGGGCCTCTAGGAAATTCCCATTGATAGCAGTATCTAGAATAAACCTATTCCAAGAAGTAATTCCAACATAAAAATTTCTAAGCAGGATAGTAGTAGGTTGCTTCTTGGTGGCTCTTTTTTGTGAATCATTAATTCTATACCAAGCATCTTTCAAACTTTCCCCACCTCTTTGTTTAAAGGTGAGAACTTCTGCCTCATCAAAGACAAAAGGACCCGACATAATGACAACTAAAGAATGAGATAACTATTTTTGTGATTTTCGATAAAAGATACTAAAGCAAAAACTGAAAGGTAAACTAACAAGACTAAAAGCAAAGGTAAAAGATAGCGTGCAACTCCCCTATCTTGAAGAGTGGAGTCCCCGGCAACGGCGCCAGAAAAACTCTTGCTAGGCTTCTCGCCCCTCGTTGGTTACCCCAAGTGGAAGGTGTGAGATGTAGTGTTGCGGAAGTTTTTCCCTTGGCAAAGATACCAAGGATCGAATCCCCAGAGACTCCTAGGTTCAACAAGAAGGTGTCAACTGCTACGGCGCCAGATATTAGCAATCAACGTGGACCTGCACACAGATACAAATAACTTTGCTCCCAACGAGTACAGAGATGTTGTCAATCCCTCCGGCCTTGTAGTTCACAAAGGATTAAACGCAAGTGATAGTAGTGATAGATATAATTGCAATAGTAAATAAAAGCGAAAAGTAAATAGCGGATGTGATCAATGATGGTAATGTGGACCGGAGTCTCATGATGTTCACTAGTGATGTCTCTCTCCCAAAAGACGATAAAACAGCTATGTGAGGTAAACGAATTACAGCTGGGCAATTGACAGGACCATGTGCGCAAACCAATGCTGACTACATTGCAAGAAAGGTTGAGGTTCAAAGCATGGGCGGTACGCCAAAGTAAGTAGACCAAAATCCATCAATATCTACTACTAATCATCCACCTTGAGATATCTATCCAGAACATCTCGCTGGTATTAAGTTGCGAGTCCCACCCATAGTGTAAACTCAATGCAACAGACAACTGCATTAAAAGAACTTTGCGTAAAGTAAACAATCCTTGCACCCGCGGGCACAAGCACCGTTGTTTTCCCCCTTGTGGCAACAGCACATCCCCTAGACTCATGTTTCTGTCACTCAAGCTAGTCATCGAGGGGCATGAACCCACAATCAAGCATAACGTTCCCTCTTGGAGTCACTACCTACTACTTGGCCAAAGCAATAAATAACAACGGAGAATATGCAAGAATTACTTACGAACATAAATATAAAATAGGTAGATCAAATATATTACTCAAGCACAATCTGAAAATAATCTCATAATCCATCGGATCCCAGCAAACTCATCATAGCAACAGCATAAGGATTACATATGTGCCTCGATCATGTAGGGCAGCTCACGAGGACTAATTAGTGAAGCACAAGAACGGGAGGAGAACATCACATAGCTACTGGTCATGGACTCATGGTCCAAGGGAGACTACTCACAACTCATCCGGGAGGCGTCCATGGTGGTGGAGAGGCTCCCGGTGGTGATCCTCCCCTCCGGCAGGGTGCCGGGAAGAGTTCTCCTGGTGCTCCCGATCTTGGAAGCGGCAGCGGCGGCGGAACAGAGATGGGATCGCGAAAAGAGTTCCTCCCTCAAGGGTTTCGGGAGACGCTTTAAATATATGCCAAAGGGGGGCATCAGAGGAGCTTCGGGGGGCCCAGGCGCCCCCCCCGGCGCGGCCCAGGGGGGCGCCGGCAGGGCGCCTGGAGCCCTGGTGCCCCCCCCGGCTGTCCTTCGGGCGCACGGTAGTTTTTGGAACGCTGATTTTTTATATAATTTTCTGGATTTTTCCTGGCAGTTCTCGTAACGTGAAAACCTGAAATACAAAAACAGCCGAAAACAGAAACTGGCACGGGGGTGCACTGAGTTAATAGGTTAGTCCAAATATGATCAAAAGTGTATGGAAGTGTATAAATATCATAGCAATATCACCCAAAAGAGGCATGGAGCAAGCAGAAATTATAGATACGTTTTGGACGTATCAACATGCGGAGAGACTTGTCCTTTTTGGGGACCATGACGACGTTGGCGAGCCACTCGGAGTGGTATATCTCGCGGATGAACTCTGCTGCTAGGAGTCGAGCCACCTCTTCGCCAATCGCCTTTCGCTTCTCCGCAGCGGATCGACGGAGATGTTCCTTCACGGGTTTCACCTTCGGGTCGACTCGCAAATGGTGCTCAGCCAGCCCCCTGGGCACACCTGGCATGTCTGATGGTTTCCATGCAAAGATGTCCCATTTCTCACGGAGGAACTGGATGAGCGCTTCTTCCTATTTGCTGTCAAGGGTGGTGGAGATGTGGGTCGGCGCTGCGTTGGGGTCGGTGGGGTGGATGTGCACGGGCTTTGTGTCCCCGGCCGACTGAAAGGCTGACTCGGAAGCCGGCTTCTTAGCCCTTAGCAGGTCGCCTGGATCCACTTGGTTCTGGTACTCCTCCATCTCTACTGCTGCCATCTGCTCGTCGGCGATCTTCGAGCCTTTCTGGAAGCATTCTTCCGCTTTCTGCCGGTTCCCAGTGATGGTTCTGACACCGTTGGGTCCCGGCATCTTCAGCTTGAGGTAGACGTAACACGGTCGAGCCATGAACCTGGCGTAGGCTGGCCTACCCAGGATGGCGTGATAGGTGCTGTTAAAGTCCACCACTTCGAACGTCAGCTTCTCCTTTTGGAAGTTCTTGGATTCACCAAAGACAACGTCGAGTGAGATCTGACCAAGTGAGTCGGCCTTCTTCCCGGGGATTACCCCATGGAACCTCATGTTACTTTCCCTTAGCTGGGACATCGAAATGCCCATATCCCGGAAGGTTGCTGCATACAGGATATTCAAGCCACTTCATCCATCCATAAGAACCTTGGTCAGTCGAGTGCCTTCGACCACTGGGTCGACCACCAACACTTGCCGCCCTGGGGTGGCGATGTGCGCCGGATGATCGGACTGGTCAAACGTGATGGGGGTCTTTGACCATTTCAGGAACGTGGGAGTTGCCGGAGCAGCCATGTTTACTTCTCTGTTGATGATCTTCAGTCGACTCTTGCTCTCGACGTCCGCGAAAATCACCAAGGTGGAGTTGATGCGGGGGTATCCTCCGTCCCCTTCCTTGTCTTCAGATTCTTCCGAATCCTTCTCTTTCTCAGTAGACTGGTCCTTCTGGAAACTCTGGATCAGGAGTCGACACTGTCGAGTGGTGTGCTTGGGGTATACCAAGTTTCCCTCATCATCTTTCTTAGTGTGTATGGGACATGGCTGGTCGAGCATATCATCTCCTGCCTGACCCTTTCCTTTCTTGGGGGCCCAGGAGCCTTTGGGCTTTCCTTTGCCCTTCCCTTGGTTGACCACCGCGGCCTCTCCCTGAGCAGCTGGGTCGGCCTTACGCTTGTTCTTCCGATTGTGATTCTGGTCGTCCTGCCCGACTGGTTTCTTGCCGCTGCGGAGCCGGTCGGCCTCCTCACCATTGGCGTACCGACTGGCAATTTCCATCATTCGCGACAGGGACATGTCGCCTGTTTGCCCAAACTTCAGATTCAACTCCCGATTGCGCACTCCTTCCTTGAAGGCGCACACCGCCTGGTGCTCGGAGACGTTTTCCACTGTGTGATGCAAAGTGGTCCACCGCTGAATGTAGTCCCTCAAAGTTTCACTCGGCTTCTGAGTGCAATGCTGAAGCTCGGCGAGCCCGGCAGGTCGTTTGCAGGTGCCTTCGAAGGTCCGAACGAACACCCGAGCGAGCTCTTCCCAACTGTATATGCTCCTGGGGGCTAACTGGTTGAGCCACGCCCGAGCGGAGCCTCCCAGCATCAGGGGGAGGTGCTTCATGGCCACGTCGTCGTTGCCTCCTCCAATCTGCATGGCCACTCGGTAGTCTTCCAGCCACGTGTCCGACTTCGACTCACCGGTGAATTTGCTCACTCCGGCCGCCAGCCTGAAGTTCGGGGGGATCTCTGCGGCCCTGATTGCGTTGCAGAAGCACTCGGGCCCGGAGGCCGGCGCTCGGCTGCCGGAGGGCTGGTCTCCACCTCGCTCATCCCTGGACGCCCGGTTATGGTCGACCCGTCCCTGCACAAGGATGGACCTCGCGTCGAAGCCGGGCCGCCGGGGATCCGGGGGAATCCTACGCTCGTTGTCCCGCAGGCGCCTGCCCACGTGCCGCGGAGGAGAGTGTGACCCACTCCCCGGAGGAGGGGTAGGCACTCGACGGCGGTCGTTGCGTCCGTGTCGACGGTCGAGTGGGTCATCGTTCCGACCCAGGTGCCGGTCATGCCGCGGACCACGTTCCTCACGCCTCAGGGGCGATCTCGGACTGTGGGCCGACCATACCGTGTCTGCAGCCACCGATCTGCTGTGAATCCTGTTGCGCGACTGAGAGACAGCCGCGTTTTGCTCTTCAGCCGTTCGGAGCAAAGCTCGGATCTGCTGAAGGCCTCTTCCAGCCTCCGACTGGGAGGGCTGAATCGACTCCGCGAAACGAGCCGCGGCTTCGAGGTTTTGGACTGGTGTGCGGAACACCTGAGTCTCACGCTGACGTGATTGCCGCGGCCGTCGACTGGACTCGGGGGCCAGTCGGCGGGCCTGTTCGTCGAGTGAACGTCGGATGTTTTCCAGACGCGCGCGCTCGGCCAAGATGGCCACGCGCGTGGCTTCGAGGGCCAAAGCTTCTGGGGAATCCCCCACGTTGGGGGTGAAGAGCGCATCTCCGTTGCGGCGACAGAGCTCAGCCCTCTGCTCGGAGGTGAGGGGCTGAGGAACGTAGCCGTCGTTGTCGTGCGCTCGATCGCCGCCGCTCCCGCCGTTCTCCCCGCGAGGAAAACCTGGCGGGCTACGGCGCGGATCGACCATGAGTATTTCCACCGTGGGGTCGCTGATCCCGCACTCGGAAACGGAATCTTCGAGTCCGGTCGACTGATCGGACGGCCCGTAAAGGTAACCGTCGGGCTCGATGGCCGCGACTTGCGGGGTGGCCGTTTGACGAGCTGATGCGTACAAAACGTATCTATAATTTCTGCTTGCTCCATGCCTCTTTTGGGTGATATTGCTATGTTATTTATACACTTCCATACACTTTTGATCATATTTGGACTAACCTATTAACTCAGTGCACCCCAGTGACAGTTTCTGTTTTCGGCTGTTTTTGTATTTCAGGTTTTCACATTACGAGAACTGCCAGGAAAAATCCAGAAAAATTATATAAAAAATCAGCGTTCCAGAACCTACCGTGCGCCCGAAGTACAGCCGGGGGGGGGGGGGGCTCCAGGGCTCCAGGCGCCCTGGCGGCGCGCCCCCCCTGGGCCGCGCCGGGGGGGCGCCTGGGCCCCCCGAGGCTCCGCTGATGCCCCCCTTTGGCATATATTTAAAGCGTCTCCCGAAACCCTCGAGACGGGAACTCTTTTTCGCGATCTCATCTCGATTCCGCCGCCGCCGCCGCTTCCAAGATCGGGAGCACCAGGAGAACTCTTCCCGGCACCCTGCCGGAGGGGAGGATCACCACCGGGAGCTTCTCCACCACCATGGACGCCTCCCGGATGAGTTGTGAGTAGTCTCCCTTGGACCATGGGTCCATTACCAGTAGCTATGTGATGTTCTCCTCCCGTTCTTGTGCTTCACTAATTAGTCCTCGTGAGCTGCCCTACATGATCGAGGCACATATGTAATCCTTATGCTGTTGCTATGATGAGTTTGCTGGGATCCGATGGATTATGAGATTATGTTCAGATTGTGTTTGAGTAATATATTTGATTCACCTCTTTTATGTTTATGTTCGTAAGTAATTCTTGCATGTTCTCCGTTGTTATTTATTGCTTTGGCCAAGTAGTAGGTAGTGACTCCAAGAGGGAACGTTATGCTTGATTGTGGGTTCATGCCCCTCGATGACTAGTTTGAGTGACAGAAACATGAGTCTAGGGGATGTGCTGTTGCCACAAGGGGGAAAACAACGGTGCTTGTGCCCGCGGGTGCAAGGATTGTTTACTTTACGCAAAGTTCTTTTAACGCAGTTGTCTGTTGCTTTGAGTTTACACTATGGGTGGGACTCGCAACTTAATACCAGCGAGATGTTCTGGATAGATATCTCAAGGTGGATGATTAGTAGTAGATGCAGATGGATTTCGGTCTACTTACCTCGGCGTACCGCCCATGCTTTGAACCTCTACCTTTCTTGCAACTTAGTCAACATTGGTCTTGTCAATTGCCCAGCTATAATTCGTTTACCTCACATAGCAGTTTTATCGTCTTTTGGGAGAGAGACATCACTAGTGAACATCATGAGACTCCGGTCCATATTACTGATGGGCCTCGAACCCCTCGTTGGTTACCCCAAGTGGAAGGTGTAAGATGCACTATGTAGAAGTGTTTTCCCTTAGCAAAGATGCCAAGGATTGAATCCCCAGAGACTCCTAGGTTCAACAAGTAGGTGTCAACTGCTAACGGCGCAATTAGCAATCAACGTGGACCTGCACACAGATACAAATAACTTTGCTCCCAACGAGTACAGAGAGGTTGTCAATCCCTCCGGCCTTGTAGTTCACAAAGGGTTAAAAGCAAATGATAGTAGTGATAGATAGTGTTTTGCAATAGTAAATAAATAGCGAAAAGGTAAATAGCGGATGTGATCAATGATGGTAATATGGACCGGAGTCTCATGATGTTCACTAGTGATGTCTCTCTCCCAAAAGACGATAAAACAGCTATGTGAGGTAAACAAATTACAGCTGGGCAATTGACAGGACCACGAACGCAAACCAATGCTGATTACATTGCAGAAAGGTTGAGGTTCAAAGCATGGGCGGTACGCCAAAATAAGTAGACCGAAATCCATCAATATCTACTACTAATCATCCACCTTGAGATATCTATCCAGAACATCTCGTTGGTATTAAGTTGCGAGTCCCACCCATAGTGTAAACTCAATGCAACAGACAACTGCATTAAAAGAACTTTGCGTAAAGTAAACAATCCTTGCACCCGCGGGCACAAGCACCGTTGTTTTCCCCCTTGTGGCAACATCACATCCCCTAGACTCATGTTTCTGTCACTCAAGCTAGTCATCGAGGGGCATGAACCCACAATCGAGCATAACGTTCCCTCTTGGAGTCACTACCTATTACTCAGCCAAAGCAATAAATAACAACGGAGAACATGCAAGAATTACTTATGAACTAAAATATAAAAGAGGTGAATCAAATATATTACTCAAGATCAATCTGAACATAATCTCATAATCCATCGGATCCCAGCAAACTCAACATAGCAACAGCATAAGGATTACATAGGTGCCTCGATCATGTAGGGCAGCTCACGAGGACTAATTAGTGAAGCACAAGAACGGGAGGAGAACATCACATAGCTACTGGTCATGGACTCATGGTCCAAGGGAGACTACTCACGAGTCATCCGGGAGGCGTCCATGGTGGTGGAGAAGCTCCCGGTGGTGATCCTCCCCTCCGGCAGGGTGCCGGGAAGAGTTCTCCTAGTGCTCCCGATCTTGGAAGCGGCGGCGGCGGCGGAACAGAGATGGGATCGCGAAAAGAAGTCCTGTTTCGAGGGTTACGGGGAACCCTTTAAATATATGCCAAAGTAGGGCACCGGGGGAGTCCCGGGGGGCCCAGGCGCCCCCCGGCGCGGCCAAGGGGGGGCGCGCCCAAAGGGCGCCTGGAGCCCCTGTGCCCCCCCCAGGCTGCCCTTCGGACGCAGTGTTGTTTCCGGTTCGCTGATTTTTTATATAATTTTTCTGGATTTTTCTGGGCAGTTCTCGAAACGTGAAAACCTGAAATACAAAAACAACCGAAAACAGAAACTGGCACTGGGGTGCACTGGATTAGTAAGTTAGTCCAAATATGATCAAAAGTGTATGGAAGTGTATGAATATCATAGCAATATCACCCAAAAGTGGCATGGAGCAAGCAGAAATTATAGATACGTTTTGGACGTATCAACATCCCCAAGCTTAATTCCTGCTCGTCCTCGAGTAGGTAAATGATAACAAGAATAATTTCTGTGGTGACATGCTATTAACCATATAGGACTTATTCATAGTCATATGACAAAAGCTTATGAGACAATGATTCTATAGTAATTAAGTTGCCTCAAGAGAAAATCACAAATGACTGAAAGTTTTACAACATGAAACTGAAACATCAAAAAGATTTGCAATGAACATGATGTGCAAATATGATAAAGTGATATCTAGCTTGCCCCCTTTAGTGAAGCAAAACATAAATGCAGGGGCACCTTCAAGGTTTAAGTGATGACTAGATACAATGATTTCAAAATAAACGATATCACAATCATGCAAAAGACAATGCTACTTTGGGACAATGCACATTACACTCAGAATGACAATCATGCTCTCAGTAGTTGGTGCTTGAAGAAAGAAGGTGGAGACTCAACATAAAAGTAAAAGAATGGTTAAGTGCTAGAGCTTTTTATTTTGAAAACATAGAAGCAATTTTGTCAACGGTAGTAGTACTTCATATGTGTCATGCATAAGACATCCTATAAGTTGCAAGCCTCATGCATCGAATACCAATAGTGCTCGCACCTTATCCTAATTAGCTCGGATTTCCATGGGTTATCATTGCATTACATAAGTTTCAACCAAGTGTCACAAAGGGGTACCTCTATGCCACCTTGATACGTCCAAAACGTATCTATAATTTCTGCTTGCTCCATGCCACTTTTGGGTGATATTGCTATGATATTCATACACTTCCATACACTTTTGATCATATTTGGACTAACTTACTAATCCAGTGCACCCCAGTGCCAGTTTCTGTTTTCGGCTGTTTTTGTATTTCAGGTTTTCACGTTTCGAGAACTACCCAGAAAAATCCAGAAAAATTATATAAAAAATCAGCGTTCCGGAAACAACCCTGCGTCCGAAGGGCAGCCTGGGGGGGGCACCAGGGCTCCAGGCGCCCTGGCGGCGCGCCCCCCCTGGGCCGCGCCGGGGGGGCGCCTGGGCCCCCCGAAGCCCGTCCGGTGCCCCCCTTTGGCATATATTTAGAGGGTCCTCCGAAACCCTCAGAGGAGGAACTCTTTTCGCGATCCCATCTCTGTTCCGCCGCCGCCGCCGCTTCCAAGATCGGGAGCACCAGGAGAACTCTTCCCGGCACCCTGCCGGAGGGGAGGATCACCACCGGGAGCTTCTCCACCACCATGGACGCCTCCCGGATGACTCGTGAGTAGTCTCCCTTGGACCATGAGTCCATGACCAGTAGCTATGTGATGTTCTCCTCCCGTTCTTGTGCTTCACTAATTAGTCCTCGTGAGCTGCCCTACATGATCGAGGCACATATGTAATCCTTATGCTGTTGCTATGTTGAGTTTGCTGGGATCCGATGGATTATGAGATTATGTTCAGATTGATCTTGAGTAATATATTTGATCTACCTCTTTTATATTTATGTTCATAAGTAATTCTTGCATGTTCTCCGTTATTATTTATTGCTTTGGCCAAGTAGTAGGTAGTGACTCCAAGAGGGAACGTTATGCTCGATTGTGGGTTCATGCCCCTCGATGACTAGCTTGAGTGACAGAAACATGAGTCTAGGGGATGTGCTGTTGCCACAAGGGGGAAAACAACGGTGCTTGTGCCCGCGGGTGCAAGGATTGTTTACTTTACGCAAAGTTCTTTTAATGCAATTGTCTGTTGCTTTGAGTTTACACTATGGGTGGGACTCGCAACTTAATACCAGCGAGATGTTCTGGATAGATATCTCAAGGTGGATGATTAGTAGTAGATGCAGATGGATTTCGGTCTACTTACCTCGGCGTACCGCCCATGCTTTGAACCTCTACCTTTCTTGCAACTTAGTCAGCATTGGTTTGCGCACATGGTCCTGTCAATTGCCCAGCTGTAATTCGTTTACCTCACATAGCAGTTTTATCGTCTTTTGGGAGAGAGACATCACTAGTGAACATCATGAGACTCCGGTCCATATTACCATCATTGATCACATCCGCTATTTACTTTTTTGCTTTTTACTTACTATTGCAATTATACCTATCACTATTATCACTTGCGTTTGATCCTTTGTAAACTACAAGGCCGGAGGGATTGACAACCTCTCTGTACTCGTTGGGAGCAAAGTTATTTGTATCTGTGTGCAGGTCCACGTTGATTGCTAATATCTGGCGCCGTTAGCAGTTGACACCTTCTTGTTGAAACTGGGAGTCTCAGGGAAAACGATCCTTGGTATTGCCAAGGGAAAACTTCTGCTACACTGCATCTCAAACCTTCCACTTGGGGTAACCAACGAGGGGTGAGAAGCCACCTAGCAAAGCAATTTCTGGCGCCGTTGCCGGGGACTCCACTCTTCAGGATAGGGGAGTTGCACGCTATCTTTTACCTTTGCTTTTTAGTCTTGTTAGTTTACCTTTCAGTTTTGCTTTAGTATCTTTTATCGAAAATCACAAAAATAGTTATCTTGCTTGCTACTATGGGTTCCACCGAGAACACCAAGTTGTGTGACTTCACTAGTCACAACAACGATGACTTTATCAGCACACCTATCACTACTCCTGCCACTTCAGCACCTTCATATGAAATTAAACCTGCTTTACTGAACTTAGTCATGAAAGATCAATTCTCCGGTGCTGGAGATGATGCTGCTTTACACTTGAACAACTTTGTTGAACTTTGTGATATGCAAAAGTACCAAGAAATAGATGGTAATATTGTTAAGCTTAAGCTTTTTCCTTTCTCCTTGAGAGGAGGAGCTAAAATTTGGTTTCGATCTTTGCCTAGGAATAACATAGATTCATGGGACAAGTGCAAAGATGCTTTTATTGCAAAATACTATCCACCTGCTAAAATTATTGAACTAAGAAGTAACATAATGAATTTTAAACAATTGGATAATGAACACGTTGCCCAAGCTTGGGAACGTATGAAATCTCTTATCAAGAACTGCCCTACTCATGGTTTGACTACTTGGATGGTTATCCAAACTTTTTATGCAGGCTTGATCTTTACCTCGCGGAACTTGTTAGATTCGGCCGCGGGAGGAACCTTTATGTCAACTACACTTGGTGCTGCCACGAAGCTTCTCGATGAGATGATGACCAACTATTCCCAATGGCACACCGAACGTGCTCCAACAGGTAGGAAGGTAAACTCTGTCGAGGAGATTTCCTCCCTAAATGAAAAGGTTGACTTGATCATGTCTCTACTTTCGAAGCAATCTTCTATTGATCCTCGTGATGTTCCTTTAAATTCTTTGATTTCTCAAGAACAAGTAGATGTGAACTTTATCTCTAGAAACAATTTTAATAACAATGCTTATAGGAGTAATTTTGGTAGCAATCCTAGACCGTTCCCCTCTAATTCTTATGGGAACAACAATGCTTATCCTAGCACCAGGAACTCCACTACTGAACTAGAGATTATGCTTAAAGATTTCATCACTACCCAAAAAGCTTTTAATAATAGTGTAGAAGAAAAACTAAACAAACTAGGTGATCTCTCTTTAAAGGTAGACAATTTAGCCAATGAGGTAGAATTGCTTAAAATTAGAACCTCTCCTCTTGAGGAGAGGAAGGTCACTCCTATTAATGCTATTCAAGTGCGAATTAATGAAAATATTAGGATGATGGCTAAACTTAAAGAGAGATGGGCTAGAGAAAGGGAGGAAGAAGATAGAATTAAGAGCCTTCCTACCCACCACACTGTTGCTACTATCCAAGTTGTTGAGGATATCCAAACTCTTAGCACCCAATGCACTCCTGGTCCCATTGGACCTATTAATGGTGATGCTATGACTATAGAAACTACCAAACAAGTGAACCTAAAGGACACCACTACCACTTTACTTGATGCTAGTGACCTTGATTTTGATAATTGCACTCCTACCGAAGTTATTGATTTCCTTCACAAGATGTCTAGAGACCCCCGCACTAGCACGATTAACCTTGGCTTCACAGAGCATATCACTAATGCTCTCATCAAAGCTAGGGAGGAGAAACTTAGAGTAGAAGCCTCCATACCTAGAAAGCTAGAAGATGGTTGGGATCCTATGATAAAAATTAAATTGAATGACTTCTCTTGCTATGCATTATGTGATGTTGGAGCTAGTACCTCTGTTATGCCCAAAATAATATATGATATGCTTAAATTGAAACCTTTTGATTCTTATTCTTTTGGTGTTCGTCTCGTTGATTCTTCCATAAAGAAACCTTTGGGGAGGATCGACGATGTTCTTATCATTGTCAATGACAACTATGTTCCCGTTGATTTTACTATTATGGATATTGAATGTGATCCTTCGTGTCCAATTATTTTGGGACGTCCCTTTTTGCGCACCGTTGGTGCTATCATTGACATGAAAGAGGGGAATATAAAATTTCAGTTTCCTCTCAAGAAAGGGATGGAACACTTCCCTCGAAAAAAGATTAAGTTACCTTTTGAGTCCGTTATACGGGCTAGCTATTCTTTTACTCTTGATAAAACTTGATCTATATGCATTATGCCTAGCTTCAAGGCATAAAAGAAAGCGCTTTTGGGAGGCAGCCCACATGAATAAAAATTTTATTTTGCTTTTGTTGTGTCTTGATGTTGTTTACTACTGTAGCATCATCATTGTATCTTTGCTTTTCAATATTTATGCCAAGTATAGCCTCTGATTGCTAGAAAGTTCAAAAGTTGTGAGGTGCTGTCCAGAAAACAGATTATGTCCTTGGATAGAAAAATTCGTATAAAATCACCAGATCATCTTTTTGGTCTGAATTTTTTCGACAGCGTGCTCTATATAATTGTCTTTCGTGCGTCTGTTCTGAGTTTTTTGATTAGAGTTGCAGAAGTGCCCCGAACAAATCATTTACTACCTGCTGTTCTGTTTTTCACAGATTCTGTCGTGTTTTGCCTTTCCTTCATTTTGCAAACCTAGAGCTTGCTTTTTCTTTGCAAAAACCTTTTGGCAATCTTTAGAAACAGTAGAACTTCAAGAATATCTTTATTTCCAGCAAGGAACAATTATTTTATTATGGGTACTAACCTCGCTAATCAGATTATGATGAGTTATGTATGAAGGGAGTTTTCAAGTGTGCGAGGGAAGATGATAAAAAGATTCAGGAGTGTCAAACGCTCAAGCTTGGGGATGCCCCCATGCACCCCCAAGAAATATTCAAGGAGACTCAAGCGTCTAAGCTTGGGGATGCCCCCGTGCATCCCCTTCTCCATCAACATTATCAGTTCGTCTTTCGTTCCACTATATTTCAATCACTTCATGTGTTATGTGCTATGCTTGGAGCGTCTTGCTTTTAGTTTTCTTTAGCTTTTCATAACGAGTCGGAACTCAGCTTTCTTTATGTGGGAGAGAAACACGCTCCACTTCTACCTACAACATAACATAGAATTTTCATATCTATCTCTGCTGTGTGTGTTCTTTGTCTTTCAATAGCTACTATCATGCTTAGCTCTTAGTTTTCATGCTTATCTTTTTAAAGAGCTTTCGTTTAGTTGGTTGCTTGAACTCTCTTTAGTTATCATGCTTATCTTATTAAGAGAGTTTGCTTCCGTTGCATTGGTTGATATGTCTATGATAAAGATGCTACGTGCATAATGACGCTTAGTAGTTCATGTTTTCTTATGGTTAGTCTCAAATAGTTGGGGGATTCCCAATGTGTTATTGGAGTACCAACATGATTTGTTTGCCTATGATGTGGTATGGTTTAGTAATATCTTCCTTCAAAGAATTTATTTTGATTGACTTGGCGTATGCTCACGCATATTTAAGACTGTAAAGAAAGTCTGTCAAGCCTTGATGATCTTTTATTTCTAAGTAGCGATATAACTTCCATGCCTGATTCAATGTTGCTTTGTCGCTCTGCATGATTATGACCGTCATTGCTCTCTTAGTTGGTCGCTCCCAGTCTTTTGCTAACCTTCGCCTGTACTAAGCGGACTGACTGCTTGTGCATCCACATTCCTTTAATCCAGTTATGCCATATGAGTCCATCATACCTTCCTACATGGTATTTACCTGCCATTCCTAACGGAGACTTGCATGTGCCATCTCGAAATTGTTCAAAGAAAAAGCATTCCTATTTTGTGCCTCTGTTGTAAGTTCATGAGGAAGTACTGGTTAATTCATGATCTTTTTAAGTTGGACAAGCTTCACCCCGGGATTGCATGAATAATGTGCAAACCCATAATACGAGAAGGAACTGGCATTGAGTGCGCCCGGCTCAAAAAGATAATATAACAAACAAACCCTTCTTCACGCTTTGTTCATGAGAAATCAGAAAACTTTGGCAGTGATAAACAAAGGAGATTAAGAGGATGTGATCGTCCTCATTCGGGAGCCGTTCCTCAAAACTTGTCCATCTCAAGAAGTGATTGAGTTGTCTGCTAGCATTCGTTGACGAAACATGCATGATCTAAAAATAAATTGTTACCTCTGTTTTTAAAAACAAGAGCTCTGGTACATGTTTTGTCTTTGTTTCCGATTACGGCTTTTCAACCTTGCCAACAAAAGCCACGGTTCGAGAGTCTCCACCTTCTTTTAAAAGCACCAACTACTGAGAGCATGATTGTCATTCTGAGTGTAATGTGCATTGTCCCAAAGTAGCATTGTCTTTTGCATGATTGTGATATCATTTATTCTGAAATCATTGTATCTAGTCATCACTTAAACCTTGGAGGTGCCCCTGCATTTATGTTTTGCTTCACTAAAGGGGGCAAGCGAGATATCACTTTATCATATTTGCACACCATACTCATTGCAAATCTTTTTGATATTTCAATATCATATTGTAAAACTTTCAGTCCTTTGTGATTTTCTCATGAGGCAACTTAATTACTATAGATTCATTGTCTCAGTAAGCTTTTGTCATATGACTATGCAAAATTCCTATATGGTTAATAGCATGTCACCACAGAAATTATTCTTGTTATCATTTACCTACTCGAGGACGAGCAGGAATTAAGCTTGGGGATGTTGATACGTCCAAAACGTATCTATAATTTCTGCTTGCTCCATGCCTCTTTTGGGTGATATTGCTATGTTATTTATACACTTCCATACACTTTTGATCATATTTGGACTAACCTATTAACTCAGTGCACCCCAGTGCCAGTTTCTGTTTTCGGCTGTTTTTGTATTTCAGGTTTTCACATTACGAGAACTGCCAGGAAAATTCCAGAAAAATTATATAAAAAATCAGCGTTCCAGAACCTACCGTGCGCCCGAAGTACAGCCGGGGGGGGGG
>LR738709.1:626754803-626836122 GCA_902687465.1 Secale cereale | reverse complement strand
GGGGGGGCGCCTGGGCCCCCCGAGGCTCCGCTGATGCCCCCCTTTGGCATATATTTAAAGCGTCTCCCGCAACCCTCGAGACGGGAACTCTTTTTCGCGATCTCATCTTGGTTCCGCCGCCGCCGCCGCTTCCAAGATCGGGAGCACCAGGAGAACTCTTCCCGGCACCCTGCCGGAGGGGAGGATCACCACCGGGAGCTTCTCCACCACCATGGACGCCTCCCGGATGAGTTGTGAGTAGTCTCCCTTGGACCATGGGTCCATGACCAGTAGCTATGTGATGTTCTCCTCCCGTTCTTGTGCTTCACTAATTAGTCCTCGTGAGCTGCCCTACATGATCGAGCCACATATGTAATCCTTATGCTGTTGCTATGATGAGTTTGCTGGGATCCGATGGATTATGAGATTATGTTCAGATTGTGCTTGAGTAATATATTTGATTCACCTCTTTTATGTTTATGTTCGTAAGTAATTCTTGCATGTTCTCCGTTGTTATTTATTGCTTTGGCCAAGTAGTAGGTAGTGACTCCAAGAGGGAACGTTATGCTTGATTGTGGGTTCATGCCCCTCGATGACTAGTTTGAGTGACAGAAACATGAGTCTAGGGGATGTGCTGTTGCCACAAGGGGGAAAACAACGGTGCTTGTGCCCGCGGGTGCAAGGATTGTTTACTTTACGCAAAGTTCTTTTAACGCAGTTGTCTGTTGCTTTGAGTTTACACTATGGGTGGGACTCGCAACTTAATACCAGCGAGATGTTCTGGATAGATATCTCAAGGTGGATGATTAGTAGTAGATGCAGATGGATTTCGGTCTACTTACCTCGGCGTACCGCCCATGCTTTGAACCTCTACCTTTCTTGCAACTTAGTCAACATTGGTCCTGTCAATTGCCCAGCTGTAATTCGTTTACCTCACATAGCAGTTTTATCGTCTTTTGGGAGAGAGACATCACTAGTGAACATCATGAGACTCCGGTCCATATTACCATCATTGATCACATCCGCTATTTACTTTTCTGCATTTTACTTACTATTGCAATTATACCTATCACTATTATCACTTGCGTTTGATCCTTTGTAAACTACAAGGCCGGAGGGATTGACAACCTCTCTGTACTCGTTGGGAGCAAAGTTATTTGTATCTGTGTGCAGGTCCACGTTGATTGCTAATATCTGGCGCCGTTAGCAGTTGACACCTTCTTGTTGAAACTGGGAGTCTCAGGGAAAACGATCCTTGGTATTGCCAAGGGAAAACTTCTGCTACACTGCATCTCAAACCTTCCACTTGGGGTAACCAACGAGGGGTGAGAAGCCACCTAGCACGAGCCACCGCGTGTTTTACCCACCGCTGGAGCCGCTAGTGACCGGATCGCTCACGGCGGTGCCCAGAGGGGATGACGGACGATGAGTATCGGGTCGACGGCTGCAGAAGGAGGACGCCGCCGGCTCCGGCATGAAAGTGAGTGGCTCCGCGAGCAGGCAGGGCCTCAATGTCGAGCGGGGCTTCCTGAAGCCACGCGGAGTTGTCGGCGACGAAGATCAGCGCGCCGAGCCTGATCTCGCGACCCGACGCCAAAACGCCGCCTGACACCATGATGAAAGCGGTCGGGGAATGGATTGCAACTTCACCAATATGTCGCTAAGACGCCGGCCCCACGGTGGGCGCCAACTGTCGTGGTTCTAGATCTGACAGTGAGGGTAGGGGGTAGGAATGGAGAGGCAAGGTCCTAGCTATGGCGAGGTTGTACACATAGTGTTTTGCGAGTTCGGGCCCTTCTCGGAGGAAGTAAAAGCCCTACGTCTCGTGCCCGGAGGCTTGGTCGAGTGATGTATGTATGTATGTGTTACAGAGGTGTGAACCCTTGTACTGGAGGAGGGGGGTGGCTTATATAGTATGCCAAGACCCCAGCCATGCTCCACGATACCAAGGGCTTAAAGGTACATTAAGGCGGGCGTTACTGATAACGCCTGCAATAAATGGTAGTTATGGGGTTTATTACAGTGAGTAAATATATGACTGTTGCCGTCCAAGAGGCGTTTAGTCTTCGGGGGTCGAGTGCCTGATCCAGTCGAGTGGAGTTGAGTCGTCCTGGGTACGTGAGTCAGTCGAGTGAAGTGTCGCCTTGGACCATCTCAGTCGACTGTCTCCACCGCCGTAGGTCTTGTCTTTTGATCTCTTAGGATAGTGACCTTGGGAGGGGCCTTTAGGTCAGGCCTATGACCTTACCCTAGGTCTGTAACCTCGTCACATGCCCGCCACGTCGGACTGGCGAAGGGGTCCCAGCCGGAAACACTCTCAAACCCAGCGGTCCGAAGCTTGTCTCCTTCATCGGACCGGTGGCGCCGCGTAGCGTAGCTCCGGTGGGCCGCGTAGTGCATTGACCGACTATTTAAGTCGACCGGCGGCACCAAAACCCTACCATCCATCCACATTTTCCTTCTCCTATTCGTCGCTGCCGTCACTTCCACTCCACCCGTCCGACTAGTAGCCATGCCCCCACGTAGCTGGGTAAGGGCCGAGCCCTTTCTGATGCTCGAGCTCCTTGAGTTGATCCGGGCTAGGCGCGAAGCCCGGATTGCCGCGGGGCTACCTCCGGATGCAGTGGATCCGGTGGAAACCGGAGGAGTTGGAGGAGAAGGAGGTGGTGGAGGTGGAGGGGGAGGAGGACGACGAGGAGGACGACGAGGAGGACTTTGAGGAGGAGGGAGATGAGTCGGAGGAGGAGGATGTGGGGGTTGCTGGCGATGGGGATCTGCAGACGGAGCATCATGCCATCCTCGATTCCCTCCGGAACGAGTCGAGTGTGGAGGCAAGACGCCGTCGCCGGCAAGAGATGGAGGCGCAAGAGGCGGAGATGTTCGCCTACATGGATGAGGTCGAGCAGGAGGAGGATGAGCCGGAGCCCTCCTACCCGCCCGTCCAGCCGCCGTTCGACATCGTTGTCGTGAACATCAGAAGATTTGCTAGGTTAGTATGTAGGATTCCTTTTGCATGCTTCATATGAATTTAGTGGATGAAATATGAGAGATGCAGATGTAAAGTGACTAATTTGATGCGTGTCCGGTTAGTGCCCGCGGACACGTCCTGTCACGTCCGCGTGCATTTGAGGGACCAAATTTACAAAATCCAGCTGCAGAATGGCATGCGCACACGTATATACGTACATAAAAACACGAAATACTTGTCGACTCGGATACTCCATTTTATAAACAAAGTAAGCAGATCAGGTAACCATTACATTGGCTAGATAATTGTTTGTAGGGGAAGCGTAACTACGTAAGCATGGGCTAAAGGTCAACGTCCGATGTAAACAATACACGATGGCTACGTACGAACGGACTGGGTATAGATTAACGTAGGCACGGCGGCTATACATCCCTGGCGGTCAAATGCTTTGCCCCGATTCATTGCTCACTTAGAGCATCTCCAGCCGTTCGGCCCCCCGAGGATACGAAAAAGCGTCGCTTGGGGGCGAGCCGATGTTTTTTTCTGCGTGGGGCGAGCACGTTCCGAGCCGCCGCTTCTAGATCGCCCCTAGACGTCCCGATAGTTCGGCCAAATTTCAACAAACACGGTCAAATTTCGGCGAAATTTAGACGTTTTTCACACGAATGAAAGGGACGAAAAAAAAAACCTAAACTACGGGCCGAAGTAGGCGCTGAGCAGGGCGTAATCGTCGCCGACGTCGTCCTCCTGCTTCTCCTCCTTGACATGGCCGGCGCCGCTGCTCGACCCCTTGCCCCGGCGTGCTGCTTCACTCGAGCGGCGGGTCATTGCCGCCCTCGATGTGCGCGAGGACGCCGCTGAGCGTGCGGCCAGGGACGCCCCACCACAGGCGGCGGCCCTCGCTGTTGTTGCGGCCGTGCGACATCGGCGCATTGTTGGTGGAGGCGAGCCGCTCCTCCTGCCGGCGTTCGAAGTACGCCGCCCACGCCGCGTGGTTGTCGGCGGCGTACTCCGGGAGCGCCCGCTCCGTGGCCGTCAGGGACGCCCGCACACGCTCGATCTCGGCGTGGAAATAGCCGGGGCGTCTCGGGGACGGGCAGAGGGGGGACTGGGACCCCGTCGGCGCTAAGCCTCCACCGCGACGGAGCGCGTACGTCAGGCGGCGCGGGGTAGTTGGCCTCGTGGAGGAGGTAGGCCTTCCACTCATGCAGCGAGCGGCAGCCCAAACCGTTGGCCGCCGCCGCGTCGCCGGGGAACCTCGCGCTCATATTTGTCGGGGGGGAGAGGGGCTCGAATGACGGAGATAGGGGAGGAAGTGCAGCGGCGAGAAGGGGGAGGACTGCCGATGGATGGGTGCCTCACCGGCGAGGCCAGGGCGCCTTTTATAGCGGCTCGGGGGCGTCCGCGTGCGAACGCGTGCGGGAGGCGGGGCGGCGTCACCGTACTGCGCCGCCCGAGAATCAATGGCAGGCTGACCGGCGGCAGCCTTGGTATTGATTCCCCGCGGGAAAACCGAGACAATGAGGACGACGAGGCGTCGTCTCGCTAACTCGTCGGTCCCGCCACTCTTTCACGCCAAAACATTCGCGCCGGCGCCCCAGCTCGCCGGGTTCGACCTGGGTACGCCGACGCCAGTTTTGGCCCAATCCGACGAAAAACAGGCTCATAGGGAGACGACTGGGCTGATTTTTCGGCGCCGACGCTAAAAAACGGCCTGGGGGGGCTGTTGGGGGCGCGGCTGAGGATGCTCTTAGTACTACTAAAGTATGTATGTATTGTACAGCTTACATACATTGATACACACGTCACGTACTTGTAAGGTTGATGTAACGGTTTTATTTATAAAAAAAAGATCGATGTAACGCTCACTGCAGTGTAATGGCATATGCATCGTGAGCATGCATGCATGGCTGCCAAATTCCAAGTCGTCACAAACCCTATCACCGTCCATGGCTGTTCAGGGTCCCTGCTCGGCTGAAGGAGATCTATCGGATCGTGGTGATGGTGTGTGTGGCATGAACACCTGAACGGGGTGGTGCTAGCAGACTCGTGTGGGTATGGATCAGGACTGACGGTGGGCGTACGTGGAAGGGGGCGGAAAATGGTACGCGAAGCAGGCTGGAGAATGCAGCGACAGTGGCGCGGATGAGGCTGGTCGTAATGGCAAGTGTCATGTACTAGTATCATGCATATGATACTAGTGTTAGTTTCATAGTATCATATGTTAGTTTCATAGATGACTTTATTTATTGACATGCATGACACATAGTAGCATAACATTACTCAACCCTCTCTTTTTTCATTTAATTATATGCTACCTCATCAAATTTGACTAGTTGGCATGCATGATACTACTTAGTGGGTAGTATCATACCTTAGTATCATGCACATATACTAAGGTATGATACTACCTCCGTAATGCACAGTATCATATACTAGTATCAAAGGTATGAATGTGGGGCTCATCAAGAGGGTGGGGGATGGAAGTACTATCTCTGTCTGGGAAGATAAATGGATACCTGGTCTTGCATCTCTGGCGCCAACGGTGCAACCGGGAGGGACAACTCTTGCTACCGTCGATGAGCTCATCGACCAAGATACATGGATGTGGCGGCGGGATTTGATTCATCATGTGTTCATTCGACCAGATGCCGACGCCATATTGAATATTCCCCTACGTCGCGGTGGGGGTGATGACTTTCGAGCCTGGGCTTTCGAAAGAAATGGCTTATACTCCGTAAAATCTGCGTACCGTGCTCTCGTGACTCAGAAAGAGCGTTTAGCTCAAGAGGAAGGGGCGGATACAAACTCCTCACAGACTAACGAACGGATGTGGAAGTCGCTTTGGAAGCTCAAAGTTTTGCCAAAGGTACGTGTGTTCTGGTGGCGGGTTATTCGTGGTATTCTTCCAGATGAGTGCACGCTTCGACACCGACACATCAAACCTATAAGCAGATGCAATGTCTGCCACGCCATGGATGAGGATCTCATGCACGCATTAGTGCATTGCTCTCATGCCAAGCTATTCTGGGAGCAAGCTTATGGTCTTTTCGGGATGAGGAGACCGCGGCTACACCCTGCTACATGGTCCCGTGATATCATATGTGATGATCAATTCACGGACACTGAGAGGGCCCAAATGATTTCTGTTATGTGGGCAATTTGGCACTCGAGAAATCGAGTGACTCACGATGATGACCAACTGGAGCCGTTCACTTCGGTGAGACGGATTAGAGAGGACTTGGCGCTTTTGGATATACCTAACGCTCATGCGGTGTTACTACCGGGCCATGGTTGGAGACCGCCGGAGACAGGAGTGATCAAGATCAACACAGATGCAGCATTGAGCATGGACTCTGACAAGGTGGGGGTGGATGGTGTTGCACGTTCCACCACATCTCTGCTGGGTGCGTGGAGTAAACCTCATGTTGGAGTTACGGATCCGTTCATAGGTGAGACACTTGCGCTTCGAGAAGGAGTCATCTTTGCAAATCTACGGGGTTTCTCACATGTGATAATGGAGACTGATTGCCTGAAGATTGTTAATCTCTGGAACACTCGCCACAACAGCCTTTCTGTGGTGGCACCTTTACTTTTAGAAATTGGAGAGCTAGCTGCTACCTTTTCTTCTTTTGTAATTCAACATGTAAACCGAGCAGCCAATGTACCGGCCCACCTTTGCGCGAAATATGCGTGCACCCTGGTGGTAACCGAGTGCTGGACTGACTCCAGACCCTCCTTCCTACTCACCAGCCTATTGGCTGATGATGCCGGAAGCTCTTTTGTTGAATAAAAGCTCTCAGGTTTGAACGCAAAAAAAAAAGTAACTTTATTTATTGCCATGCATGACACATAGTAGCATAGCATTTAATATGATACGGTATTATGATATGATACTCAACACTCTCTTTCTTCATTAATTCTATGCCACCTCAGCAAAATAGTCTAGTTGGCATGCATGATACTAACTAGTATGATACTACCATTACGACCAGCCTTATGATATACGTTACTGTACGTGGCACATCACTTGCTTGTGAGATGCGTGTTGTCACAAACCTGGTTCAAGGCGTGTATTGTCAAAGGGAGTGAGAACCGACAAGAAAGACACAAGAAGCGGCGGTTGCTCAAAGACAGGCCGAGGCCCCTGGTTCCCGGTGCGGTCGAGCAGCGGTCCGCTCCGTCTCCTCCGTTGCAACGGAACGCGGCCGGAAAAGGCCGACGCGGCGCACGTCCAAAAAGGCCGAAGAAACCCTGGCGCGACGTCGTCGAGCCCCGCCGCGCGCTTTCACACGGACACGGACGGTGGTGCGCTCCTCAAACGGTACGTGCTTTCCGTTCCGATGACGTCCTCGTACGCACGCACGCACGTACGCGACGGCGGCGAGGCTGCCTCCTCCTTTTCTCTGCGTGTTGGTGTAGATTGTTTGCCATCGTTTTTCCATGCCCTTCCTGTTTATGTTTTTGACGGCAGTACTCGTCTTTGATGACTTTGTGTTCCTATATGAGTTGCCATTTTTCTTTTGCGGGAATTCTTAGTCATTAAGTTCTTTCTAAAGGAGTGAATTCTTAGTTACTAAGTTAAGCAAACGCGGCGAATCAATCTGTGATTGAATGTTTAGAGGGACAATGCTAGCATGAGGGTTCAAGTCATTTTTTTTTAAAACAAGGCAAAAGACTTGCCATTTTCATTGATTAAGAAGAAACGAGAATTGCCCGGTTAATTGACGGAAAACCGGGCTAAAACCGATACAAACCAACCCATGTAACATGGGTACCACCGGCCAACCTGGCCACCGACATGGGATCACAGAGCTACAAACAGCTGCATCGAAACCAAGACGGCACATGCCAACAGAAGGCCACACGCGCGAACAACTGACAGCTCCGACTTGAACCCTCCGGTGCCAGCGGCCACTCCATGGCGTCGCACCTCCAGCTCTCCTGCTCCGAGTCGGGCTCCCCCTCCCCCGCCCCGTCATCAGCACCCCCGCGGTCTCCGCTCAGATCTGGAGCTGCGCCAACCGTGGGCTCTGCCTTGGGTCCGCTCCAGCCTTCCGGTCCGGTCCTGCGCCGTGGCGGGGATGTGGAGTGGCGTGAGCAGCGGAGCCGCCGCTAACCCCGGCGCGTCTCCCCGCCGGCCGAAGGGGGGGGGGGGAGGCGGTCTGTCCATCGAGCGCAGGAGCTCCCGTCCATGCGGCCTCCGCCCACAGGGATGCCTTCCCGGCTTGTTGGCTGCTGCTACAACTGCGGCGATCCGGACCATATCTCCAGGAAGTGCATGAATGAGACCATCTGCGTCCGCTGCAACGGCGTCGGCCATCACTCGCGCGACTGCAAGCGGCCAAGGAGCCCTTCCCCGCAAGATCTGCCACCGCTGCTTCCTCCAGCACTTCGCGGCCGCCTTGTCGACTGCCGTCGGTTCGAGACCGCTCCGTCTTTGGCGCCGGCCTCTGCCTCCGTCCCTCTGCCGCCCCCACCGCGAGGGCCGCCGCCTGCGGGTGCGGTGCGCATCGTCCGTTCCTGGGCCAGGATTGTGGAAGGGGGCTCGGCTGTTAACGAGGCTGGCTCCGCCGCCGGGGCCTCCGTCGGCTCTGGGTCGTCCTCCCGTACGGCCTCGTTGGGTATGGTGGAGGAGGAGATCTCTTGCTGCTATCTGGAGGCCTCCCCAGATTTGCTGCACAAGGAGGTGGAGCTCTCTCGAGTTGTGGTGGTCACGGTGATTGGCACCATGCCTTATGTGGATCTTGCCGTTGCGACGGAGGCAATACATCAGCAGTTCGGGATCGACCAGTCGCAGATGTCCATTTGGGCATTCGCCCTAGAGGATTTCTTAGTTTTCTGCGCTGACTTGCCAACCAGAAACCTGCTCGTCAATGGTGGACGTGCCTATGGGCCGTGGTTTACTCTCGCTCTCAAGCCGTGGACGCGTCAGGCCCAGGCCACCGCGGTCTCCTTGCCCTACCTGGCGCCCCTCGATCTCCTGGGGGTGCCGGCCCATGCCTGGAGCCAGCGTGCCGCCGACGTGATTCTGGATGGCTGCGGTTTCGTCGTCGATGTGTCCGAGCCGACCTTGTGGCGGAATGACATGTCGCGGTTTCGTGTCTGGCTCCGAAAAAACTCCCCCGAGCGCATTCCATCTCGTCGGCTACTGTTCATCGAGGAGCAGGCTCCACCGGCTCGCCCCCGTGGCCGTCACCGTGCCACTCTTGGTGGACGTCGTACCAAGACTCTCCGCTACCCCATCACCATCGTCCGCGTTGCCGAGCCGGTGGTTGCCCTCTCGTCGGGCGAGCATTCCCCTTCCCCGCCGCCGCCGCCGCCCCCTCCTCCCTCGTCGCCGCGTTCGTCTGGATGTGTGTCATCCACTGTGGGTGACTGTTGGGCGGGCTCCACCCCGGTCAGGTCACAGCGGGTGGGCTCAATCCGTGGCCAATCAGCGGCCCCAGTGGATTCCTTTTGCAGCACGGTCGGTCTGGCCCAGCGGATCAGGCCGGTCGGATCGGAGCAGGGGTCCACCTCGGATCCCACCAGTGAGTTCCTAATTGGCGAGTAGAGCAGTCTAGAGCAGCAGCGGTCGGCCCAGTCGCCTGCGTCTGTCTCCATGCCACAGAGGGACCATGCGGACCAAGACTCGTTCGTTGGCGCCATTTGTGGATCGGAGCTTCGGGATTCCTGCCCACCAATTGCAGTGGCCCGCGCTTCCCCTTTGGTCACTGCTAGCCTGCAGCCGGCCCTATCCACCCAGGCAGGGTCAGGTTCGGTAGGCCTGAGTGCATGCACGTTGCATGCTGCTGACGCAGGCCAGCATTCTAGTGGAGCCAACAGTAGCGAGCCATGCAGTGCTGCGGATGGATCTCCCACGTCGCCGCCACCGTCTAACCAGGACCGTTTTGCCTTGGTTACTCCTGACGTTTCGCCGTCTCTTGTGGGACAATTTGCTTCTCCGGCTTCGCTTTTCTCTGTTGATCTTTCCTCCGCTGGCCGTTCTCTCCGCTTGCCAATGGCGCATACTCGGCCCGTCTGCTCCCCGCTGACGCATGTTCCGTTCAATGGGAATCAAGAATTGGCCAAAGTTATCAAGCAGATTAGGGCACACATCGAAGATCCTCTCCTTCCATTTGCCACTGTCCAGCGTGGAAAGTGTGCGCGCATCTCCATCCCGGAAGATCAGCTGCGGCGAAGTGCAAGAATTGCTAAAGCTACCAAGGGACTGCCATCGTCCTATGTGCAACGCGCGCAACGTGTTCTCATGGCCAGACTGGGCTTCTGCCACTTGGACGACGAGCCATATGTGGACTACTTGGCCAGATATGCTAACCTGTTTAAGGATCCACTACCCCCATGTAACACCCCGAGACCGGTGCGCTAGGTGTCAGTCAGTTATTCGTCGTCGTTGCCATGCATCTGCTTGCGTGTTGCATCTTGCCCTGTCATCGTGTGCATTGCATCATCATGTTTTCAAAACTTGCATCCGCCCGAGACCCCCTCGTCCTTTCCGTTGTCCGTTCTGAGCTCAGACACACTTGCACGCGCCCGCGGCGCCTCCGAATATTTGTTTTATGAGTGGCCGGAAAAATGTTGTCGGAATGGGATGAAACTTGGCGTGTGGTCTTATTATAGCGTAGACAGGCCGCCTGCCAAATTTCATCGCATTCGGAGCTCGTTTGATAGCCCAACCATTAAATATAGCGGCAATAGTCGCCGGATAAAACTCGCACATTTTCGGTCTCCGAAAACCCCCGCGGGCCTCTCTCCTCTCCTCTCATCTCAGCCCACACCCCTCTACACAGCCCACTAGGCCCAGCCTACTCCCCCTCCGCTCCGGTGCCATTGGATAGTGATCCGATGGCTCCGAAACGGCCTCAAACCCCCAAACCCTAGCAATTTTTGCTATATATGGTCACCTCCTCGTCCAAAAAATATCCTTAGCCTTCCCCTACCTCCTAGCCCACTCCTCCTCAAATTCCGTGCGGAACTTCTGCTGCGCCGCCACTTGTCACCGGCCCAGAGGCCAGCCGCCACCAGCGCCGCCGCCACCTCAGCGCGGGGGGCCACCCGTCAGCCTCCCGCAGCGCCCTCCTGGCTCCCCTCCACCGCGCAGCCCGTCGGGGCCCGGGGCAGGCCCGCCCTGGCCCGAAGGGAGCCGCCGCTCGCGCGCGCAGGGCCCCGTCCCGCTTCTTCCGCTCGCCCGCTCCCCGAGCACCCGAGCCAGCGCCCGCCGGCCGGTGACCTCGCCGGAGCGCACCGCCGCCGCGCCTGCCTCGCCTCCGGGCAGATCCGATGCCGCCGCGCCCGGATCCGCCGCGCCCGGATCCGCCGATCCCCGCCAACGTTCGCCTGCAGCGCCGCCTCGCCGAGTGCCCCGCCGTCGGCCGCTGAGCGCGCCGCCCTGCACCGCCGCGGGCACCTCCGCCGCCGGCCAGGAGCTCCTCGTCAACGCCGCTGTCCGCCGACGATCGTCGCCCGGGCCGGATCGAGCGGATCCCCGTTCGGATCCGTTGACCCGCGGCCGAGCAGCTGACTGGTGGGTCCGCGCGCCTGCCGGGCCGGACATGTCCACCGGAGCCCGGACATGTCCGCCCGCCTCACCTGTGTTTCTGACCCATGGGACCCAGCCGTCCGGATGTGTCCGCCCCACTTCGGACAATGTCCATTCCCCGAGGTCTATTTTCCCTCTAAGTTCTTTTCTGCCTTAAAATGTTGCATACTTTGTGATGTTGTAACTTTTTGTGTGGTGATCCAAATGATGCAAATAATATGTCAAAACGATCGTGGTGATGTGCTCTTCATTTTGTTCCATTGTGCCATGCTTGTTTGAGTTCATCTTGATTCCCTAATCTCTGTTGCAAGAGTGCTACTTGTTTAAAACTGCTGATAACTATAATTTTGTTGCATACTTTTGATGCTTATAACTTTGTGCATGTTTATCCAAATGGAGCATATGATATGTCAAAATGTTCATTGTGAAGTGCTCTACATGTTGGTTGCTGTAGCATTCATGTTAGGTGCCATATTACCATGTTAATCTCCGTTGCAAAAGTGCATTTGGCTGTTGAGTGCTGAAACTTGTTATGAGATGCTGATTTCACTTGCTCATTGCTACTGGTGTGTTTGTCTTCATGCCACATGTCTATACGTTTTAGAAGTAAAATTATATGGTCTTTGCTGTGGTGCAATCCACTTTCCATGATATGCCTTGAGGTGACTTAAACAAGCTTGTAAACATGCCATGCCAATGTTGTTGTTTTATACTTAGTGAAAAAACTGCTAAGTCTGGAATCTGTTTAACCTGATGCTATGTTTGCTTGGTGCCTCACTCAAATCCATGCATGTTTTAGTATGTTAAATGGTCATTCCTTGTTGTCCATGTTATGCTCTATCCATCCATGCCCTTATTTGCATATATGGCCTTCTGTAGCTTATTTATTTCTTGCTCTCAAGTTGCTATAAATTTTACCTGTCAGCCTTTTATCAGCATGATCAATTTGGTGAAGCTTGTTGCTATTGATACATTCCTCCTATGGAGTTGCTCCAATGGAGTTGTTTGATGTATGATATATCTACTACATGTCCATGATCTTTATATACTTAGTTGAGTTGATATGCTTGTTGTTTTGTGCCTCCGAAGGCAGCATCGTGATGTTGTTTTTGCCTTTCCTGATTTTGACTAAGTCTGGATAAATTTATTGATACTTGCCATGCTTGGTTAATTGTGTTCCAGCAAGATTTTGGGTGTGTTCTAAGTTCTTGATTGTTAAGTATCATGTCTATTTCACATCCATGCCTCTTGTTATCATGTTTGAGTGCTGTAGCATATATATACCTTGCTCCAAAGTTGCTATGTGGCTGTTAACTTCAGCTTTGCATTGTAACTTGTTTTGCTCGTATCTTTTAGCCCGTTGCTCCGTTTTGAGTGTGCCCTATACGAAACTTGTGTGATTTTGCATGTAGAAGCATAATATCATGATGTTTACTTGTTTGGAGTGTGTTTGCTTGATGTTTTGGTGCATCTTGCACCGTTGCCATGCTTGTCTTGTTTTGCTCATATCTTCTAGACCGTAGCTCCAAATTAAACAAACTTTATATGAAACTTGACTAAAATTTCGTGTAGATCATCTTGGTGCATGTTAACTTGCTGTTTAACAACTTTAACTTAAGGTTTGTTCAGATCTGGACCAAATTCAAAATGCGCATATGAGGACTTACCGGAATTGCTTTAGGTTGATTCCGGCCTCATTTAAACTTGTTGGTTTGTGTTATTCTTGTGTGCTTCATCCTTTGCCATGTTTTGCATCATATAGACTTGTCTTGCATCATACTTGGTTGAGCATCTTGTCATCTTCTTGTGTTGTGTGTTTACCTTGTTGTGTGCTTCTTCTCGCTGGTTCTTTTCCGTTGCGATCGTGAGGATTCGTTCGACTACATGTGGTTTGTCTTCGAGGCTTCTTCTTCGTCTTCTTCATGGACTCATTCTTCTTCCTTGCGGGATCTCAGGCAAGATGACCATCACCTTGGATACCTTTACTATCATTGTTATGCTAGATGTCTCGATGCTATCGTTATATGTCGCGCTACCTATCTTTTGATGTCAGCCCCTCTCCTTGTTGCCATGAAACCTCTAACCTTTGACACCTTCCTAGCAAACCGTTGTTTGGCTATGTTACCCGCTTGCTCAACCCCTCTTATAGCATTGTTAGATGCAGGTGAAGATGAAGATCGTTCCATGTTGGAACTTGAAGTTTTGGGAATATCACAATATCTGCTATTATTATTAACACACCTATATACTTGGCAATGGGTGGAAGGCTTGGCCTTTTGCTCGGTGTTTTGTTCCACTCATGCCACCTTAGGAGCCGATAAACCGGCATTATGTTCCTTGATTTTGCGTTCTTTACACGGTTGAGTATATGGGGACCCCTCGACAGTTCGTCTTTGAATAAAACTCCTCCAGCAAGGCCCAACATTGGTTTTAATTTGCCTCATAATAACAACTTAATTAATTAATTAAATTGCATAGGGGGTCATGTCCCCGAGGATTCTTCTACATAACAGGGGGGGCCAGTGCTGATGGTGTTGGTTCCAAACTAGAGCCACTTGCGGTGCCACCCAGTTATCTGGGGTCTTCGGTTGCTGTACGTATTGCTCATCCGGACGTGGCCTGAGACGAGACACGCGCGGCTACTATCAGGGTGTCGGCACGCCGGGAGGTCTTGCTGGACTTGTTTTACCATTGTCGAAATGTCTTGTGCACCGGGATTCCGAGCCTGATCGGATTGTCCCTAAGATAAGGGGTAATATTATTATTATCTCTGCTGATCGTGAGAGCTTGTGATGGGCTAAGTTGGGACACCCCTGCAGGGTTATGATCGTTCGAAAGCCGTGCCCGCGGTTATGTGGCAGATTGGAATTTGTTAAAGTCCGGTTGTAGAAAACTTGACAGAGGATCCGAAGTAAAACACACCACCGCGTGAGTAACCGTGACTGTCTCTTTTCACTTTGAGAAGAGAACACGGTGGGGTTATGTTTGTCTCGTAGGTAGTTCAGGATCTTTAGCGATCACTACTAGTTTGCGACCGTTTGCGTAGATGCTCATCTTATTCTTGTACTCGTAAGTTATCCACCATACTTTTGCTTAGCCACTGCTGCAACCTCACCACTTTACCTCTCCTTACCCTTTAAGCTTTGATAGTCTTGTTACCCTTGGTTAGGGGATTGCTGAGTCCTCGTGGCTCACAGATTGTAATGCCCAGGATGGGACTATACCTCCTACGTGTCGAGGCACGACTTAAAGGTATAAGCCCATCCTAGAATGATCTCAAGTTTGGTATCTTTGCACGACTCATGTAAAAGAGGGATTAAATTGCAAAAGGAGATAGTTGGCTTACACTCGCCACTTCACACAATACATTACATAAGCAAGACATCATTCAAAAACATCACAACCCGACTACGGGCGAAGATCCAAAAGAAAGATACCAAAACAACATAAAGCCACAGGTCAGGATCGAATCCTAGTAGAAACCACTACTGATCGTCGAAACATAACAATCATACGGCCACTCTCTTCATCGAGCTCCCAAAGAAGAACTTGAACCAGCTCCTACATCATTCTCGGCTGAACCTGCATCTGGTGTTGTAGTAACTGTGAGCCACGAGGACTCAGCAATCCCATAACCATGGGTATCAAGACTAGCAAAGCTTTATGGGTAGGAAGAGGTAAAGTGGTGAGGTTGCAGCAGCGGCTAAGCATAATATGGAGGCTAACTTACGAGTACCAGAATAAGACGAGCATCTACGCAAACGGTCGCAAAAGTAGTGATCGCTAAAGATCCTAACTACATACGAGTCAAACATAACCCCACCGTGTTCTCTTCTCAAAGTGAAAAGAGACAGTCACGGTTACTCACACAGTTGTGTGTTTTACTTCGGATCATCTGTCAAGTTCTCTACAACCGGACATTAACAAATTCCAATCTGCCACATAACCGCGGGCACGGCTTTCGAAAGATCATAACCCTGCAGGGGTGTCCCAACTTAGCCCATCACAAGCTCTCACGATTAGCTGAAGTGATAAATATAATATCATCACCCCTTATCTTAGGGAAAATCCGATCAGGCTCGGCATCCCGGTAGCACAAGTCATTTCGACAATGGTAAAACAAGTCCAGCAAGACCTCCCGGTGTGCCGACACCCTGATAGTAGCCGCGCGTATCTCGTCTCAGGCCACAACCGGATGGGTGATCCTACAGGTTATACCAGATACCTCGGGTTTCCCCAAGGCGGCCCCGCAGTCTCCCCGTTTGGGACCAACACCATCAGCACTGGCCCCCCCTGCTATGTAGAATTAAGAATCCTCGGGGACGCGACCCCCTATGCAAATTTAATTATTTAATTAAGTTGTTATTATGAGGCAAATTAAAACCAATGTTGGGCCTTGCTGGAGGAGTTTTATTCAAAGTCGAACTGTCAAGGGGTCCCCATTTCACCCATCGTGTAAGGAACGCAAAATCAAGGAACATAATGCCGGTTTATCGGCGCCTAAGGTGGCATGAGTGGAACAAAACACCGAGCAAAAGGCCAAGCCTTCCACCCATGCCCAGTATATAGGTGTGTTAATAATAATAATAGATATTGTGATATATCCAACAACAAGTTCCCTCCTGGAACGAACTTCATCTTCACCTGCAACTAACAACGCTATAAGAGGGGCTGAGCAAGCGGGGCTGAGCAAGCGGGTAACATAGCCAAACAGTGGTTTTGCTAGGAAGGTTTCAAATGTTAGAGGTTTCATGGCAACAAGGAGAGGCTGACATATAAGATGGGTAGCGCGACATGTAACGATAGCATCGAGACAACTAAGCATGGCAATGGTAGTAAAGGTATCCAAGGGTATGATCATCTTGCCTGGGATTCCGCAAGGGAGAAGAACGGGTCCATGAAGTAGACGGAGCAACACAGTCGAGCGAAACCTCACAACTCCGGAACGAAACCGAAGCTAACAAGAGAAGCAACCGGAAAGAAGCAAACAACACGGCAAACACACAAGCATAAACATGGCATACGATGCACAAGCAAGCATGATGCATGTCCGGTTTAAATATGCATGGCATGGCAAGGTGCACAAACAAAACTACAAGTTAAGTGGAGCTCAATAGGCAACGAGTTGCATATTGACGAAACACCACATTTTATTTATTCAGTTGACTCCCGTTATTTACAAGACAAGGTTAAATGTTTTTAACATGGCAAGAGGTGTAGCATAAGTAAACTAACTATTAGATATTTTAAATGAGGCCGGAAAATAACAACAACATATCCGGAAAATCCCCATGAGCATGTTTAGTGATTTGAAGCAAACAACAATTCACTCATTTAAATGTTGTTAATATGATGCAGATGACATGATCAAGTTTATGCAATTTTATTAAAAGGTTAACATAAGAGATATGAAGCATTTGTCCCCGTGGTGGAAGGAAAAAGGTGCCACGGCAACAATTCCGAAAATGATGCCACGGCAATATATCGGTTCCGGTAACTCGTTGAGAGTCCGGTGCAAAAGATGACGGAGAGCGAAACAAGAAGAAAGGTGGGGTGATCCCGTTGCCGGGTTCCCACGAGTCGGTGACGAGGCAACCGAGGAACATGACAAACGGACGAAACGGGCATGAAGCACAAGTGGAGCACAACTCATACAACAAAACATTCATCCACGGTTCATCCACGGGGTCGTCTCGGGGTTATACCTTTGGAACATCTGTTCGGTCTCGGAGGGGGTTCGAGATCGTAGTGGAAGTAGTGGTTCCGTTTGTAGTCGTACACGGGTCGACGGTAGTGGAAGTGGACGTTCTCGTAGATGTACATGTCGACGGTAGTGGTACTTGTCGGGATCGTCGTCGACGTAGGGGTACACGTTCGTAGTGGGAAGTAGTTGTTCCGGCGACGGTAGTTGTTCACGTTCGTGTCGTGGTACTTGGTGGGTCGCCGTGTAGTCGTACTTGATGCTCCGTGGAACTTGAAGATCCGACGACGTTCACGGTGTAGTGGTACTTGATGGTCATCTTGTAGCCGTTCGGTCGTCTTGCACTTGGTCGAGGTACTTGTCGGGGCCGTGGACTTGGTTCTTTGTGACGTAGTGGAACTTATTGCTCCATGGTTATGCTGGACAAAAACAAAACGCAAGCCAAAAGAAAAAGAAGCACAGCAGCAGCAAGGCTAGGCGCGCCGGGGAGGACCACGGCCGGAGGGAAGGCCATGGCGCGGCTGCTGGACAGGGTCGGGGCGGCGCACGGAGGTCGAAGAGGAGGCGCGGCGGTGGCCGCGGGACTCCATGGCGGCAGCAGGGCCGCTCGGCCTGGCTGGCCCTGGCGTCGGAGGAGGGAGGCCGGAGGAAGGAGGAAGGTCCTGGGCGACCCGCGGCTTGCGCGGCGCGGTGAAGAAGGGCGCTCGGGCAGCGGCTGCTCGGGCCACGGGAGGGAGGATGCAGCAGGCACGGGGCCATGGCGACGACGGCGCGGACGGAGGGAGCCGCAGGCTGCGGGACGTCGGCTCCGGGCGTCGAGGGAAAAGGGGCGCGGCCTGCTCCTGGCGCTCGGTGCTGGAGGGGCCTTGGGGCGGCAGTAGGACGCACGCTTGGGGGCGGGCGTACCGTCGCGGCCTGCAGATGGAGGAAGAGGCGACGGAGGCGCTGGCTGGGGCGCGCTCGGTGCCATGGAGGAGCCCTGGAGACAGAGGGATGCGCCGCTCGGGCCTGCGGGCGACCTGGCGACGGGCATGCGCGGCGGACAGAGGAGGTCGGGAGATGGAACGAGGGACTGAGGGTGCGGGGTCGAGGGGAGATCGGGCAGAGGGAATCGGGGGACGAGGAGAAAGGGGGGCGATGCACTCGGGATCGAGCGACTGGCGGCGCAGAGGGAGGATGAGAGGCTGCGGGAGGGAGGTCGGGCCTCGCTAGGGTTAGGAGCCTGGCGGCTGGGCCAATGGGCCAAGGAGGGAGGCGGTTGGGCCTGAGGAGAGATGGGCCGCTGGAGGAAGGAGGCTGAGGCGGCGGCCTGGTCGCAGGCCGGCTGGGCTCTGCTGGAGGGAAGGAGGAGAGGGAGGCCTGGCGGCTGGAATCTCTTCTTCTTTTTCTTTAACAGAAAAGAGATAGTTCAAAAATATTAAGAAAAGGCCACGAACAAGAAATAAAATATGGAACAATTTTGAAAGGCTTTATGGAATAATTCCAACCCCACAAAAATAGTTCCAACAAAAATAGGGAAAAACAAACTAAAATAATTAGCTTGCCTTAAGGAGTTTGAAAAGAGTCTAGACTTTAGGAGGAGCCTCGATACAACGGAAAATTAAAGACAAGGTTTGGAGGCAAGGAATAAGAAAGAGAAGGCATGGGGAAAATATGCAAGTGTGTTGGGTTATTCCGAAGCAAATGGAATATTATTATATAGCTCCCTAAATATTGAGAGGCTTTTATATGTTATAAAGAGAAGTCACCTTCCCTCGATTTAAATGGACCGAAGGTCCACACGATTTATTTAGGTTGAGATGCAAAAAATAAATATGACATGATGGCATGATGACATGATGCAATGCAAAAATAAAAACACAAGCACAAAAGAAACACACGGGCAACCCGGAACATCTGGAATCTTCGGGTATCTTCTGGAATCTTCTGGGACGTCGGTCTTCGGGCGTCACAACTCTCCCACACTAACATAGGATCTCGACCCGAGATCCTAGAGATAGCACCGGGTAAAAACGGAAGAGGAAGAGGTAAAACAAAGTTGCTTCTTTGACAGACGAATGAAACCACGAACCTTGAGAGGTTGACCAAAATGAAAGAAGAATACAACGGAGATGAACGAATATGAAAACTCCGTTAGAAAAGAGGAACACGGAACATTATGAGAAACTTGCAGGTTGAAAGACATGAAACAAGAGCTTAGGAACCAAAAGAATATGAAACTGCAATGTTATAGCCAAGGAATAAGAATGACAGAATTTGGACAGCACTCCATCTGAAAATGGAAGGAATTAACAAGAACTTGCCAAGTTGGGAAGATACTTGATGAAAACAACAACACATAGCCTCCGGAACAATTGAAAGAATGGCACAAGGGGTAAGAAGGATTCAGACAGCACTCCGGTTAAAGACAGGCAAAACTTGATAAGATGAGGGAACTTGAATGAAAAATACAACACTCCGGTTAAATGATAAGCAAGGGAAAGAACATGATCTCGATAAAAACGATATGATGGTTAAAGAGAGCAATATCACAAGGCCTCCGGAACGAAAGAATAGATGCAAGATCGTTGGAAAGAAAGAACGGAGAAGAAAATGACAACTTCTCTCAAAATTAAATTTGAAAGAGCATCCTTACAAAGAAGGGTTGAACGGAGTTGTTGGAAAATCAACAACAAAAGAATAAGCTTGAAGTGGGCTTATGGAAAACATCTCAAAATTAAGAGGTGACAACCAGCCACTAACAGAAACGAATTGCTTGGATTGAGATCAACAAAGAGACGATAAACTTATTTCGTCGGAATGATAAATGAAGAACTTGGGTCTTTTATAGCACCATAATAGCAACAATTCTCAAGGAAAGCTTTTAGGTGAAATACAACCCAAGATAACTCCAACGAATAATTGAAGAGTTGAAAAGATCTCCTGAACAAGGAAAAAAATGATGGTTTTAAGTATCTTATTCCTGCCAACTTGAGAGCCATGAAACATGAAGGGAAATTGTCAAAAATGGCGTACCACCACCTGAAAAGATAAGGTAGAGCGGATTGCAATTGGAAGGCATGATGAAGAATGCTTGAGCTCCAACAAGAATCTTGATGAAGACTTCGATGATGAATTAAATCTTGATGAACCACCATGAAGAACTCCGGTAATGAAAGCATGAGAAGTGAAAGATGAAAAGAATAAGATTCAAGGCCTGCGATGAATTAGATGGAGCTTTGAAATGATATAATAGAAATAACATGGAGCTCCGGAAGACAATATGAACAACTTAAGACCGAGAATAAGATATGATGAACAAGCTCCAGACAAAAGAATTAAATCACCTTGAAGGAATAAGAATAAGAATTATGTCATGCATCTCCTTCACCAATTAAATTGATGACAACCAAAGGATTTGGCATACTACTTATTCTCGTTGGAAAGGATTAAGAGAGATCTCGCACAAGCTTGGGTAAATCTTCAACAAACCACCGGTAGGATTGTGAAAAGAACGAGTGAATTAAAACGAAAACAAGGAAGAGTAAACTTGAATGAACCACCGTAAGAATATGGAGACGAACGAAGAGACATCAATGAAGAATATTTGGAGGACGAAGTTGAAAAATGAGAACGAAGAGATCTTCTGAAATGATGGCCTTCGGAGGATCACAATGGAAAGAATTCATGAAATGCTTTGGATGGTATAAAATAATTCCTCACAATCTGAACAATAATGAGGATGGCATGAAGCTAGAACCACGAATCTTCAAGAGAAAGACCAAGATTTAAGAGAAACACTTCTCCGATCTTCAAATGTTGAGAGTGAAGACGAGAAATGTCATAAGAATTGTTGAGCACTCCGGAATGAAGAATTAAAAGGTTGAACCAAAGATGAAAAAGAATTTGAAAGCGATCTTGGAGAAGGTATGTGACTGATGGGAATCATTCTTACATCACACTTTAAAAGAATTTGAGTATAACTCCGGAAAAATTAGAAGAGTCAGGTAAGATCCTGGGAAAAGACCTGTGGGTTAGGGCCCACTCAAAGAAATCACCGTTGTAAAAGATTGCTTAAGAGATATTGCACCGGTTGAATTAAATGGCTTGAATAAGATGACAATCCTCAAAAATAATTTGAACGGATTAAGAATGGAATTATGAATCTTCAGCACTCCGGATATGAATAGCAAGAGGAGAATGATTAATTTGGTGCACCGGAATAAGAAAGCATTGTGAAATGAGGAAAATGATAAGATCAACACCGAAATCTTGAATTACATCCACCGGCAGAATTTGAGAACAAAAGAATGTTGAACTTGAAGCTCTTGAGCATCTACACGATAAATCACCGGATAAGAACATTGAAGGAAAAGAATGAAGAAACCTCACATGAATAAAATGGATATTCCATTTGAGAATTCTGGCTCCAAGAAGAAGAAAGGGTGGGAGGGTGGGGAAAAACAAAGACAACTTGGGATGAATGAAACAGACAAATCGTCAGATTTCTCAACGGCGTCCGTATGGAATAACTTGAAGAGAAGGCACACCGATTGAAAGAATTAACAAGACAAGCTCAATGATCAAGAAGGACTAGCACTCCCATAGAAATATGAGAACACCGATTAGGAAAGGTATGGAATCAACATTTGACATCGAAGCAACTCGAATACCAGAATCAAGACAAGAACAAAGGATAGATATGTTTATGAAGAAGATTATGTTGCAACATATCTATCCGAACAGAGAATTGAACGAATGAATTCCGTAGGTACATCAACTTGTCGAGAAGCCACTTGGAGAACAAAATGTAAATAAAAAAGGAACAAGGAACAGACAGAACAAATACAAGATAGAAGCTTCGTCCGACATCTTCGTGCTGTTAGCTTATGGAACGTGTTACAAAAGGGTTTTGCAATCCCCGGATCAGCATAGCCAAGGACCCTTTAAGATGCAACTCCCGATCAGAACAAGTCCATAAAACCACTTCACTCAATGTAGAACCCCAAACTTCATATCATGCATTCGTTGGAAGAATGCCTAGAACTACTTGATGAACCCACCTATTAATTTCCGAAAGTTTCCAGTTATGCAATCAGGTGTTGGGGATACACGAGAAGCACCACGCAATCAACTCTAAACCTACATCCAGGTGTATCCATCCTTCAACACATAACCAGTTGTTCTCGGAAACCGTTTACCTCGGACCTTCGAAACGCATCCACTATACAAGCTAAGGCAATACTCCCGAACTACCTCCCCAGTACTGGGTGATGTCGGGGTTATCTTGCCACTAACCGCATAGGAGAGTTTTCGATGTCGGCCGTCTTAAGTATTCTAGTACTGCCGCGATGGATTTGTGACGACAACACCTCGGAGCTCAACTCCCCGGGACACTGCCACAACCCCTAATGACAGGAGGCATCGAGAACAATGTTCTCGTCACAAAGACATCGAAACAATCCAAACAATACTCGCGAGATCCTAAAAAAAAATTTGGTGCATTTTTTGAAAGTAGAAGAGGCAAGAGTACTCGTCAGGAGTCCTCACCAGAATGAAAAGAGATGAGGAGCAAAAGAAATCCTACTCTCTGATATATATAGGACTCAAAACATTTTCAAGTGTGTGCCTAGACTCAACCGTCAACGATTCGATCAATCAGTGGGGGCTTCTAGGTCGGAGAAGGCTCTGATACCAACTTGTAATGCCCAGGATGGGACTATACCTCCTACGTGTCGAGGCACGACTTAAAGGTATAAGCCCATCCTAGAATGATCTCAAGTTTGGTATCTTTGCACGACTCATGTAAAAGAGGGATTAAATTGCAAAAGGAGATAGTTGGCTTACACTCGCCACTTCACACAATACATTACATAAGCAAGACATCATTCAAAAACATCACAACCCGACTACGGGCGAAGATCCAAAAGAAAGATACCAAAACAACATAAAGCCACAGGTCAGGATCGAATCCTAGTAGAAACCACTACTGATCGTCGAAACATAACAATCATACGGCCACTCTCTTCATCGAGCTCCCAAAGAAGAACTTGAACCAGCTCCTGCATCATTCTCGGCTGAACCTGCATCTGGTGTTGTAGTAACTGTGAGCCACGAGGACTCAGCAATCCCATAACCATGGGTATCAAGACTAGCAAAGCTTTATGGGTAGGAAGAGGTAAAGTGGTGAGGTTGCAGCAGCGGCTAAGCATAATATGGAGGCTAACTTACGAGTACCAAAATAAGATGAGCATCTACGCAAACGGTCGCAAAAGTAGTGATCGCTAAAGATCCTAACTACATACGAGTCAAACATAACCCCACCGTGTTCTCTTCTCAAAGTGAAAAGAGACAGTCACGGTTACTCACACAGTTGTGTGTTTTACTTCGGATCATCTGTCAAGTTCTCTACAACCGGACATTAACAAATTCCAATCTGCCACATAACCGTGGGCACGGCTTTTGAAAGATCATAACCCTGCAGGGGTGTCCCAACTTAGCCCATCACAAGCTCTCACGATTAGCTGAAGTGATAAATATAATATCATCACCCCTTATCTTAGGGAAAATCCGATCAGGCTCGGCATCCCGGTAGCACAAGTCATTTCGACAATGGTAAAACAAGTCCAGCAAGACCTCCCGGCGTGCCGACACCCTGATAGTAGCCGCGCGTATCTCGTCTCAGGCCACAACCGGATGGGTGATCCTACAGGTTATACCAGATACCTCGGGTTTCCCCAAGGCGGCCCCGCAGTCTCCCCGTTTGGGACCAACACCATCAGCACTGGCCCCCCCTGCTATGTAGAATTAAGAATCCTCGGGGATGCGACCCCCTATGCAAATTTAATTATTTAATTAAGTTGTTATTATGAGGCAAATTAAAAACCAATGTTGGGCCTTGCTGGAGGAGTTTTATTCAAAGTCGAACTGTCAAGGGGTCCCCATTTCACCCATCGTGTAAGGAACGCAAAATCAAGGAACATAATGCCGGTTTATCGGCGCCTAAGGTGGCATGAGTGGAACAAAACACCGAGCAAAAGGCCAAGCCTTCCACCCATGCCCAGTATATAGGTGTGTTAATAATAATAATAGATATTGTGATATATCCAACAACAAGTTCCCTCCTGGAACGAACTTCATCTTCACCTGCAACTAACAACGCTATAAGAGGGGCTGAGCAAGCGGGGCTGAGCAAGCGGGTAACATAGCCAAACAGTGGTTTTGCTAGGAAGGTTTCAAATGTTAGAGGTTTCATGGCAACAAGGAGAGGCTGACATATAAGATGGGTAGCGCGACATGTAACGATAGCATCGAGACAAAACATGGCAAGAGGTGTAGCATAAGTAAAGGTATCCAAGGGTATGATCATCTTGCCTGGGATTCCGCAAGGGAGAAGAACGGGTCCATGAAGTAGACGGAGCAACACAGTCGAGCGAAACCTCACAACTCCGGAACGAAACCGAAGCTAACAAGAGAAGCAACCGGAAAGAAGCAAACAACACGGTAAACACACAAGCATAAACATTGCATACGATGCACAAGCAAGCATGATGCATGTCCGGTTTAAATATGCATGGCATGGCAAGGTGCACAAACAAAACTACAAGTTAAGTGGAGCTCAATATGCAACGAGTTGCATATTGACGAAACACCACATTTTATTTATTCAGTTGACTCCCGTTATTTACAAGACAAGGTTAAATGTTTTTAACATGGCAAGAGGTGTAGCATAAGTAAACTAACTATTAGACATTTTAAATGAGGCCGGAAAATAACAACAACATATCCGGAAAATCCCCATGAGCATGTTTAGTGATTTGAAGCAAACAACAATTCACTCATTTAAATGTTGTTAATATGATGCGGATGACATGATCAAGTATATGCAATTTTATTAAAAGGTTAACATAAGAGATATGAAGCATTTGTCCCCGTGATGGAAGGAAAAAGGTGCCACGGCAACAATTCCGAAAATGATGCCACGGCAACATATCGGTTCCGGTAACTCGTTGAGAGTCCGGTGCAAAAGATGACGGAGAGCGATACAAGAAGAAAGGTGGGGTGATCCCGTTGCCGGGTTCCCACGAGTCGGTGACGAGGCAACTAAGGAACATGACAAACGGACGAAACGGGCACGAAGCACAAGTGGAGCACAACTCATACAACACAACATTCATCCACGGTTCATCCACGGGGTCGTCTCGGGGTTATACCTTTGGAACATCTGTTCGGTCTCGGAGGGGGTTCGAGATCGTAGTGGAAGTAGTGGTTCCGTTTGTAGTCGTACACGGGTCGACGGTAGTGGAAGTGGACGTTCTCGTAGATGTACATGTCGACGGTAGTGGTACTTGTCGGGATCGTCGTCGACGTAGGGGTACACGTTCGTAGTGGGAAGTAGTTGTTCCGGCGACGGTAGTTGTTCACGTTCGTGTCGTGGTACTTGGTGGGTCGCCGTGTAGTCGTACTTGATGCTCCGTGGAACTTGAAGATCCGACGACGTTCACGGTGTAGTGGTACTTGATGGTCATCTTGTAGCCGTTCGGTCGTCTTGCACTTGGTCGAGGTACTTGTCGGGGCCGTGGACTGGGTTCTTTGTGACGTAGTGGAACTTACTGCTCCATGGTTATGCTGGACAAAAACAAAACGCAAGCCGAAAGAAAAAGAAGCACAGCAGCAGCAAGGCTAGGCGCGCCGGGGAGGACCACGGCCGGAGGGAAGGCCATGGCGCGGCTGCTGGACAGGGCCGGGGCGGCGCACGGAGGTCGAAGAGGAGGCGCGGCGGTGGCCGCGGGACTCCATGGCGGCAGCAGGGCCGCTCGGCCTGGCTGGCCCTGGCGTCGGAGGAGGGAGGCCGGAGGAAGGAGGAAGGTCCTGGGCGACCCGCGGCTTGTGCGGCGCGGTGAAGGAGGGCGCTCGGGCAGCGGCTGCTCGGGCCACGGGAGGGAGGATGCAGCAGGCACGGGGCCATGGCGACGACGGCGCGGACGGAGGGAACCGCAGGCTGCGGGACGTCGGCTCCGGGCGTCGAGGGAAAAGGGGCGCGGCCTGCTCCTGGCGCTCGGTGCTGGAGGGGCCTCGGGGCGGCAGTAGGACGCACGCTTGGGGGCGGGCGTACCGTCGCGGCCTGCAGATGGAGGAAGAGGCGACGGAGGCGCTGGCTGGGGCGCGCTCGGTGCCATGGAGGAGCCCTGGAGACGGAGGGATGCGCCGCTCGGGCCTGCGGGTGACCTGGCGACGGGCATGCGCGGCGGACAGAGGAGGTCGGGAGATGGAACGAGGGACTGAGGGTGCGGGGTCGAGGGGAGATCGGGCAGAGGGAATCGGGGGACGAGGAGAAAGGGGGGCGATGCGCTCGGGATCGAGCGACTGGCGGCGCAGAGGGAGGATGAGAGGCTGCGGGAGGGAGGTCGGGCCTCGCTAGGGTTAGGAGCCTGGCGGCTAGGCCAATGGGCCAAGGAGGGAGGCGGTTGGGCCTAAGGAGAGATGGGCCGCTGGAGGAAGAAGGCTGAGGCGGCGGCCTGGTCGCAGGCCGGCTGGGCTCTGCTGGAGGGAAGGAGGAGAGGGAGGCCTGGCGGCTGGAATCTCTTCTTCTTTTTCTTTAACAGAAAAGAGATAGTTCAAAAATATTAAGAAAAGGCCACGAACAAGAAATAAAATATGGAACAATTTTGAAAGGCTTTATGGAATAATTCCAACCCCACAAAAATAGTTCCAACAAAAATAGGGAAAAACAAACTAAAATAATTAGCTTGCCTTAAGGAGTTTGAAAAGAGTCTAGACTTTAGGAGGAGCCTCGATACAACGGAAAATTAAAGACAAGGTTTGGAGGCAAGGAATAAGAAAGAGAAGGCATGGGGAAAATATGCAAGTGTGTTGGGTTATTCCGAAGCAAATGGAATATTATTATATAGCTCCCTAAATATTGAGAGGCTTTTATATGTTATAAAGAGAAGTCACCTTCCCTCGATTTAAATGGACCGAAGGTCCACACGATTTATTTAGGTTGAGATGCAAAAAATAAATATGACATGATGGCATGATGACATGATGCAATGCAAAAATAAAAACACAAGCACAAAAGAAACACACGGGCAACCCGGAACATCTGGAATCTTCGGGAATCTTCTGGAATCTTCTGGGACGTCGGTCTTCGGGCGTCACACAGATACTACAACAACAGTTGCAGGTGCAGGTTTCCGATGACTTGACATGAGAGCGTTCTTCTTTTGTTGGAGTTCTTTCTTTCTTCTTCTTCGACAGTCTTGGGCTAGGTTCCTGGTCGGCAGCCTGGGATAGCAGATGGATGTCGTTGTGCTTTTCATGTTTGCATCCGTAGTCAGATGCCTTGTAGTGATGTTGTTGTATTCATGTGACTTGTATGTATTGTTGTATCCCCCATGTATGTATGTAATGGTATGATGTAATGATATCCATCTTGCTAAGCGCCCAAAATGCGGTTGTGCCCCAATCACGTAAGTGTCACGTGATCGGGATAGAATCGCATCTTGGGCCTGACAAGTTGGTATCAGAGCCTCGACCGACCATAGGAGCCCCCTTGATTGATCGTAGTTAGGTCGTTGTCGAGTCTAGCAAAAACTTTTTTGGAGTCTAGTTATATCGGAGAGTAGGAATTCTTTTTACTCCTCAGACCCTTCGTCGCTCTGGTGAGGAATCTTGACGTAGGTGTTTTGGAATTACCCCTCTTCCCCTTCAATTTTTTTTAGGATCACGTGGTTAGTTTCGTTCGTTGCGTTGTCAGTTCTGTCATCTGGTGCATCTCTCGTCAAGTGGATTCAACTCTCTTCTTCTTTGCAAGTTCAACCCTCAGTTCTTTTCAACCGACGGTGTTTTTCCCCGTTCGAAGTGGACTTTCTTTTTCCCACCCGCCCATCCTTTTTCTTCTCGGAGCCGGAGTCCTTAATCGAGTATCCATCCTACTCGTGCAAAGTTTCTCGAATTCTTTCTTTCATCAATTATTTCAACTGGTGATTTCTCTTCAAGTTCATCATTCTTCATCTCTTTTCTTTTCTGGTGAACTCTCCTCTCGTTTGATACTCTTCACCTCTTCTTCTTTTCCGGTGGATCCAACTCAAGTTTCCGGTGTTATTCATATTCTTTTCCCTCTGCTCAAATGTTTCTTTTCTCCTTGCTTGTTCGCTTCTCGCCATTTATTCGCCCCGGAGTTCCGAAGTCATCTCAAGAGATTTGTCCGTGTTCCAACTAATTCGAGGTTGCCACCTTATTCGAATCTTGCAATCGTTCCGGTGCATCATCTCCTTTCCTTCCAACGGTGTTTTCTTTTAGTGGCCCTAACCCACAGGTTTATTCCCACAATCTTACCTGACTCTTCTAGTTATTTTCGGAGTTATTCTCAAATCCTTTTTAAAGTGTGACGTAAGTATGGATTCCATCAGTCATATGCCTTCTTCAAGATCGCTTTTAATTCTTTTCATCATTGGTTCAACCTTCTTCTTTTCATTCGTCCGGAGTATTTCATGAATTCTTTCTTTGTGTTCCTCCGAAGGTCACCATTTCAGGAGATTTCTTCGTTCTCAGCTTTCAACTTCGTCCTCCAAATATTCTTCATTGATGCCGCTTCGTCGTCTCCGTATTCTTCCGGTGCTTCGTTCAAGTATTCTTTAATCAGTTCGCGGTCTCTTCGTTCTCTTGTATCTAAAATTCTTCAAGTGTTATTCTTCCCAGCGATTCATTCCCCGGTATTCACCCAATTCAATTCTTCAAGGTGATTTAATCTCTTTATCACTCGATTTTAATTCTTCCCGGTGGTTCGCTCTTTTCTTCACGTGGTTTCAATTCTTCCCGGTGGTTCATTCCTTTTTTCACTTGGCTTTAATTCCTTACGGTGATTCTCTCAAGAGTTATTTTTCGATGTTATCATATCAATTCTTTCATTTTTATTCCAATCCTACCGGTGTTTCATGAAGAATATTGCAACTGCGCGATATATCCCTCTTTATTCAATTTCAACGAGAATAAGTAGTATGTGAATCCATTGCTTCTCATCCATTTAATTGATGGAGGATAAGCATGACATAATTCTTATTCTTTTCATTGAGTTGATCTTTTCCTTCTTCGGAGTTTATTCTTGGTGAATAAATTCTAGTTCTAAGTGCTTTAAGCTTTTCTCCCTGTAGTCAAAGTTTTCTCGGCTATCTCGTCGGAACCCCACCTAATCATCGCAATGCTTTATTCTTATTCTTGGACCCTTCACTTCTATATCATCATCCTTTTCATACCGGAGTTCTTCGTGGTGGTTCCTCATGTTTTAAATCATTCTTCGAGTGTTCATCAAATTCTTCTGGAGCAGCTCAAGCATTATTCTTTTGCCTCTCGAGTGCAAATAATTATCCTTATTCATTTGAAGTGGAGTTTTGCATTTCTTCGTTCATCTCAACTATTAAATGTTTTCGTTGTGGCATAATTCACCTCAAGTTTTGAGATGTTTTTCATAAGTCCACAACAAGCTTATTCTTTTGTTGTTGATTTCCTCAACAACTCTGTTCAAGTCTTTCTCGTGAAGATGCTCTTTCAAATTCTTTCGTGGTGAAAGTTGTCATCTTCTTCTCCGTTCTTTTCATTCCATCATTTCAATTCTTACGGAGGCTTTGTATTCTTTCTTTTGTCAAGAATTATTTTACCTTCTCAACTTCATGTTCTATTCCTTCCATTTTCAGCCGGAGTGCTGCCCAAATTCCTTTGTTTGAATTCCTTTTCTATCTCGCTTAACCGGAGTGGTTTCAATGTCTCTCTTGTCATTGATCCTCTTGGTTCTCGTCTTATGCCTTGTTGCTTATTTTACCCGAGCTTCTCAAATCTCGTTCAACTCCATTGCATCCTTCCTTTCAAGTGGTTCAACCTCTCAAGGTTCTTTGTTTTCATTCTTTTGTCCTCGAAGAACTTTGTTCTTCCTTTTTCATTTTCCGTCTCGTTCCTAAGATCTTGGGACGAGATCTCTTGTTAGTAGGGGAGTGTTGTGACACCCTGAGACCGGTGCGCCAGGTGTCAGTCAGTTATTCGTCGTCGTTGCCATGTCATCTTCTTGCGTGTTGCATCTTGCCCTGTCATCGTGTGCATTGCATCATCATGTTTTACAAACTTGCATCCGCCCGAGACCCCCTCGTCCTTTCCGTTGTCCGTTCTGAGCTCAGACACACTTGCACGCACCCGCGGCGCCTCCGAAGATTTATTTTATGAGTGACCGGAAAATGTTCTCGGAATGGGATGAAACTTGGCGTGTGGTCTTATTATAGCGCAGACAGGCCGCCTGCCAAATTTCATCGCATTCGGAGCTCGTTTGATAGCCCAACCATTAAATACAGCGGCACTAATCGCCGGATAAAACGTCGGATGTTTTCGGTCCCCGAAAACCCTCGCGGGCCTCTCTCCTCTCCTCTCATCTCAGCCCACACCCCTCTACACAGCCCACTAGGCCCAACCTACTCCACCTCCGCTCCGGTGCCGTTGGATCGTGATCCGATGGCTCCGAAACGGCCTCAAACCACCAAACCCTAGCAAATTTTGCAATATATGGACACCTCCTCGTCCAAAAACGGCATCCCTAGCCTTCCCCTACCTCCTAGCCCCCCTCCTCCTCAAATTCCATGTGAACTACTGCCCCGCCGCCACTTGTTGCCGGCCCAGAGGCCAGCCGCCACCTCAGCACGGGGGGCCACCCGTCAGCCTCCCGCAGCGCCCCCAGGCTCCCCTCCACCGCGCGGCCCGTCGGGGCCCGGGGCAGGCCCGCCCGGGCCCGATGGGAGCCGCCGCTCGCGCGCGTAGGGCCCCGTCCCGCTCCTTTCGCTCGCCCGCTCCCCGAGCACTCGAGCCAGCGCCCGCCGGCCGGCGGCCTCGCCGGAGCGCACCGCCGCCGCGCCTGCCTCGCCTCCGGGCAGATCCGGTGCCGCCGCGCCCGGATCCGCCGGTCCCCACCATCGTTCGCGTGCAGCGCCGCCTCGCCGAGTGCCCCACCGTCCGCCGCTGAACGCGCCGCCGTGCACCGCCGCGGGCACCTCCTCCGTCGGCCAGGAGCTGCTCGTCAACGCCGCCGTCCGCCGACGATCGTCGCCCGGGCCGGATCGAGCGGATCCCCGTTCGGATCCGTTGACCCGTGGCCGAGCCGCTGACCGGTGGGTCCGCGCGCCTGCCGGGCCGGACATGTCCACCGGAGCCCGGACATGTCCGCCGGCCTCACTTGTGTCTCTGACCCGTGGGACCCAGCCGTCCGGACGTGTCCGCCCCACTTCGGACAATGTCCATTCCCCGAGGTCTATTTTCCCTCTAAGTTCTTTTCTGCCTTAAAATGTTGCATACTTTTTGATGTTGTAACTTTTTGTGTGGTGATCCAAATGATGCAAATAATATGTCAAAACGATCGTGGTGATGTGTTCTTCATTTTGTTCCATTGTGCCATGCTTGTTTGAGTTCATCTTGATTCCCTAATCTCTGTTGCAAGAGTGCTACTTGTTTAAAACTGCTGATAACTATAATTGTGTTGCATACTTGTGATGCTTATAACTTTGTGCATGTTTATCCAAATGGAGCATATGATATGTCAAAATGTTCATTGTGAAGTGCTCTACATGTTGGTTGCTGTAGCATTCATGTTAGGTGCCATATTGCCATGTTAATCTCTGTTGCAAAAGTGCATTTGGCTGTTGAGTGCCGAAACTTGTTATGAGATGCTGATTTCACTTGCTCATTGCTATTGGTGTGTTTGTCTTCATGCCACATGTCTATATGTTTTAGAAGCACAATTATATGGTCTTTGCTGTGGTGCAATCCACTTTCCATGATATGCCTTGAGGTGACTTAAACAAGCTTGTAAACATGCCATGCCAATGTTGTTGTTTTATACTTAGTGAAAAAACTGCTAAGTCTGGGATCTGTTTAACCTGATGCTATGTTTGCTTGGTGCCTCACTCAAATCCATGCATGTTTTAGTATGTTAAATGATCATTCCTTGTTGTCCATGTTATGCTCTATCCATCCATGCCCTTATTTGCATATATGGCCTTCTGAAGCTTATTTATTTCTTGCTATCAAGTTGCTATAAATTTTACCTGTCAGCCTTTTATCAGCATGATCAACTTGGTGAAGCTTGTTGCTATTGATACATGCCTCCTATGGAGTTGCTCCAATGGAGTTGTTTGATGTATGCTATGTCTACTACATGTCCATGATCTTTATATACTAAGTTGATTTGATATGCTTGTTGTTTTGTGCCTCCGAAGGCAACATCATGATGTTTTTTTTGCGATGATCGTGATGTTGTTTTTGCCTTCCCTAATTTTGACTAAGTCTGGATAAATTTATTGCTACTTGTCATGCTTGGTTAATTATGTTCTAGCAAGATTTTGGGTGTGTTCTAAGTTCATGATTGTTAAGTATCATGTCTATTTCACATCCATGCCTCTTGTTATCATGTTTGAGTGTTGTAGCATATATATACCTTGCTCCAAAGTTGCCATGTGGCTGTTAACTTCAGCTTTGCATTGTAACTTGTTTTGCTCGTATCTTTTAGCCCGTTGCTCCGTTTTGAGTGTGCCCTATATGAAACTTGTGTGATTTTGCATGTAGAAGCATAATATCATGTTGTTTACTTGTTTGGAGTGTGTTTTCTTGATGTTTGGGTGCATCTTGCATCGTTGCCATGCTTGTCTTGTTTTGCTCATATCTTCTACACCGTAGCTCTGAATTAAACAAACTTTATATGAAACTTGACTAGAATTTTTTGTAGATTATCTTGGTGCATGTTAACTTGCTGTTTAACAACTTTAACCTAAGGTTTGTTCAGATATGGACCAAATTCAAAATGCGCATATGAGGACTTACCGGAATTGCTTTAGGTTGATTCCGGCCTCATTTAAACTTGTTGGTTTGTGTTGTTCTTGTGTGCTTCATCCTTTGCCATGTTTTGCATCATATAGACTTGTCTTGCATCATACTTGGTTGAGCATCTTGTCATGTTCTTGTGTTGTGTGTTTACCTTGTTGTGTGCTTCTTCTCGCTAGTTCTTTTTCGTTGCGATCGTGAGGATTCGGTCGAGTACATGTGGTTCGGCTTCGAGGCTTCTTCTTCGTCTTCTTCATGGACTTGTTTTACCATTGTCGAAATGTCTTGTGCACCGGGATTCCGAGCCTAGTCGGATTGTCCCTAAGCTAAGGGGTAATATTATTATTATCTCTGCTGATCGTGAGAGCTTGTGATGGGCTAAGTTGGGACACCCCTGCAGGGTTATGATCTTTTGAAAGCTGTGCCCGCGGTTATGTGGCAGATTGGTATTTGTTAATGTCCGGTTGTAGAAAACTTGACAGAGGATCCGAAGTAAAACACACCACCGCGTGAGTAACCGTGACTGTCTCTTTTCACTTTGAGAAGAGAACACGGTGGGGTTATGTTTGTCTCGTAGGTAGTTCAGGATCTTTAGCGATCACTACTAGTTTGCGACCGTTTGCGTAGATGCTCATCTTATTCTTGTACTCGTAAGTTAGCCACCATATTTTTGCTTAGCCGCTGCTGCAACCTCACCACTTTACCTCTCCTTACCCTTTAATCTTTGATAGTCTTGTTACCCTTGGTTATGGGATTGCTGAGTCCTCGTGGCTCACAGATACTACAACAACAGTTGCAGGTGCAGGTTTCCGATGACTTGACGTGAGAGCGTTGTTCTTTTGTTGGAGTTCTTTCTTCTTCTTCTTCATCAGTCTTGGGCTAGGTTCCTGGTCGGCGGCGTGGGATAGCAGATGGATGTCGTTGTGCTTTTCATGTTTGCATCCGTAGTCGGATGCCTTGTAGTGATGTTGTTGTATTCATGTGACTTGTATGTATTGTTGTATCCCCCATGTATGTATGTAATGGTACGATGTAATGATATCCATCTTGCTAAGCGCCCGAAATGCGGTTGTTCCCCAATCACGTAAGTGTCACGTGATCGGGATAGAATCACATCTTGGGCCTGACACCCCATCTAGCATTGACGCGCTAACTAAATTGTTCGCTCTGGAGCCGTTTGCGCCGGCGGCGCCGACTGTGTTGGCTTACTGAGGGCGCGGCCTCCCGACTGTGGGTGTGGGCCTTTCTGATGTCGATAAACTATTGCAATCATAATGTGCTCGTGTGGAACGTTTGTGGGCTAAATAATCCAAGTCGTGTCGTTGTCATTCGCTCCATCATGGACGATGCCAATGCCTTTGTTGTTTGCTTCGTTGAGTCTAAATTGGCTGCAGTGGACAGGTTCACCATCTCAAGGGTTCTCGGCGCGAGGTACAATTCCTTCGTTGCGCTATCTGCCATCAACACGGCTGGTGGAATCATCGTTGCCTGGCAGTCCACATTGGTCAGCGTCTCTTCATCTAGAGTTGACACGTTCTCGGTAACTGTGGAGCCCGGCTTGTTGATGCCACGAGCTGGAATCTCACGGTGGTATACGGGCCAACGGATGATGCACTGAAAGCGCAATTCCTTCAAGAGCTGCGCGATATCCGCGCGGATAGACCGGGCTTGTGGGGCGGTAGCAGGTGATTTCAACCTCATCGTAGACGCCTCGGACAAAATTAATGACATGATCAATCGTCGCATGTTGAGGAGATTTAGGCGGCTGCTAAATGACCTACAGCTCAAGGAATCCAACCTTCTAGGACGTCGATACACGTGGAGTAACGAGAGGAGGGCTCCTTGTAACACCCCAAAATTTTGACCTTGTTTTAGTAATAAAAATTTGACCAGGAGTTTCAACCTTTCCTTTTTCTGGGTTTTCTTTGAATTTCAGAACCTCCTTTCTTTAGGATATTATGGAGTTTTTGCCCTAGTGAAATTTTTAGTATGTTCTTTGGACTAAATTGCCCTAACCAAGAAAAACAATCTTTCTATCAGTAAGTTCATTTGCATTATTATTTTCTCCCTAAGCTTTATCAATTAGAGTGTTTTTCATCTGTTTTAAAGCTCTGTTTGCACTACAACCCTTTGATAGAATTATTCAATAATTCCACCAAAATTTGGGGATGTCATGTGAAGCCCCTACATCACTTTTATGCAAAAACCCTAGGGTGTTCTGTGGAAAAGTTGAGCTAAGCATCCTCTTTTGCTCTCTGGTCTAGATTGTCACTTTCTACTGCAGCCCTATTCTAACTTGCTCTTTTGGCCATAAGCTTTTTCTTGCTTGTAGTCCTTCCTACAAAACCCTTAAGTCCAGGAGATTGGAGCATTTGGATCATTTTTGGTCCATGCAATTATTCCCTTTTCCTTCTGTCCAGAACTGGAGTTTTGCAAAACTTACACTAACAAGTTTCTAAGATTGGCCAACTGACCTTACCACCCTCTTTAGCATCTAAAGAGACCCCAACCTGGAGTTTTTGGCCACCCCAAGAGATGCCTAGAGGCTCCTGGCATTCTGTCAAACACCTTGCGTGCATGGTCAGTTTTGACATAGTTTCTGGTTTGTGCATTGGACCAGCTTGCTTTGCCTAACCAGCATGTCCACTAAGCTCCTAGCCAACCCTAATCCAGGCCTGCTAATCCTCAACCTCTCATATGCCCTCTAGCACACGCTGCCATTTCATCGAGCACATAGCGTGCGTGCGCTGGGCGCGCCCAGAGCGTGCGTTTTGCACGTGCGTGCGCCCGAGCCGCCGCGTCACGCCCCTGGCCCTGGCTTGCCTGCAGAGCCACACCCCGGCCTCATCCACTCACCAGAATGCTCCAAGCCGCCCCTGGAGCTCCACAGCGCCGCTGTCAGGTCGGCCTCGGCGGCTAGCGGCCGGCCATAGTGAGCTCCTGCCCCGGACAGCACCGCCCGAGCCACACGCGTGCGCCAGCTGCCCTCTGGAGCAGTCCGAACTCATCCACAGGCTTGTCCGCAAGTGCTCATCGCCGCCACGACCCCCTGCGGCTACAGAATGGCGGTCGCCGGCGATCCTATCCACGGCCGCCGCGAACCGACATGGCTACGCTGTATAAGAAGCCCCCAAGCACGTCCCGTCCCCCAGGCAGCTTCAAACCATTCTCCTAGTGCCCCCTTAGCCATCAATCCAAGAGAGGAAGGCCGTCTTCCCCATCTCCGGTCAGCCCGTCCGCCGCCTCGCTCCGATCCATTCTGGCGCCACCAGGACCTCCCCCTCTCCACTCTCTTCAAAGAAGCTCCCTCTACATCTCATGAGTCCATCCCCATTCTCGATTTTGATCAGGAACCACCATAGACCGAGCCCCTAAATCCACCGAAGCCTCCTCCGCCACGGAGCTCGCCGCCGGCGACTCCCTCCGCCCTCGACGACCCAACGACCACCGGGAGGACCGCCTCGGTCTGGCGGGTCCATTCCTGCCCTCAGATGCCCTCGAGGAGCCTCCGTTCGCCGGCGACGATCGCCGGAGTCCCGCCTCCGCTCGGGCAGAGGAAGAGGAGGGAGAGACGACTGGTCAAACCTGACCAGTGGGCCCCGTGGACCCACTATCATTGACCCACGCGCCAGTCCACACTGGATAAGTGAAAGCGTAAAGTCTCAAGTACGTTTCCCCCGCATCGAATACACATTCTGCCTCGAAACGTTTTCTTTTCTGGTTTTATTTAAAAACAGAGCTTTGACTGGCTATAACTTTTTAAATATAAATCCAAATGACTTGATTCTTTTTCTGTTGTTCCTCAAATTTGATCTAGTTTATTTTCATATTTATTTGAAAAATTTCCAGACGACTTTTTTGTGCTGTTTTGAAACTAGGTATTGATTTCATATTCTTTCAAATAGGGATTTGAAGCGGGAGAAAACTTCCAAAAGTTTTGGAATACACTTTACCTCCCCACTACTTGAAGGCAAGCACTTTTGAAACTTGGTCTAATGCTTGTGGGTGTTGTTGATACGATTACAACGTCACCTTGATATGGATGCATTCATATTCTTTCATATGTGATGATATGATCATACCCAAGAGTGCATGAGGTAGACCCCTTGTTGTGAATAATTAATATGCATGACGGAGATCCCCCTCGTATGCCTTCCATGCCTAACGGAAGAAAGCCGTGAAAGTCGCTGTCTTGAGTAGACACGAGCTTGTCACTGGCTCCTCGTCGGGACGGTGGAGTCCGGTATGGCTTGGTGAGACATGACGGGTGGCGATTCCGATTGTTGTTACGAAATATACTGGTTATGCTAATGCTTGAACCTCCTGAGTCGACCGTAGATCGAGTCTTGTTCCAGTAACCCCCATACTTGTTTCGTGCTACCACTTGTCCCTGCCTCAGGTAGGGTACGGTTCAGTAAATTGTCGGCTCCTGTTCTAGCACACACCGTACAGAGAGGCCATGGTGGAAGATACCGGCTGCATCCGGTAGGCAGGCCACCTGGTCCGGGGGCATGGGTGTTTCGGTTGGAGCCGAAGGGGATAGCTTCCCCAGTTTTGCGCGCGTTATAAATTTTGTGATCCCATGCTAGTCGAGGTTGTAGCCTCCCCACTTAGAGTTTGGCTTAACAGGTGTCGTGGGTGATTCCAGACACCGGTAAGTTAGGCTGGTGTGTGCGGTCAGGTGTGTCTTCAAATTAAAAGACCGTAAACGGAATTAGTCCAGAGGGACTAAAGGGATCCGTTATTCGTGGGTAAAGAGTACACCCTCTGCAGAGATTAAATCTATTCGAATAGCCGTCTCCCTGGGTTATGACTACAGTCTGGGATGGGTCAAGTGTCGGTCTTAGCGTCGGTCTTCGGAGGAGGAACTACTATAACAGAACATGGATCATGACTTGTGACCATCGATGACTGTTACTATTATTATTGTTGTGGACTAACCGTTTGTGTATTTGAGTATTGAGTATCCCTAGGATGGTTCTATGTGACGACCCCGGCCCGACCGTGCACTAATCATACACGCAAATGCACACGATCAAGCCTAAGGACTCACGTGAAGGAATCACAGCACAACTCTAAAACATAAATAAATACATACAAGTCATATATTACAAGCCAGGGGCCTCGAGGGCTCGAATACATAACATGATGTCTCACACATAGTCAGCGGAAGCATTAGATGTCTGGGTACAGACATAGAACACAAGTTCAGATAGGCCTCATACGAGGCGGGGCAAAAGAAAAAGCTACGATCGAAAAGGCGCAGGCCTCCTGCCTGGGACCTCCGATCCTACTCCTGGTCGTCGTCCGCCGGCTCCTCGTAGAAGTACTCGCCGGCCGGGTAGTAGTAGTAGCCAGCCTCGGACTGGTAGTAGTAGTCATCAACAGGGGCTGCAGGCACCATGGCTCCGTCGTCTGGTTTATCATGCGGGTAGGACAAAGGAGGAAGCAAAGCAACCGTGAGTACTCATCCAAAGTACTCAGCAAGACTTACATCAGATCTATACTAGCAATGCATATTTTCAAAGGAGGCTTTATGTGGGTGGACTAGACTGCAGAAAGCCAGAGTAGAGAGGGAAAAGCCTAGTCCTGACGAAGACTAGCATCTTCAGGGTCTTGCAGCAATTAGAGGGGGAACAGAATAGTTTCATCATAATAATATATAGTGTTTGCAGCAACATCAACCTCATATCTCAAGTCACCAGTTCTAGTTGTACCGAAGTGGATACAACTCCGAGTGTCCGTTACCGTAGGACAGGCTATCGATAGATTGTTTCTTCCCTGCAGGGGTGCACCAAGTTACCCACCACGCTCGCTTAACTCCGGCCGGACACACCATCAGGTCGTGCCCGCCCTCGGCTAAACAATACGCCGCAACCCGACCGGATACCGCCAGAGAGGATCGAGCACGTCGGACTAATCCTATGCCCCCGGGGGTCATGGCCGTCGCCCCGGACACTCCGTACGTTGCGAGGACGTTCGGTAGCAGACCTAGCAACCCCTTATACAAGCGCGGTTGCATCCTAAGTCCAATCCGAACGGGCCGCTCAATCGCTGACGTCGTGACGACTCCGGCTGATGTATACGACGCAGAGCACCCACTCACACCCACGTGGTGGTTAGTGCTATCGGCCCGGAGGCCTCTCGGATCAAATATCCAAATCGCTTAGTGTGTTGGGAGCGCGCGGTAACGAGCAGAGCCTACGATACTGTTGGCCCCGTCGTCCCGTCTCGAGGACTTGTGACAAGGACTGGAAAAGACCGGCCACGCCTCGTAGTTATCTCGCGGGTACCCTCACTGGTCACCCGACTCCACAGCTCACGCCTCAAAGGCACTCGCGAGTACCCCTCTGGGTCAACCCGCCTCCATCCAACATGTGCAGTAGTAACTTCAAAGTGTCTTCAGACGCACGATACCTCTGGCCGCACGCCTTTGTTCCTGGCGACGTCCGGCCTCGGGGATCGATACGTCTTTAAACACGGTATGGTGAAACAGGGCATCCGTGTGGTTTCCATGCCGATGAGGAATCCGAGGAATCACCCTCGTTGGACTCCTAAACGACAAGTCCCGTTAAGGTGGTACCGGAGGAATCACCCTCGGCGGTAATCACCATAGCGGATGCACGACAAAAGCTAAGTCGGAAGTGGGAAGAGGAATCACCCTCGGTAACCCACAACGAGCTAGCTATAATACAGGGACAACATCAGAAGTGAGTTCGGAGGTATCACCCTCGTCACCCGATGTTAACTCTGCGGAGTCGAGCATATTAGGAGGGGGTGTGCGGTGCTGTGAAGAAGGTCAGGGGAAGGGGGCTCGATCAGTTGATCGAGACAAGGGTACTATGCGAGGCAACTACGAGAGTGTGGGTCCAAAGCAGTGCTACCCAACCTATACTAAGCAGTTCATGAATAATGACAGGTATCAACAATTTAGCAAAAACAGGCTATTCAACAGTAATAGGAGCAGTAGCAGTAGCAGCAATTCTAATGCAAGAATAAGAGAGAATAGACATAGGCGATATCGGAAATGCTCAAGGGGGGGTTGCTTGCCTGGTTGCTCGGCAAATAAAAGGAATAACTGCGGTGAAGTAGTCGATCACCAGGGCATCATCGACGGCCTCGGGGTCTACCGGGAAGAAAGGGGGAGAAGAAACAATATAAATACACAGTAACGAAAGTAATCACAAGGCATGACGATCTAACGCAGTGCTACCGATAACGGAGAAGGGGAACCCAACCGGGGAAAATATTCCCGGTTCCGGACGTCTGTCAGACAGATGAACCGGAGGGGGACGGTTGCAGGTTTACGGTGTTAGAGGCAGGTGACGGCTAGGGTGCAGTGCAGGGTTGCTTAAAGACATGTCTAAGTCATTTAGCTATTTTAGGAGATCAGCTGGAATTAATAAATGACGGTTAGGCACTATTCATCTACCGGAAACGGGCTAAAAGTTGCGGGTTCACCTCCGTAGAGGGTCCCGTCACGGAAACAGATAGCACGGTTAGCTTTGTCTCGTCGTTCTGAGCAACTTTCATGTAGAAAGTTTTTCCATCCGAGCTACGGATTAAAAGTTATGAATTTCTAAAGATTATCTGAATTTCTGGATTTATTCTTTATTACTAAATTCGAATTATCCAAAACAGTGTCAGAACCTTTTTATACCCAGACTGAGCCAGCCACAGTCAATGACATGTGGGGCCAGTCAAAGCACAGTCAGCAGGTCAATAGAGACAACGTTGACTGGGTCAAACGGTCCGGTGGGGTCCACCTGTCAGCTGACCACAGTCACTGATGACTGGGCCCGGTCAAAGCTGGCTGGGCAGGGTCAAATCTGACACGTGGGGCCAGTGGGTATACTATTTAGTCTAATTGTTTTAGTTAGCCGGCTAATTAATTAGGCAGGACCCACTGGTCATACACAGGGGGGGCAATTAGGCCGGGGATTAGTGCCTAATTGCGCGGCCACGTCAGCACGCCGGAGACAACCGCCGGCGACGAGCCCGACGCGGTGGCGATGCTCAGGTCGGCGCTACGGACGACGGTTTTGGACGTGGTTGGGGGCTACGGGCAGCTCTCGCACTCGCGCATCCAACGGGACGGACGAGAGGTCGCGAGGCGTCGGAAGATCGCCGGAACCGAGCTCGCGGCGGCGGCCGGAGTTCGGGTGGTGATGGATTTTGGGCTGGGTGCGGCCACTTCGCGCGCGCGGGGTTGCGTTCGAACGAGGAGGCCGAGCCGCGTCCAACCGAGGTGGTGGCGAGGCCTGAGGTGGCCGGAGTCGAGCAGCGCGTCGACGCCGGCGGCAGTGAGCTACGGGCAAGTGCGGGCACACGGCTACGATGACTTTTAATGCGCGATCAGGGCAATTCGAACCAGCGCGGCGAGCTACGTCGCGTGGAGCCACTGGCTCGTCCAGCTACGGCCTGTATCGACGGCGGCTACGTCCACGGCGGACGCCGGAGTTCGATGACGGCGACGACCTATCTACGAGCATCCAGATAGGGGAGTGAAGGGCGCCACCAACGCGGAAGCTCACCGTGGTTGCGCAGAGTAGACAGGTGAGCTCGGGGAGGTCCGGTGCTGACGAATTCCGACGGCGAACGGCGGGGATCCGGGAACGGTGCTGAGGTCGATGCGGACGAAGCAGGGGCTCCGAGCTTCGGCTCGATGCAGCAGACGAAGCGGCGGTCGGAGGCGGAGTTCCGAGGCAGCCTAGCGAAGAGCGAGGGCGGCGGTGGTCGCGCGGTTCAGCGAGGCGAGGCCATGGCGGCGCTCTGGAGGAGGAGACAGAGAGGAAGAGAGGCGATGGCGAGGGGAGGAGTGGGCAGAGGGGTCCAGGGAGCAGCTGGGCGTCGACCTTATCCTCCCTCGTCGCCACTGTGGCGTCACGCGTCGGGGAGCGGCCGGAGAGGAGGAGCTCGGCCACGGTGAGCTCGACACCGGGCGGGGGCAGGTGAAGTCGAGCTGTTGGGCTGGGCCGTCTTCAGGGCCAGGCGAGCGACAGGTAAAGTTTTCTGTACTCTGTTTTCTTTTATTTAATTAACAGAGAGGAAAGGAAAAGATTAGGCCACCAAACATTTTTGAAAAATGTGGTAATGGATCCAAATAATACTTTGCAATATTCCTTGTCACCAAAAATTGGATTGGGCCATTTTGGAACACTTTTGGAATTTTCAAAAATGAAAAGGCATTCAAAAGTGCTGTTTGTGGCACTGTTAAAATGCTCTGGCCCATATAGAGTTGATGGTGATGTTGTTTCCCTAACAAATAATTGTTTTGGATTATTTGCTGAATGATGGACATTTTTCCAACAATTTTGGAGCAACTTCATTTTGCATTTGAATTTGAATTTGATTCCAGAAAGAAATTTAAATGGAAGTGCTTAACCACAGTGATCATATAGAGAAAATGAAGATGACATGGCATGTTTATGAGGTGATCACTGTAGTAGGAATCTGGGGATGTTACAAATCTCCTCCACTACAAGAAATCTCGTCCCGAGATTTAAGTGGGGAAGAAAAGGGTAACTTCGGAAGAACCGACCCTTACAAGGTCGAACACCTGACAGTTAACTCAGGGGATGAGGCAGAAGGAATCCCTCGAGTTAAAACTTAAGCAAACATCAAGAGCAAGGTGTGAAAGTACAAGAGAAAGTTTCGAGCGGATGGACTTCCGATCGATGCCTGATCATAGTATGAAAAGGGTTCAGGGCATCGGGAATAGATCATCACTCGAAGGGTGGTTCGTGGTAACACACGAGACCATGTGCAAAGAATACTTCGGAAATCAAGGATGCACAGGAGGGTCAGGTTCCGATCTTGCGGAACTGTGGTGAGTGTTGATGAAGTAGAGGGAACGGGGACATCTTACCGGTCGCGACAGTAAGGCATGTCAGAGGTTAGCCTGTCAGCTATGTTGATAACAACGTCGATACCAAGGGCGAGGGACGAAGAGAACCATTTTCCTGCTCGTTGAACGAGGCGGACCAATAGGCAAAGTTCTCGTCCATCGGTGGTTACCGGAAAATCACCGACAATAGTAACAGGGTCTCACTGACAGAGTTGTAGACCGAGATGTTTTCATAAGCAGGGAATTATTCCTGCTCATGTCTTAATGATCTCAAGAAAGGTTAAACAAACAAATGGAAAGGAAAATGTGATTAATTGATTAATCACGCCAATGAAAAGGGAAATGTGTTTACACACACAAGAATTAGGGGTATATCATTGCGCAAGAAAAAACGGAGCATGATATACATGATAGGACAGCAAGCTCAAAAGTATTTAGATAAAGGGGCGAGGATTGTATCAGGAGATTACCTATTCAACGATGTTTGGATAATAGATCAAGAAATATTTGGCCATGTGCTTACAATGTTATTGTCGTTATTTGGGATACCACAGTCATGCTTCGAGATAGCATTAACATGGTGTTCCAAGCAAGGTTTGGAACTGAAGATCACAAAAGTTACAAAGGAACGTTTCCATGATTATCTCGGAACGTAAGGTATAACCAATCACAGCCAGGTCTGTGTTGGCAGGAAGTCAATGACGTCATCGATGACATCACAAATTATCGAGGGGTAGGGATGGTATTTATCACCACGAATTTAGTGGACATCTCCGAGGAAGTTAAAATATTAGCGGTGATCTCGGCACAATTGTTGGGGAGTTGTAAAGAAGACGAAATTGATCCGTAAGATGATCAAGACAGATGGAATAAAGTTCAAGGTCAACGGAACCTCGGATAAGATACAAGCTCTAAATCAAGCTTGTTAATCGAGGTGAAATGGCCAAATCGATAAGGATCGATGTAAGGTTAACTCATCGTCGGGAATTGTGTTCCGGGTATAAGGACCAGGTAACACAGCTAAAATGTGAGCTTGATAATGATATAGCCGATCAGGCTAGGAATGACTTGAAGGATTATTAAACTCGTAAGCAATGAATTTACTTAGAGTTATTGAATCGGAGTGCAGAATCGATTGACTTATCGGTGTTCTTGAGCGACGAACAACTCAGAACCCGGGGAAAATGTAATTGGGGCTCAATGGTAGATGATGAAGAACACATTCGAAGTTATGTAGCACCTGTGATATACTCGAGATACCAGGGGGTAATACTCGATGGTAAATTCAAGGTAGAGGTTGGACGGGTGAAAAGATCTGCAGAGGACAAGTATTTTAGCTTATCCGGGAAATGGAATCAAGGGGAGAATATGGTCGGAACCATGATTGCGAAGGATCAATTCAGAGATACAAGATGAACTTGTACCAAGGAAGTAATTCTTTTACGAGCAGCTTCCATAATAAGTTCTACATCGGGTCCATGGGCATGAACACAAAGGTTCAAGGTCGACTCCCACTTATCCAATGCTTAACCTTTTATTCACTTCTCGTCTTCGAAGAAATTGTAGAGTCGAAAAATTTATTCGACGGAACGCGAGTAGATATAACCCGCATAGCTCTTGATTCACACAGACTAGAGAAGGCATATGTTCAACCCATCGGGGCAACTTAAGAACTTATACCACAAACTTCAGGGGTAAGTAGCATAAGCTTGAGAAGTAGAGTATGGTTGACAAGACGGGGGATACAATTTACCGAAGGTATTATGTATCAGGGGAAACTAACAAGGTTATGGATTATGGAGGGCAGTGTCGGATATTAATCCAACAAAAGATCAGGTGGTCGGCAAAGGATCTGATGTGAGTATCGGTACTCAACCAGAAGAAGAAAGGATGCAAAAAGCATCGGATTATAGAAACATCGAAATAATTCGACGCTCTAGAATAAAGGAGTTATGATTCCAAGACGAAGGATCAGAAGCAAAGGCTCTGTTCAAAAGATGGATAGGTAGAATAGAATTTGATGGCCAATCAATCAAGGATTGATTTTCCGAGAACCAGCTCATGTTCGGAATAGGATCTGAGCCGAGAAGATAATTTGGAAGGATCAACTGATGATTGCGTGCATTCACCTCATGTTGAATTAATAAGACCAAAATGATGGTGTCAAAGGGTAACGATGAATATTGCCAGACATATGGAATTATCCATAATTCAGGCCGGCAAGGTAACCAACAGCAGTAGGCTGCAGAGGTCCTTCGGGAGATCGATTAATAATGGGAAGTATGTTGCGAAACACTCGTTCAACTAGGGATGAACGAATCCCCGGTAAGTACGAGGATTTATTCATAGGTGTGATCAGGCGGAACAGGACTGCAAGGCAATAGGTTCCAAGAATTCTCGAAATGTCGGATAGTGTTACGATATGTCGGATAGAACCCGAGGGTACTGGGACGAATATAGGAACGACAGGTGTAGGTAGTTATCCTTTGGGGTTTAACGGTGGTCAGGGACTGCAAAGCAGTGGCATAATGGTCTCGGGAAACTCCAACGAGTATCTTCGGAGTCTTCTGATGATGACACGCCATCTTCTGGAATAAGGAGGCTCTCCGGGGGAAACGGTTACGAGAACCTAGTGTCGGAGTTAGTAAAATCATTTAACCCGAATAGAAGAGAGATTCAGAGTCCCAGAGTATAGACGAGGAATAAAAGATCCTAATACCACCCAGTTGGCGACGTGGGGCCATAAGCCACACAGCCAAGTTAGTAAAACATTTTTGGACCTCTAGACTCGACTTCGGCCAAGGAGTTGGAAAGGGGTTCCTACAGGCAGTCGGCTCTGATACCAACCTGTGACGACCCCGGCCCGACCGTGCACTAATCATACACGCAAATGCACACGATCAAGCCTAAGGACTCACGTGAAGGAATCACAGCACAACTCTAAAACATAAATAAATACATACAAGTCATATATTACAAGCCAGGGGCCTCGAGGGCTCGAATACATAACATGATGTCTCACACATAGTCAGCGGAAGCATTAGATGTCTGGGTACAGACATAGAACACAAGTTCAGATAGGCCTCATACGAGGCGGGGCAAAAGAAAAAGCTACGATCGAAAAGGCGCAGGCCTCCTGCCTGGGACCTCCGATCCTACTCCTGGTCGTCGTCCGCCGGCTCCTCGTAGAAGTACTCGCCGGCCGGGTAGTAGTAGTAGCCAGCCTCGGACTGGTAGTAGTAGTCATCAACAGGGGCTGCAGGCACCATGGCTCCGTCGTCTGGTTTATCATGCGGGTAGGACAAAGGAGGAAGCAAAGCAACCGTGAGTACTCATCCAAAGTACTCAGCAAGACTTACATCAGATCTATACTAGCAATGCATATTTTCAAAGGAGGCTTTATGTGGGTGGACTAGACTGCAGAAAGCCAGAGTAGAGAGGGAAAAGCCTAGTCCTGACGAAGACTAGCATCTTCAGGGTCTTGCAGCAATTAGAGGGGGAACAGAATAGTTTCATCATAATAATATATAGTGTTTGCAGCAACATCAACCTCATATCTCAAGTCACCAGTTCTAGTTGTACCGAAGTGGATACAACTCCGAGTGTCCGTTACCGTAGGACAGGCTATCGATAGATTGTTTCTTCCCTGCAGGGGTGCACCAAGTTACCCACCACGCTCGCTTAACTCCGGCCGGACACACCATCAGGTCGTGCCCGCCCTCGGCTAAACAATACGCCGCAACCCGACCGGATACCGCCAGAGAGGATCGAGCACGTCGGACTAATCCTATGCCCCCGGGGGTCATGGCCGTCGCCCCGGACACTCCGTACGTTGCGAGGACGTTCGGTAGCAGACCTAGCAACCCCTTATACAAGCGCGGTTGCATCCTAAGTCCAATCCGAACGGGCCGCTCAATCGCTGACGTCGTGACGACTCCGGCTGATGTATACGACGCAGAGCACCCACTCACACCCACGTGGTGGTTAGTGCTATCGGCCCGGAGGCCTCTCGGATCAAATATCCAAATCGCTTAGTGTGTTGGGAGCGCGCGGTAACGAGCAGAGCCTACGATACTGTTGGCCCCGTCGTCCCGTCTCGAGGACTTGTGACAAGGACTGGAAAAGACCGGCCACGCCTCGTAGTTATCTCGCGGGTACCCTCACTGGTCACCCGACTCCACAGCTCACGCCTCAAAGGCACTCGCGAGTACCCCTCTGGGTCAACCCGCCTCCATCCAACATGTGCAGTAGTAACTTCAAAGTGTCTTCAGACGCACGATACCTCTGGCCGCACGCCTTTGTTCCTGGCGACGTCCGGCCTCGGGGATCGATACGTCTTTAAACACGGTATGGTGAAACAGGGCATCCGTGTGGTTTCCATGCCGATGAGGAATCCGAGGAATCACCCTCGTTGGACTCCTAAACGACAAGTCCCGTTAAGGTGGTACCGGAGGAATCACCCTCGGCGGTAATCACCATAGCGGATGCACGACAAAAGCTAAGTCGGAAGTGGGAAGAGGAATCACCCTCGGTAACCCACAACGAGCTAGCTATAATACAGGGACAACATCAGAAGTGAGTTCGGAGGTATCACCCTCGTCACCCGATGTTAACTCTGCGGAGTCGAGCATATTAGGAGGGGGTGTGCGGTGCTGTGAAGAAGGTCAGGGGAAGGGGGCTCGATCAGTTGATCGAGACAAGGGTACTATGCGAGGCAACTACGAGAGTGTGGGTCCAAAGCAGTGCTACCCAACCTATACTAAGCAGTTCATGAATAATGACAGGTATCAACAATTTAGCAAAAACAGGCTATTCAACAGTAATAGGAGCAGTAGCAGTAGCAGCAATTCTAATGCAAGAATAAGAGAGAATAGACATAGGCGATATCGGAAATGCTCAAGGGGGGGTTGCTTGCCTGGTTGCTCGGCAAATAAAAGGAATAACTGCGGTGAAGTAGTCGATCACCAGGGCATCATCGACGGCCTCGGGGTCTACCGGGAAGAAAGGGGGAGAAGAAACAATATAAATACACAGTAACGAAAGTAATCACAAGGCATGACGATCTAACGCAGTGCTACCGATAACGGAGAAGGGGAACCCAACCGGGGAAAATATTCCCGGTTCCGGACGTCTGTCAGACAGATGAACCGGAGGGGGACGGTTGCAGGTTTACGGTGTTAGAGGCAGGTGACGGCTAGGGTGCAGTGCAGGGTTGCTTAAAGACATGTCTAAGTCATTTAGCTATTTTAGGAGATCAGCTGGAATTAATAAATGACGGTTAGGCACTATTCATCTACCGGAAACGGGCTAAAAGTTGCGGGTTCACCTCCGTAGAGGGTCCCGTCACGGAAACAGATAGCACGGTTAGCTTTGTCTCGTCGTTCTGAGCAACTTTCATGTAGAAAGTTTTTCCATCCGAGCTACGGATTAAAAGTTATGAATTTCTAAAGATTATCTGAATTTCTGGATTTATTCTTTATTACTAAATTCGAATTATCCAAAACAGTGTCAGAACCTTTTTATACCCAGACTGAGCCAGCCAGAGTCAATGACATGTGGGGCCAGTCAAAGCACAGTCAGCAGGTCAATAGAGACAACGTTGACTGGGTCAAACGGTCCGGTGGGGTCCACCTGTCAGCTGACCACAGTCACTGATGACTGGGCCCGGTCAAAGCTGGCTGGGCAGGGTCAAATCTGACACGTGGGGCCAGTGGGTATACTATTTAGTCTAATTGTTTTAGTTAGCCGGCTAATTAATTAGGCAGGACCCACTGGTCATACACAGGGGGGGCAATTAGGCCGGGGATTAGTGCCTAATTGCGCGGCCACGTCAGCACGCCGGAGACAACCGCCGGCGACGAGCCCGACGCGGTGGCGATGCTCAGGTCGGCGCTACGGACGACGGTTTTGGACGTGGTTGGGGGCTACGGGCAGCTCTCGCACTCGCGCATCCAACGGGACGGACGAGAGGTCGCGAGGCGTCGGAAGATCGCCGGAACCGAGCTCGCGGCGGCGGCCGGAGTTCGGGTGGTGATGGATTTTGGGCTGGGTGCGGCCACTTCGCGCGCGCGGGGTTGCGTTCGAACGAGGAGGCCGAGCCGCGTCCAACCGAGGTGGTGGCGAGGCCTGAGGTGGCCGGAGTCGAGCAGCGCGTCGACGCCGGCGGCAGTGAGCTACGGGCAAGTGCGGGCACACGGCTACGATGACTTTTAATGCGCGATCAGGGCAATTCGAACCAGCGCGGCGAGCTACGTCGCGTGGAGCCACTGGCTCGTCCAGCTACGGCCTGTATCGACGGCGGCTACGTCCACGGCGGACGCCGGAGTTCGATGACGGCGACGACCTATCTACGAGCATCCAGATAGGGGAGTGAAGGGCGCCACCAACGCGGAAGCTCACCGTGGTTGCGCAGAGTAGACAGGTGAGCTCGGGGAGGTCCGGTGCTGACGAATTCCGACGGCGAACGGCGGGGATCCGGGAACGGTGCTGAGGTCGATGCGGACGAAGCAGGGGCTCCGAGCTTCGGCTCGATGCAGCAGACGAAGCGGCGGTCGGAGGCGGAGTTCCGAGGCAGCCTAGCGAAGAGCGAGGGCGGCGGTGGTCGCGCGGTTCAGCGAGGCGAGGCCATGGCGGCGCTCTGGAGGAGGAGACAGAGAGGAAGAGAGGCGATGGCGAGGGGAGGAGTGGGCAGAGGGGTCCAGGGAGCAGCTGGGCGTCGACCTTATCCTCCCTCGTCGCCACTGTGGCGTCACGCGTCGGGGAGCGGCCGGAGAGGAGGAGCTCGGCCACGGTGAGCTCGACACCGGGCGGGGGCAGGTGAAGTCGAGCTGTTGGGCTGGGCCGTCTTCAGGGCCAGGCGAGCGACAGGTAAAGTTTTCTGTACTCTGTTTTCTTTTATTTAATTAACAGAGAGGAAAGGAAAAGATTAGGCCACCAAACATTTTTGAAAAATGTGGTAATGGATCCAAATAATACTTTGCAATATTCCTTGTCACCAAAAATTGGATTGGGCCATTTTGGAACACTTTTGGAATTTTCAAAAATGAAAAGGCATTCAAAAGTGCTGTTTGTGGCACTGTTAAAATGCTCTGGCCCATATAGAGTTGATGGTGATGTTGTTTCCCTAACAAATAATTGTTTTGGATTATTTGCTGAATGATGGACATTTTTCCAACAATTTTGGAGCAACTTCATTTTGCATTTGAATTTGAATTTGATTCCAGAAAGAAATTTAAATGGAAGTGCTTAACCACAGTGATCATATAGAGAAAATGAAGATGACATGGCATGTTTATGAGGTGATCACTGTAGTAGGAATCTGGGGATGTTACATTCTACCTCCTGGATATTCACTGCTTGTTATTTCTTTTATAAGCCCTTTATGTGGTGTCGCTCAGACGCCCGACTGTGGCATGCTTGTTATTTCTTTTATAAGCCCTTTATGTGGTGTCGCTCAGACGCCCGACTATGGCATACCTGCCATTTATTTTTCCTTATAAGCCCTTTATGTAGTGTCGCTCAGACGCCCGACTGTGGCATACCTGTTATTTATTTTTCCTTATAAGCCCTTTATGTGGTGTCGCTCAGACGCCCGACTATGGCATACATGTTATTTATTTTTCCTTATAAGCCCTTTATGTGGTGTCGCTCAGACGCTCGACTGTGGCATACCTGTCATTTATTTTTCCTTATAAGCCCTTTATGTGGTGTCGCTCAGACGCCCGACTGTGACATGATCGCTATTTATTTTTATTATCACTCCCTGATTGCATATGCATTTTCATACGAACGACCTGCTTGCAATATGGACCGTCATATCATAATTAACATGTGATCATCGAATAGTTCTGAGCATGATTATCTTCTGTTATATTGTACCCGCGTTCATAATGTTTGCGAGTACATTCAAAGTACTCACTCGCTTGTCACTGGCTATTGTCTTGGCCAGATTTCTTGCATGGAGAGGAGCATTGCGACGACTACCCGGAACCTATGCAACTGTGATAGCAGCCTCGCGAAGATAGGAGTTAACCTGGTCAGTTGTTCCCGTAGGAAATGGAGTTCCACAGACGCCGATGAGTCACAGACCGCTTCCGCCATCAGCCACTAGAAACTTTGTGTTGTACTTAAAGACCAGAATGGTCTTGTACCACATATTTTGTATTTTTGCTTGGATTTTCTGTATCAAGTGGTGCCTCACCAGCTAACAGTAATCCTGGGGCTGGTGAGCACAAGGGCCATTTTTGGGATTTAATACCCCGAAAACCCGGTCCTGACAACCTTGGTATCAGAGCCAGGCTGACCAATGGCTAATCCTATCTTAGCCAAGTCAAAAAACTAGGATAACCACCCCACCAGACCTTGTCCTAACCCCGGCCAAGCTTCTCGCGTAAGATACCCACACAGTGAACCGACAATTCTGGCAGTCGGTGCCCAACCTATCAGCCTAGCCCGTCGATCACGCGCCAGTGACCGACACCTAAACAGTTTCCTCCGCAAGCGTGCGAAGGAAGACTCCGTCCCCTTTCCTATAAATAGGGCACGCTAGACTCAATCAGCACAGCATAGCCTCTACCCCCAGACCGAGCTAAAATGCCAGGACCCATTGTTCACAATGAAACCACAGCAACCAACCTTGAAGGTTTTGTGACCGTGCTCGCAAACCTCACCCGCCGTGCCTTTGCGTTAGAGGAGCCCCCAGAATATGTTGTGTACCAAGGATCCATGAGCGGTGAAAGCCATCAATTCTGGGCCACTGTGCACATCTACGGTAGGGGTCTGTCGCCAGAACGTCCCTACAGGTTCACCGGAAGGACAACTTCCTTTGAGCCACAAGCCATCCAGCTAGCCGCTCGAGAAGCAATAGTTCAACTCTGGCACTTGTCGCCCAGAGTTAACTGTCGCTCATTCTACTACTACCCCGGCCGTGACGGGTATGGTAGGCCACCTCGAGTTGCCAGCGGAGACCACGAGACAGATCCTGCATTATTGCATCTGGTGCGCTATGTAAGTGCGCTACAGGAACTGTTTGATCAAATCACTCTTGATCTGATCGCAGCTCGTGGAGAACTAGTTCGCCGAGCCCCAGCAAGAGGAGGAGATGAGTCCGGCACCGACAACCCAGTCGTGCTGTTCGGACAACCGATCGAGTCATTGAGGTCAGCCCCGGTCATTGACCAAAACGCCTTGGTGTCTCCAGAGGTGATGCGTCGCCTGTTTGGGGCGCGTTCCAACGTGATTGTGACCAACAATCCCCGCGAGGGCCATCATCACTGCCCCGACCCTACAGCCCCTCAGCCACCTCCAGCCAACACCGACAGTGAAGCCCTTAGAGAAGCTTCGGCGTCCACAAGGCAAGGCCGCTTGGAGATAAACAAGGTTGATTAAATCACCCAAGTAGTACCAAGCCTTATCTTGTCCACGCCCTATTGTAGTATGACCTGTATTTCCATATGTATATACTGCTTGCTTGTGCACCCTATCTCTATAGCAGCCGTGCATAGATATCTCAGTGTACAGGTGCATTTTTAAATCCGGGTGTGACTTCCAAAGCACCACACCGACAACTCCTACAGTAAACACGTCACTTTGCGAGACGTGTGTATCTGTAGCATTGACCCCGACCCCGTAAAGCGGAACCGACAAAACAGCTGCCTCCAACCGTGATTTTTTTAAACCAGCCCAGTTGCTACATAAAAGGCCACATCGTGACCTTGCCAAGCATCCCTCACCTGGTGCACTACTCTCACAACCATTTCCTTAGCCATGCCAATTCCTAGTATTTATCTGAGAACCCCAGATGCCTCCCCAGGTAGCTTCGTCAAGATATTGTGGGATTTTTCCTGCAGTACCATGAGTGCTACCCGTCCACCCCAGTATGAGCTGCTCAAATCGAGGATCACACCATCCACCTCGAAATATTGGGCAGTACTGCACATCCCTCCCGCAAACCCAAACCAAGACCCAACAGAGGTTTCCTTCATGGGGAAATCTAGGCCGACTCCACAGATGGCCATAGAGGCTGCCGCATATGAAGCGCTTGCTCGCCTTCGATTCGCGGTGCCCTATGCCAGCGAACGGGGGTATTACTACTTTCCGAGCCGTGCAGCGCCCGGAGAAGCAACATCTTTTCCTGGTTGGCGAATTGAAAGAGACCCAATGCTGGCCAACCTTATGCGGTACGTCATCGCGCAAGAGCGTTTGACCCAGCGGATAATGGGTTATCTTCAGAGCCTAGCTGATTTAAATCCTCGGATCGCCATCGGCAGACCACTGAGGCCCGGACAGGAGAAGCACATTCACCGACTAGTCAACCCGCTCCCGTCGATAGAAGAAGAGTGTCCCCCAACACCAGAGACGTTTTCCCAGGACCCTGTCCATTTACCGTTTACGTTTTAGACGTCACTGCTATGTTATCCCAGCATCTATTTATGAGTTGTAAGCTGTGTGTCGAATAAAAATAATTAATTTCAATTTATGGAGTAGTTTCACTGCTGGTAATTCTTGATTTAACTAATTTTTGCGCTAAGTAAAAACCTGGGGTGAGATTTCATTTATTTCTCTTCCCTGAGTTGTTGCAACATATCTCTCTGCATGACATAGACATTTTCTCACGTAACACCGCAACGACAGACTTATAACTCTGGCCACTCCACACAGTACACTAAGTTGCAAGTCCACGTACACCTGTTACATCTAATTGATCACCTCTCTAACACACCACAGTCTCTTGAGGAGAAACTCGTGGGAGTTTATTCAGGCACTAGTTGCCTTCCGCGCACTGACAGCCGTTAACACCCGACACCCACGCCTAATCCTCGTGATCGCCGCCGCCGCGAAGAGCTAGCACTCGGGCAACAGCATCACGACGGTCGTCGAGGACCATCGCACACAAGAGCACGGATAACCCCAACAATGCCGCCAACCCTCCGCACACTAGGATCATGGACCAGTCCGGCATCACCTCCGCCATTAGAGCCTCGTCCCGAGCTCCTGCAAACACAAATGGAGGAGAGGGAAGAAGAAGAAGAAGAAGCGAGGCCAGGTGTGAGGAAAAAGAAGGAGCACCTCGGTCATTTTATAGCTCGAGATCGGTGTACGATGGGCGGAGTCCACCAGCACCGCCTGTCGCTCGACCGCCGGTGTTCGGAGGCGAATCCGCGAGCAGTGCCGACATCAAGCTGGCCCGCGAGGTGAGTGCACGCTGCACCGGCAGCTAGCACGCCGCGCACTACCGCAGTACGACCTAGATGCCCTACGAGCTAGACGTCGCCGGTGGAGAAAGCGCGGGAAAGCGCGCGAGAGAGAGGGAGAAGAGAGAGCCAGAGGTAGAAGAAGAGACTGACAATGGGCCCGGGGCCTGTCAGCCAGAGAGAGCACTGTGCTCTCGGGTGCAACCAGCGTATTTTAGAATTTAGAAATATTATTTCTAAATTTACTCTAGCCCGGAGTAGAAATATCTTGCCTTCCCCGACCGTAGATTTTTCCACGCAGCGCCAGTATTTCACACTGCAGTTTACACCACTTATTGCCCATGCACTATAGCAGCATTTTATCGCATAAGCAGGACGGTTATCTATGATGAAATCATTTTGTGACAGTAGAAATTCTTTTCATTGCAACTTTTAGCAAATCTCGAGGACGAGATTTTTCTTAAGGGGGGTAGTGTTGTAACACCCCAAAATTTTGACCTTGTTTTAGTAATAAAAATTTGACCAGGAGTTTCAACCTTTCCTTTTTCTGTGTTTTCTTTGAATTTCAGAACCTCCTTTCTTTTGGATATTATGGAGTTTTTGCCCTAGTGAAATTTTTAGTATGTTCTTTGGACTAAATTGCCCTAACCAAGAAAAACAATCTTTCTATCAGTAAGTTCATTTGCATTATTATTTTCTCCCTAAGCTTTATCAATTAGAGTGTTTTTCATCTGGTTTAAAGCTCTATTTGCACTACAACCCTTTGATAGAATTATTCAATAATTCCACCAAAATTTGGGGATGTCATGTGAAGCCCCTACATCACTTTTATGCAAAAACCCTTGGGTGTTCTTTGGAAAAGTTGAGCTAAACATCCTCTTTTGCTCTCTGGTCTAGATTGTCACTTTCTACTGCAGCCCTATTCTAACTTGCTCTTTTGGCCATATGCTTTTTCCTGCTTGTAGTCCTTCCTACAAAACCCTTAAGTCCAGGAGATTGGAGCATTTGGATCATTTTTGGTCCATGCAATTATGCCCTTTTCCTTCTGTCCAGAATTGGAGTTTTGCAAAACTTACACTAACAAGTTTCTAAGATTGGACAACTGACCTTACCACCCTCTTTAGCATCTAAAGAGACCCCAACCTGGAGTTTTTGGCCACCCCAAGAGATGCCTAGAGGCTCCTGGCATTCTGTCAAACACCTTGCGTGCATGGTTAGTTTTGACATAGTTTCTGGTTTGTGCATTGGACCAGCTTGCTTTGCCTAACCAGCATGTCCACTAAGCTCCTAGCCAACCCTAATCCAGGCCTGCTAATCCTCAACCTCTCATATACCCTCTAGCACACGCTGGCATTTCATCGAGCACATAGCGTGCGTGCGCTTGGCGCGCCCAGAGCTTGCGTTTTGCACGTGCGTGCGCCCGAGCAGCCGCGTCGCGCCCCTGGCCCTAGCTTGCCTGCTGAGCCACACCCCGGCCTCATCCACTCACCAGAATACTCCAAGCCGCCCCTGGAGCTCCACAGCGCCGCTGTCAGGTCGGCCGCGGTGGCTAGCGGCAGGCCACATTGAGCTCCTGCCGCGGACAGCGCCGCCCGAGCCACACGCGTGCGCCAGCTGCCCTCTGGAGCAGTCCGAACCCATCCACAGGCTTGTCCGCAAGCGCTCATCGCCGCCACATCCCCCTGCGGCTACAGAATGGCGGTCGTCGGCGATCCTATCCACGGCCGTCGCGAACCGACATGGCTACGCTGTATAAGAAGCCCCCGAGCACGTCCCGTCGCCCAGGCAGCTTCAAACCATTCTCCTAGTGCCCTCTTAGCCATCAATCCAAGAGAGGAAGGCCGTATTCCCCATCTCCGGTCAGCCCGTGCGCCGCCTCGTTCCGATCCATTCTGGCGCCACCAGGACCTCCCCCTCTCCACTCTCTTCACCAGAAGCTCCCTCTACATCTCATGAGTCCATCCCCATGCTCGATTTTGATCAGGAACCACCATAGACCGAGCCCCTAAATCCACCGAAGCCTCCTCCGCCGCGGAGCTCCCCGCCGGCGACTCCCTCCGCCCCCGATGACCCAACAACCACCGGGAGGACCGCCCCGGTCTGGCGGGTCCATTCCTGCCCTTGAGGAGCCTCCGTTCGCCGGCGACAATCGCCGGAGTCCCGCCTCCGCTCGGGCAGAGGAAGAGGAGGGAGAGACGACTGGTCAAACCTGACCAGTGGGCCCCGTGGACCCACTGTCAGTGACCCACGCGCCAGTCCATGCTGGATAAGTGAAAGTGTAAAGTCTCAAGTACGTTTCCCCCGCATCGAATACACATTCTGCCTCGAAACGTTTTCTTTTCTGGTTTTATTTAAAAACAGAGCTTTGAATTGCTATAACTTTTTAAATATAAATCCAAATGACTTGATTCTTTTTTTGTTGTTCCTCAAATTTGATCTAATTTATTTTCATATTTATTTGAAAATTTTCCAGACGACTTTTTTGTGCTGTTTTGAAACTATGTATTGATTTCATATTCTTTCAAATAGGGATTTGAAGAGGGAGAAAACTTCCAAAAGTTTTGGAATACACTTTACCTCCCCACTACTTGAAGGCAAGCACTTTTGAAACCTGGTCTAATGCTTGTGGGTGTTGTTGATACGATTACAACGTCACCTTGATATGGATGCATTCATATTCTTTCATATGTGATGATATGATCATACCCATGAGTGCATGAGGTAGACCCCTTGCTGTGAATAATTAATATGCATGACGGTGATCCCCCTCGTATGCCTTCCATGCCTAACGGAAGAAAGTCGTGAAAGTCGCTGTCTTGAGTAGACACGAGCTTGTCACTGGCTCCTCGTCGGGACGGTGGAGTCCGGTATGGCTTGGTGAGGCATGACGGGTGGCGATTCCGATTGTTGTTAAGAAATATACTGGTTATGCTAATGCTTGAACCTCCTGAGTCGACCGTAGATCGAGTCTTGTTCCAGTAACCCCCATACTTGTTTCGTGCTACCACTTGTCCCTGCCTCAGGTAGGGTACGGTTCAGTAAATTGTCAGCTCCTGTTCTAGCACACACCGTACAGAGAGGCCATGGTGGAAGATACCGGCTGCATCCGGTAGGCAGGCTACTTGGTCCGGGGGCATGGGTGTCTCGGTTGGAGCCGAAGGGGATAGCTTCCCTAGTTTTGCGCGCGTTATAAATTTTGTGATCCCATGCTAGTCGAGGTTGTAGCCTCCCCACTTAGAGTTTGGCTTAACAGGTGTCGTGGGTGATTCCAGACACCGGTAAGTTAGGATGGTGTGTGCGGTCAGGTGTGTCTTCAAATTAAAAGACCGTAAACGGAATTAGTCCAGAGGGACTAAAGGGATCCGTTATTCGTGGGTAAAGAGTACACCCTCTGCAGAGATTAAATCTATTCGAATAGCCGTGTCCCTGGGTTAGGACTACAGTCTGGGATGGGTCAAGTGTCGGTCTTAGTGTCGGTCTTCGGAGGAGCAACTACTATAACAGAACATGGATCATGACTTGTGACCATCGATGACTGTTACTATTATTATTGTTATGGACTAACCGTTTGTGTATTTGAGTATTGAGTATCCCTAGGATGGTTCTACCTCCTGGATATTCACTTCTTGTTATTTCTTTTATAAACCCTTTATGTGGTGTCGCTCAGACGCCCGACTGTGGCATGCTTGTTATTTCTTTTATAAGCCCTTTATGTGGTGTCGCTCAGACGCCCGACTGTGGCATACCTGTCATTTATTTTTCCTTATAAGCCCTTTATGTGGTGTCGCTCAGATGCCTGAGTGTGGCATACCTGTTATTTATTTTTCCTTATAAGCCCTTTATGTGGTGTTGCTCAAACGCCCGACTGTGGCATACCTGTTATTTATTTTTCCTTATAAGCCCTTTATGTGGTGTTGCTCAGACGCCCGACTGTGGCATACCTGTCATTTATTTTTCCTTATAAGCCCTTTATGTGGTGTCGCTCAGACGCCCGACTATGGCATGATCGCTATTTATTTTTATTATCACTCCCTGATTGCATATGCATTTTCATACGAACGACCTGCTTGCAATATGGACCATCATATCATAATTAACATGTGATCATCGAATAGTTCTGAGCATGATTATCTTCTGTTATATTGTACCCACGTTCATAATGTTTGCGAGTACATTCAAAGTACTCACTGGCTTGTCCCTGGCTATTGTCTTGGCCAGATTTCTTGCATGGAGAGGAGCGTTGCGACGACTACCCGAAACCTATGCAACTATGATAGCAGCCTCACGAAGATAGGAGTTAACCTGGTCAGCTGTTCCCGTGGGAAATGGAGTTTCACAGACGCCGACGAGTCACAGACCGCTTCTGCCATCAGCCACTAGAAACTTTGTGTTGTACTTAAAGACCAGAATGGTCTTGTACCACATATTTTGTATTTTTGCTTGGATTTTCTGTATCAAGTGGTGCCTCACCAGCTAACAGTAATCCTGGGGCTGGTGAGCACAAGGGCCATTTTTGGGATTTAATACCCCGAAAACTCGGTCCTGACACTCCTACTCTTGAAAGAATTGACCGATGGTTTGCTTCTGTGGAGTGGGATTTCACCCATCAGAATCACCTTCTTCAGGCTCTATCCACATCGCTCTCTGACCACTGTCCGCTTCTGATGGCAACCAACGTCAATTTTAAGAGGAAGGCAAGGTTCCATTTGCAATCCTTCTGGCCAAAGATTGCTGGGTTCCAGGAGGTTGTTGGCCCGGGCTGGTTTTACACTACGCCTGCGTCGGACCCCTTCCTGGATCTGTTCTATAGGCTGAAAGCTACAGCCAAAGCCCTGTCAGTGTGGAGTCAATGTTCCATAGGCAACATTAAGGAGCAAATCCAAATGGCGCACGAGGTCATTCGCCTTATGGACGTTGCTATGGATCAGCGGCCGCTTACTGATGCAGAGTTCTGGTTACGTCGCCAACTCAAGAAGAAGATACTAGGGCTGGCTTCTCTTCAACGTACCATCGCCAGGCAGCAGGCCCGTGTCCTGTAGCTCAAAGAAGGCGATGCAAATACTGGTTTCTTTCAATCATATGCAAGTGTGCGTCGTCGCCAGAATCACATTTTCACGTTGCAGAAGGAGGGATCAGAAGCCACTACCCAGCAAGCTATGGACGACCTTGCCGCAGATCATTTTAGCAAGTTAACTGGTACCCCGGGGCAACGCCAACATTACTTAAATCTTCAGCACCTGGATCTCCCTCATGTGGACACTGCGCACCTCGAATGCGACTTCTCTGACAGCGATATCTGGACTGCTATCAGCTCTCTGCCACCTGACAAAGCCCCGTGGCTGGACGACTTCTCATTGCATTTCTACCAGTCTCGCTGGCCAACAATCAAAGAGGTGGTTTGCAAAGCTATCCGCACTTTCAGCTCCGGTGATGGCCGTGGCATTGCTTGTCTAAAGGAGGCATACATCACATTGCTACCGAAAAAGCCAGGGGCAGTGGACATCAGGGATTTCAAGCCAATCAGTTTGGTACATAGCATTGGGAAGATTGTCTCCAAAATCATGTCAATCCAGATTACTCCGCTCATGCCGTTGCTTGTGCACTCCAACCAAAGTGCGTTTATCGCAGGTCGCTCCATTGTGGACAACTTCTTATTGGTGCAGCAATCGATCAAGACTCTCCACCGGCGGCAAGTTCCTACAATCATGATGAAGATTGACATAGCAAAGGCCTTCGATTCTGTTAACTAGGCTTTCTTGTTAAAGCTGCTCAAGCACCGTAGTTTCGGGCCAAAGTGGATCGCTCACCTGGCCTGCCTTCTGTCTACGGCCAGTTCAAGTGTCCTGATCAATGGTAGTCCCGGCAAGGATTTCTGGCATGCTTGCGGGCTCCGGCAAGGTGATCTGGTGTCTCCTCTTCTCTTCGTGATTGTCATGGACACGTTGACCGCCCTGTTTCTTAAAGGGGAGCAAAGTAATCTTTTCAAGCCTCTGTGCCACTGGGGCATCAAGCACCGCCTATCCGTCTACGCTGATGATGCCGTTTTTCTCATTTGGCCTGATGTGGTCGAAGCAGAGACAACCGTGCAACTTTTGACTGCGTTTGGGCACGCCTCTGGACTGTCTTGCAACATGGCAAAAAGCTCCATCTCGCTGATCCGTTGCAGGCAGGACGACATTCCTCAAGTGACAGCCATCCTCGCCTGCTCCATCAAGGAATTTCCTCTAACCTATCTGGGGTTGCCGCTGTCCGTTACTCGACTGCCCAAATATGCTCTCCAACCTCTTATTGACAGAATAACGGACTATTTACCCACCTGGAAAGCTCGCTATCTCCGTCGAGCCGGGAGACTTATCCTAATCAACTCAACTCTCACCACAGCTTCCATCTTCTTAATGCTAGTGCTCGATCTGCCGGCGTGGTTGATCTCTTGCATTGATAAGATCAGACGTGGTTTTTTCTGGTGTGGACATGATGAGGCCAAAGGCAGGAACTGCATAATCAACTGGCACCTTGTTTGCTCGCCTAAATTTTATGGTGGACTCGGGGTCCACAACCTCAGGTTACTGAATCAGGCCCTGCTTCTCAAGTGGCGCTGGTTCGAGAAGGTCGCAGACGAGAAGCCCTGGCAAGGCCTTGACATTAAACTGCCTGCTGAGGTTGACAGCGTCTTCAGTGCTGGATTACATTGCTTGCTTGGGAATGGCAACAACATCAGATTCTGGACAGATCCCTGGTTAAATGGTGCTAGTTTTCAGCAGCTTGCCCCGTCTCTACTAAAGTTTGTTCGGTCTGTCGGCATGCAACGATCTGTTGCAGATAGTCTGTCAAATGGGGCGTGGATGACTGACCTACGTGGGAACCTTGACATACATGCCATTGCGGGCGTCCTAAAAATATGGCATCTTATCACTGGGCAGAGCTTGTCGGAGCAGCCAGACTCTTTTAGGTGGAGGCAAACATCAGATGGATCATATTCAGCAAGTAGCGCTTATCATCTCTTCATCCTTGGCCGGGAGTTTCTCCCTGGCACTGCGGAGCTGTGGACTTCATGGGCACCTTTGGAAATAAAGATTTTTGTCTGGCTGGCCCTCCACGATCGGCTGTGGATCGCGGATCGCCTCGCAAGACGGCAGCTCGAGCACCCGAATTGCTGCGTGCTTTGCGCACAAGAGGAGGATAACCTGAATCACATACTGCTTGGTTGCTCCTTTGCCAGGGAAGTCTGGTACACCATTGTAAGGGCATATTTCTCCCTAAGTAGTTTTGGTGATTGATGACAATGCATTTGCGGACTAATTGTGTGCTCTAAGCTCTTTCAGGTATATCTCACTTAGGCACAAGACGATTGTTTGCCCCTCGGATTCGATGGAAGACGGTGTTTCCTTTTTGCTCCCTGTCGGGGGCTTTGAGTAATAGGAAAGCCGTAATATTAAGAGGGGGTCCGTTTCGGAAAGGTTTCGGTGGAATCAACACGTACACATCCTACTCTCGCACCACCTTTCCTTTGCTTCTCTGGAGCTCCGGCCGTTTCTTATCGTATATGCAAACCATGGCTTCTTACTAGTGCACCTGCCTGGCAAGCGGTAGTACCGCTCACATAAGCGGTAGTACCGCACAGCCACACGGTAGTACCGCCTGCGGACACGGTAGTACCGCTCCAGCGGTAGTACCGCGGCTCTAGAACGGTAGTACCGTGTATCTAGCCCGGCACTGCACCAAGTGCTGAAGTAATTTTTTACTTCCGCATCCTACGCGGTAGTACCGCTTGAATCAAGCGGTAGTACCGTGCCGTGTTTTGCTACTACCATATTTCTGCGGATGTAGCTACGGATGTAATTTATTTCATCCGTGCTTGTCCTCAGCCTGCTTGTCTCTGCCTTGCGGTAGTACCGCAAGGGCGAGCGGTAGTACCGCTCAGGCAGTACTACCGCCCGTATGCCTTCGTGTCAGAGTGCAATCTGGCTAGTGCTGCTACAGCGGTAGTACCGCACCCAGAGCGGTAGTACCGCTGGCCAAGCGGTAGTACCGCAACTTACGTGCGGTAGTACCGCTCTCTGCGGGCAGAATCATGGGATAACGGTTGGATTTGTTCTCCCACTATATATAGGGAGTCTTCTTCCCAAGAAGACTTACCTCTTCCCCCACATACTCCATTGTTGCTCCAAAGCTCCATTTTCGCCCGATCTCTCTCCCTAGCCAATCAAACTTGTTGATTTGCTCGGGATTGCTTGAGAAGGCATCGATCTGCACTTCCACCAAGAGATATTTGGTTCCCCCCACTAATCCCTAGCGGATCTTGTTACTCTTGGGTGTTTGAGCACCCTAGACGGTTGAGGTCACCTCGAAGCCATATTCCATTGTGGTGAAGCTTCGTGGTATCGTTGGGAGCCTCCAATTTAGTTGTGGAGATAGCCCCAACCTTGTTTGTAAAGGTTCGGTTGCCGCCTTCAAGAGCACCACTAGACGGTTGAGTTCAATGTGGCCTTGACCACTTTGAAAGAGTCACTAGCGACCGAGGTCAAAGGCATGTTTAAAGATTTTCTTGAGGGGCTTAAATTATCCACCGCACCGTTGGAAGTGGTTCGTCCCGCTACCAACGTGTCGGAGGCTAATCCCGACAAGGGAGAAGCTAGTAGTGAACAAGCCCCTGTTACTAAGAATGGGAGTGGCATCTTTGCCCACTCCGCTCCTCCTACTCACTATGGAGGACCCGTTGCTACACCGCATTTAAATTCCGTTGGGCCTCCTCCCAAGTTTATTAAAAATTCTGATTTTGCTACTTGGGTGTTTCGCTTCAAACGTCATATAAATCATTGCTCTACTAATCTTTGGAGAATCATTGAGCAAGGTTTTTATCCGCATGATCCCGACAACATGACTCCAAGAGAAACTGCGGATCATCAATTCAACGAGTCCTCTCTTTGCATTCTTCAAGATGCTATTCCTCCAGAAGACATTGCACATCTTCGACCCTTCACTGTGGCCAAGGAAGCTTGGGAGCATGTTGGCACTATGTACAGGGGAAGCACTAGCATTCAACGCTCTAACTATGAAGTTGTGCAAGATGAAGCCGATGAGTTTGCTATGATCGAAGAATAAGATCCTCGTGAACTTTATCGGAGATTAACCACCCTTGCGGTCTCTTTTCGAGATCATGGCAGTAAGGACACGGATGCCAATTGGATCAAGCGCAAGTTCCTCAAGGCCATGATGCCCTATCATAAGGCCATGTCCTCTGTCATTCGTCAGAGACCGGACTTCCACCACCTGTCATCAAATGAAGTGTTGGATGAGTTCGTTGCCATGAGGATCTTGGACATGACCGCCGACAATGCGGTCTTGAGAGCTCAACGATCGAAGAAGCCCAACCTCGCCTTAAAGGCCAAGGCTTGTGTGGAAGAAGAGGAGGTGGAGGATGATGATGAGAATAGTCCCGAGGACACCAAATATGCCTATCATGAGCACATGGCTCTTGCTTCACGGCAATTTTGGGGCAACAAGAAGAACACAAGACCCAACTTCAACAGGAACAACTCAAGTGGGAACAAGGGCAAGCAACGAGTGAGGACATGCTTAACCTGTGGAAATGTAAGCCACTTCGTTGCGGATTGCCCATATGAGAAAAGAGAATACTTTGTAGGCAAGCTTATCCGGAAGGACAAGGCAAAGTCTTATCCCAACAAGAACAACTTCAACAAGAAGACTCCTTCTAAAGGGTTGGTGGCCCAAGAAGAATATGTTGAGGATGATGATAATGATGAGGATGATGAGATGGTCACCATGGCCACAATTGCTATTGCTACTACTCCCCACTCATCTCTCTTCGACTCACCGAATGAGAACATCACCGCCAAGTGTCTCATGGCCAAGGCCACCAACAAGGTAACCCCAAACATCAATACTGCTATAACTTCTAATCCTTCATTGACGGATTGTATTGATGAGAGTGAGGGAACTAAGGAGGGAGAGAATGAATTTGAGTTGTTCTTGAACAAACTCAAGGGCAAACCCAAGAAGCATTTTGTTGCTCTCTTGGAACAACTCGGTGAGGCCAATGACGTGATCGAGGCTCACGAGGAGACCATTGCCGAACTGAAAGGTCATAGTCGAGACTATGCCGATGAAATATCGGATCTCTCTAATGCTCTAGAGGAAGAGTGTGGTCTTCGTTTGGCTCTTGAGGAGTCACACAACGATGATCATGCTAAATTAAAAAAAGATCTCGATCATGCTTTAGTTGTCTCTCGCATGCTTAACTCTGAGAAGGCAAAACTTGGGGTTGACCATGATAGACTCAAGGAGGAGTTTGCTATACTTGACAAGGCTCACAAGGCCTTGAAAGGTATGCATGCTTCTCTCAAGGAGTCTCATGATCAACTCCAAGTTTCGCTAACCAAGGAAAAGGCTATCTTTCCTCGCATGGTATTAATTGATAATGCAAATGCTACTAACCCATGTTGCGAGCATGTGCATCTTGTTGAAGAAAATGCCAAGTTAAAGAAGCAACTTGAGAAAGGCCTTGTGACATGCATACAAGGTGATAAGAACCTCAACAATCTTTTGAGCAATCAAAAGGAGGTTGTGGCAAAGGAAGGAATTGGGTTTGTTCCTAAGCCCAAGAAGAAGAAGAATGACAAGATCAAGCTACCACCCCCTCTCCGACAAACTTTTGTGAAAGAAGGAGAGGGCGCATCAAAGAAGAAGAAAACGGTGAAAGGTGGTGGTGTCAAGAAAAACTCCACCATACCATCAAACATGGCCGGCGACTTTAATCCTTCATATGTTTTATGTCATGCTAGTGATGGTCATGTGTTTGCTAAATTTGTTGGTTCTTCTTATGAGTACATTGAATGGTCCATTTGGGTTCCTAAGACCCTTGTTACTAACCTCAAAGGACCCATTACCAAATGGGTACCTAAATCTAAGCATTGATCTCTTGTAGGAGTTTGCTTCCGGTGGAGGATCATGGTTGCTCGATAGTGGAGCCACAAATCATATGACCGGAAGCAAAGACTTGGTGGTGGACGTGCATCTAGGTTCATCTATGGCCACCAACGTCGAATGGGGTGATGCTTCATCTTCTAAGGTATTGGGGCTCGGCAAGGTTGTTGTCTCTCATGATCTCACGATCGAGAAAGTCATGCTTGTTGAGTCCCTTGCATACAATTTACTTTTTGTTCGCCAACTTGCACTCATGGGCTTTGCTACATTCTTTGATATTGATATCGTGGCCCTCTTGTGGAGCAAGACTCTTAAAGTAGCCTATGTTGGGCATGTCGAGAACGGTCTTTATGTGGTTAACTTCTCGAAGCAACCCACTAAGGTCGCGACATGCTTAATGGCTAAAGTTGATGTGGGATGGCTTTAGCATCGCCGTTTGGCCCATGTCAATATGAGATCTTTGCAAAGTCTTCTCAAGGGGGACCATGTCCGTGGACTAACAAATGTTAGCTTTGCCAAAGATCGTGCTTGCAGGGCTTGCATTGAAGGAAAGTTACATGAGACGGCTCACCCTCCCACGACTATCATCTATTCAAAGACACCCCTAGAGCTCCTTCACATGGACCTCTTTGGGCCTCCATCTTTTGATAGTATTGGGGGTAGAAAGTACTGCTTGGTGATTGTGGATGATTACTCAAGATACACCTGGGTATACTTCTTCAAGAAGAAGAGTGAGACCCAACAAACCATCATCAACTTTGCAAATGAATCTCAACGACAACATGAAGCAAAGATTTTGATGATCAGAAGTGACAACGGCACTGAGTTCAAGAACTACACCTTGGATGAGTTTCTCAGTGATGAGGGGATCAAACATCAATATGCAGCTCCCTATACCCCTCAACAAAATGGCGTAACGGAGAGAAAGAACTGGACTCTGATGGATGCGGCAAGGACCATGATGGCGGAATTCAAATCTCCATACAACCTTTGGGCCGAAGCCATCAACACCGCATGCCATGCATCAAACCGGCTATATCTCCGCAAAGGCTTGAACAAGACTCCATATGAGATACTTACCGGTAACAAGCCCAATCTCAAGTACTTCCGGGTGTTCGGGTGTAAGTGTTTCATCCTCAAGAAAGGTGTTCGGTTGTCTAAATTTGAATCTAGAGCTCACGAGGGCATATTTGTTGGTTATGCTACAAACTCTCATGCTTACCGTGTCCTCAACAAGTCCAATGGACTCATTGAGGAGACGAGTAACGTAGAGTTTGATGAAAATAACGGCTCCCAAGTGGAGCAAAGTGGTACTTGTGATGTAGGTGATGAAATTCCTCCTCAAGCCATAAGAAGAATGGGTGTTGGATATATCCTACCCATTGAGGAACCCCTTGTGGCCGAAGGAGAAGGACAATGTTCCACTCAAGTGGAACCATCACCAACCCAAGACCCACACGCTTACGAAGAACAAAGTGAGGGCCCTCAACCGGACGAACAAGGCCAAGTGCAAGATCAATCACAAGATGGTGGGGAGCCACCAAATGATGCACAAGGCCAAGTTCTGTCCTCAGAGCAAGATCAAGGTCAAGAGGAAGCTCAAGATCAAGATCTAGCTCCTGACGACACTCAAGATGATCAACTCAATGCTCCTCAGTTATCTCTTGAAGAGCAATTGGAGCGTCGTGCTGCAAAAGTTGCCTCCAGGCTTGCTTCCAGAGAACATCCATGGAGAACATTCTAGGAAGCATCAAAAGGGGGGTAAGCACTCGTAGACAATTAGCAAACTATTGTGCTCATCAAGCTTTTGTCTCCTGTGTTGAACCTCAGAAGGTATATGAGGCGCTCGAAGACCCTGATTGGCTCAATGTCATGCATGAAGAACTTCATAACTTCGAGCGCAACAAGGTGTGGCGTCTGGTGCCAAGGCCAAAGGAGAACCATAATGTCATTGGAACCAAGTGGATCTTTAAGAACAAGCAAGATGTTCATGGCATTGTCATCCGCAACAAGGCGCGTCTGGTGGCTCAAGGCTACTCCCAAGTCGAGGTTATCGACTACGGTGAAACCTTTGCCCCCGTTGTTCGTCTTGAATCCATTCGCTTGTTGCTTGCCTATGCTTCCCATCATAACTTTAAATTGCAACAAATGGATGTGAAAAGTGCATTTCTTAATGGTCCTATTAATGAGTTGGTGTATGTTAAACAACCCCTGGGGTTTGAGGATCCTAAGCTCCCCAATCACATGTACCAACTCGATAAGGCACTCTATGGCCTTAAACAAGCCCCACGTGCGTGGTATGAGCATCTTACCGAGTTGTTACAAGATCGTGGGTTTGAAATTGGGAAAATCGACCCCACTCTTTTTACTAAGAAGGTCAAAGGGGAGTTTTTTGTATGCCAACTATATGTTGATGATATTATCTTTGGTTCTCCTAACAAAGCTTTCAATGATGAGTTCGCCGCACTCATGACCACACATTTTGAGATGTAAATGATGGGAGAGTTGAAGTACTTCCTTGGGTTTGAGATCAAGCAAAGAAGAGAAGGGATCTTCATCAAACAATCCAAGTATACTCAAGACATGCTCAAGAGGTTCAATCTAAGTGATGTCAAGCCGGCTACTACTCCAATGCCAACCAAGTGCCAACTTGACATTGATCCCAATGGTAAAGCGGTGGATCAAAAGGTATATCGCTCTATGATCGGTTCCTTGCTTTACCTTTGTGCATCTAGACCGGATATTATGTTGAGTGTGGGAATCTGTGCACGGTTTCAAGCCTCACCTAAGGAAAGTCACTTTGTGGCGGTCAAGCGAATCTTTCGATATTTGGCTCATACCCCAAACTTTGGCTTATGGTACCCAAGAGGAGCAAACTTCAACCTTGTAGGTTTCTCTGATTCTGACTGGGCGGGAGACAAAGTGGATAGGAAGTCCACTTCTGGAGGGTGCCAATTTCTTGGTTGCTCTCTTGTTAGTTGGTCTTCCAAAAAGCAAAGTTGTGTGTCTCTCTCGTCCACCGAAGCAGAGTATGTGGCTGCTGGCAGTTGTTGTGCTCAACTCTTATGGATGAGGCAAACTTTAAAGGATTACGGTGTCACTTGTGACAAAGTGCCTCTTTGGTGTGACAATGAAAGTGCCATCAAGATTTCTCTCAACCCGGTGCAACACTTCAAGACGAAGCATATAGAGATTCGGTATCACTTCATCCGGGATCATATAAGGCAAGGAGAAATCGAGCTTCACTATGTCAACACTCATGATAACCTTGCAGATATCTTCATGAAGCCGTTGGATGAAGCAAGATTTTGCGAGTTAAGGCATGAGCTAAATATCATCGATTTGAGCAATGTGGCTTGAGACAATGCACACAATCCTCACACTCCATATAGATATCTTGTCTAGATGTAGGCATGGACATAGGGGGAGTATTGTTCTCTCAATGAACTATTCCTCCCCCCATTATGCATAAATTGATCAAGTCTTTGTCATTTGCCATACGTAGATGGTATAAGTGCTTCAAGACGAGTATTGGTCATGGGCCCAAGGATAGTTCTTTGCGGTGCCATACCAAATAACTCAAACATAGGTGGCCTCGGCCACCGCCCTCCTCTTTGGAGTAGTGTTTTGTCTTGCGTGTGTTTTTCTTTGTTTTTTTTTCTCCTTTGCTAAAAGCCTCTTGTCGAAACGTGCAAGTTCTTGGAGGAGCGGTACTACCATGCTCAGTCACGGTACTACCGCAAAAGAGCCTACGGTACTACCGCAAGTCCAGCACGGCAGTATATTTTTACTGCCGCTGGTAGAGCGGTACTACCGCTTAGCGTGCGGTACTTCCGCCCAAGCGGTACTACCGCAATGACCATGGTACTACCGTACGTATCCAAACGGGTGGGGGTTATAAGCGGGCAGGGGAGTTCCAACTCCCCCATACCCATTCATCTCCTAACCCCCACGCCGTCTCTCTCTCTCCCTCTCAAGAACGTCGCCGGAGGACCTCGCCGGATCTCCTCCCTCGGCCACTCTCCTCGCATTCCGACCGGTGGGATCGCTCCCCACCTCGACCTCTTGCCATGGATGAAGGTTTCTCCCCAAATCCCCTCTTCGTTTTGCCTAGTTGTTGTTTTTAGGGTTTGGGGAGATGCTTGGTGTTCTAGCATTCTTCGTGTTCTTATCCATGGAAGATTAGGATGTAGGAGAGTGTTTTTGCACTAGAAATGCTAGTATGTAAGTTGCTACCAAGTTACTATGATCAGCCGTAGTACCGTTCTTTCAGCTACGCGTTCTAGTCTAGATCCGCTCTTTTCAGATCTGACCCGAGCGGTACTACCGCTGGCTAACCGCGGTACTACCGCTCGATCTAGTCTAGGTCTGTTCTTGAGATCTGACCCGAGCGGTACTACCGCTGGCCACCGCGGTACTACCGCTCTGACGCGGAAGTAAAATTTTACTACCGCATACTGTGCGGTACTACCGCATCCGTCTAGCGGTACTACCGCTCACTAAGCGGTACTAATTTTTTACTTCCGCGTCCGTCGGGCAGTACTACCGCTTGTATCATAGTTCCTTCGTAGCACTTACATATTACCCTTTCTACTCGTTTCATGTGCTTTTTGTGGCTTTTGCATTGATTCTCTTTGTGCTTTCGTCATGTTTTTGTGTTTTTGTCTTAGGTGGTGGCTCCGGTTCCGATGTTCGTCGTACCAATCCCGTCCATGACACCGGGTCCAAGCGTCTGCGCAACCCCAGTGATGTGCCAGAGGGCTCCAATCCCCAACGCAAGTTCAAGACCGCCGCCAACAAGCAAAAGTAATCTTCTATGACTATGGAAGAAATGCTAGCTAATGAGTTCATGACACGGAGGAAGCACAACCCTTATGGAGAACCCCGAGCTCAGTTTCATGGGGATGAACTTTTCTGGACTAAGCAGCAGTATCGCATCTACACAGAGGTGCTCAAGAGCAAGACTAACCTATACGTGGATGCTCATTGGGTGGACATGGCCCACATGCGGAGGGCCGATAACCTGGCTTACTTTGCCGAGGCTCTAGATCTGGTAGAGCAGTTTGGTCTTGAGCACTTCATGACCTTTCAGAATGATTTTGATCCAGAAATCATTGCTCAGTTTTATGCTTCGGTCCACTTCCACACCAAGGAAGATCGCCCAATGACTTGGATGACTAATGGCACAAGATGACTGCAACTTGGAAGGAATTCATGGATCTTTTACAGATTGCTGACGAGGGACTCCACAACCCAGTTGGAGCTCGGCCTCATGCCAATCCAGAAGCTGCCAACAAAGACAAAATGTTACCATTCTATGTGGAGAAGACTCTTGCAAGTGGCAAGAAGACATGGGTGCTGAACCCCTTTTTGGACATCATGCATTGGATCTTCCGCAACACCTTGTTTCCTCGAGTTGGGGACAAGGACAAGATCCAGGCATACCTAGTCGACATGCTGCTGATGTGTGAAGCGGCTCGCACGGCGCAGTCTCCACCACTTGACATATCCCATATCATGTGGTGTGAGCTCCGCTTTGCGATCTACACTCGCAAGGTACCCATCTATGGTCCGTTCCTGTTTCTGCTCATCTCCAAGACTTGGGAGAAGCTTTACCCTGATGAGGAGTTCGAGGCCGAGTGTATCCGTCATGACCCCATTCGTCTTCGCATCAAGACTCGATGGGCCAACACTACCACTCGTGCACAAGCTGCCGCAGCTCAGATGGGTACTGACGAGGAGCCTGTGGAGGAGCCAGCTGAGGATAGTCCTGGAGGGTATGCCCCACCATCATCTGAGCCTTCTTGGGCTAAGAAGCTAAAGAAGAAGATGAAGGCCCTTTTCTGCATGCAAGCTGACGGTCAGTACAAGGCCCATGTCATTCACAAGCAATCTCGCCAGCGCGACAAAAGGATCATGCAGATCTTTGGTGAGCATGTATCCAGTGGGTCAGAGGAGGTCATCACTCCTGAGGCGGCATGGATGGCCCATCAGGGGTACAAGTGGTCTGATTCTGACGTAGAGCAGCAGGAGGAGTAGCAGGAATCCGATGGAGAGCACGATGAATGAGATCCTCCGCCAGAGCTACCATCCTTCTTAGTGTCCTCTTTCCCTTTGTGGTGTCTCGATGCCAAAGGGGGAGAGAGTGATTTGCGTCTTGTGCCGTTTCTTGTGTTTTTCGTTGGTCGAACTCTGTTTGTTTGTTTGCTTTTGTGTCGTGTGCGTGAGACTATCGTATGGTGTAAGATATATGCTTCTCTACCGTTAAACTCGTTGTTATATCTGTCGTGAGCAGTTAGTTTACTTTCCCTTGTTTATGTGCTCACCTTATCCTCCTTACTACTGTCTGTAGTCTCTTATTCTTTATATGTAAGGAGTATATTGTTTGTAGAATATAGGGGGAGCATTGATCCTAGTATGTGTGTTGTGCAGTCCAAAGCACTCTCTCGTGTAGGCACACATCTAGGGGGAGCTCACCTATATTCTAGTTTTTTTAGGATTGCATACTCTCTTATATTTCCTTGTGCAAATATCGTATTGTCATCAATCCACCAAAAAGGGGGAGATTGTAAGGGCATATTTCTCCCTAAGTAGTTTTGGTGATTGATGACAATGCAATTTGCGGACTAATCGTGTGCTCTAAGCTCTTTTAGGTATATCTCACATAGGCACAAGACGATTGTTTGCCCCTCGGATTCGATGGAAGACGGTGTTTCCTTTTTTCTCCCTGTCGGTGGCTTTGAGTAATAGGAAAGCCGTACTATTAAGAGGGGGTCCGTTTCGGAAAGGTTTGGGTGGAATCAACACGTACACATCCTACTCTTGCACCACCTTTCTTTTGCTTCTCTGGAGCTCCGGCCGTTTCTTATCGTATATGCAAACCATGGCTTCTTACTAGTGCACCTGCCTGGCAAGCGGTAGTACCGCTCACATAAGCGGTAGTACTGCACAGCCACACGGTAGTACCGCCTGCGGACATGGTAGTACCGCTCCAGCGGTAGTACCGCGGCTCTAGAACGGTAGTACCGTGTATCTGGCCCGGCACTGCACCAAGTGCGGAAGTTATTTTTTACTTCCGCATCCTACGCGGTAGTACTGCTTGTATCAAGCGGTAGTACCGTGTCGTGTTTTGCTACTACCATATTTCTGCGGATGTAGCTACGGATGTAATTTATTTCATCCGTGCTTGTCCTCAGCCTGCTTGTCTCTGCCTTGCGGTAGTACCGCAAGGGCGAGCGGTAGTACCGCTCAGGCAGTACTACCGCCCGTATGCCTTCGTGTCAGAGTGCAATCTGGCTAGTGCTGCTAAAGCGGTAGTACCGCATCCAGAGCGGTAGTACCGCTGGCCAAGCGGTAGTACCGCAACTTACGTGCGGTAATACCGCTCTCTGCGGGCAGAATCGTGGGATAACGGTTGGATTTGTTCTCCCACTATATATAGGGAGTCTTCTTCCCAAGAAGACTTACCTCTTCCCCCACATACTCCATTGTTGCTCCAAAACTCCATTTTCGCCCGATCTCTCTCCCTAGCCAATCAAACTTGTTGATTTGCTCGGGATTGCTTGAGAAGGCATCGATCTACACTTCCACCAAGAGATATTTGATTCCCCCCACTAATCCCTAGCGGATCTTGTTACTCTTGGGTGTTTGAGCACCCTAGACGGTTGAGGTCACCTCGAAGACATATTCCATTGTGGTGAAGCTTCGTGGTATCGTTGGGAGCCTCCAATTTAGTTGTGGAGATAGCCCCAACCTTGTTTGTAAAGGTTCGGTTGCCGCCTTCAAGGGCACCACTAGTGGAATCACGGCACCTTGCATCGTGTGAGGGCGTGAGGAGAATACGGTGGCCCTAATGGCTTCTTGGAGAGCATTGTGCCTCCACACATCTCCAACGGAGACGTACTTCCCCTCAAAGGGAAGGAACTTCGGCAACACATCCTCGTCTTCACCGGTTCCACTTGTGGTTATTTCTTTCCTTTACTTGTGCAAGCATTACTTGTTTAACTCTTATAGCTTGCTTGTGAGGTTGTTATCTTTACTTCCTATTAGTTGTCATCTTAATAGCATATCTAGACAACTTACTTTGACGCTTAATTTAAAGTGATTAAGAAAAGCTAAAAATTATTAGTTGCCTATTCACTCCCCCCCCCCTCTAGTCATATGGCGTTTGCATAGAAGAACTCCAACCTCAACTGACACTATCAAGGAGTGGTGGCCAGCGCTAAGCAATGCGGTTCCTAGTATAAGCCGTCGCAAGGTAAGAGGAGGGCTTTTGACAAGATTGCTCTCATGCCGCATGTGGTAGCTAGCAATATCCAAAGTGAGTTCCAATTGTGGATTAAAGCGAAAATTGGTGGGCTAGCGCGAGGCATTACGTAGCTTGTAATAGGCTACAACTGTGGACTGCACATTCAACGTTTGTAATTACTCTGTAAATGTCCTCTCTATCTTCTTAAATGAAAAAGCGCGCAATGCTCTTGCGTGAGCTTGAAAAAAAAAGTCATGATACTCGCATTATTTCATGATTTTCCAACGATGAGCTTTCAGTGGAAGAAGACGTTCCGGTCAACAAGGAGACACCTACGATGCCTTTGTAAATCTCAAGATAATATGGCTGCTCAGTCTCTCGAAAGTGCTGATGAGGTAGGGTGTGCGTGCGTGCGTTCATAAGAATGAGTGTATACACGAATGTATGAGCGCTTGCGTCTATACAGTGTTAAAAAAAAAACTTAAACAAGACGCCTCCAGCATGTCACCTGGGCGAGCCAAGCTCCATAGGGACTCTCTTGTAAATTTTACAGTTCGCGAGAGTGTTTCTGCAATGCCAGATAGGCTATCAATACAGATAATGGTATATATCACGGGCAGTACCACATTACCTGCAACTGCAAAGAAACCAAGCTGGTCAGGTGAACGCTAAGTATATGCTAAAGGTCAACGTCCAATGTACATAAACAATACACGATGGCTACATATGTACGGATTGGGTATTAAAGATTAAAGTGGCGACGGCTATATATATCTTTTTTTTACGGCTATGTATATATCTCTCTCGCGGTCAAATGCATTGCGCCGATTCATTGCTCAGATGTCACTACTCCACAATATACGCGGATCGGCCCCCTCTTGGTATAAAGTATGTACAGGTATACTTTACATACCATATATTAGCCAGTCTGCATTGAAAAAAAAAATACATACCATATGTATACGACATGTGCTCGTAAGATAGACGTAACGTTTACGGCAACATATATGACAGCAGCAGCATAGCATGGCTGCTTAATTAGTTATTTCCAAGTCGTCACAAATCCAACCAATAGGGTAGTAAGAGCATCTTCAATAGAAGATGTGTATGCAAAAATAACTACTTCCTTCGTCCGAAAATACTTGTCATCAAAATGGATAAAAATGTATGTATCTAGAACTAAAATACATCTAGATACATCCGTTTTTATTCATTTTGATGACAAGTATTTCCGGACGGAGGGAGTATATTTTACATCTCTGAGACCCAACAGGTGACGTAGATGCAAAAAATGATATCTTTGTCTCTCGGAGATGTAAAATACAACCCATCGTGACGTATGAAGATGTAAAAACACAATCCGCCAATTGCCCAACGGTCGTTCATTTGTCTTCCGCGCTACCAGCCGTCGTCCGACTTTCGCCCGTCCGCCCGCCGCCCGTTGCTGCCATAGCTGACGCTGATGACCCCGCCGCCTTCTCTGACTCCGCCGCCGGTGTCCTGACCCACCTCGTCGCTGCCGCCTCCGCCTCCATGCTGTCGTCGCCATGCCGCTGCCCTGGATTTGCCCCACCATGGTCGGTCGCCGTCGCACCGGAGACTGTAAAGAAGCAGCAGGCCGTCAAGCCACGCGGTGGATGCGTAAAGCGGCCGACGGCGCGTACCGCAACCCGGCGGGGAACTAACCTCGGTCGGCCAAAATCTCGAAGCCGGACGCGGCTACGGCGGCGATTTGCAGCCGCCGTCAACCTTGGCGTCCTTCTCCGGCCACAGAGCTCCTCATCCACCTCCTCTGCCACCACCGACGGCCATGGAGGAGAATGTGTCCACGCCAACGGCAACCGCATCCAACGTGTTCGATGATATGTCGCAAAGGTAAAACAAATTGTTTGTGCATTTCTTTGTTGTTTCAATTGTCGATTCCAATATAATGTGAAGTTAATTGAGTGTACGTTCATTTGTTGGACCAAAAACTTCGTTTGAGATAATTGGCTTTTGCTTGTAGGATTTTAAACTATGGTTGATGATGCACTTTTGTTGCTATGAAAAATCAATGTGTAGTGGCTGAATAGCATCCGAAGAGTAGCCGCGTGGCCAGCGGCCGGGTTTACATCTCTAGTTTGCATTTTTCTGTTGGAGTTGTTGTTTCATATCTCGGTTTTGCATGGTTTGTTGGAGCTGGCACTTTTTTGAAGATGCAAGCACTTTTTGGAGATGCAAAATTTTACATCTCCAAATTTGCATCTTCTATTGAAGCTGTTATAAGGGCATCTCCAATGGCAACCCGTAAAAATCCTTTCGCATCCATCTGCAGACAAGGGGACCAGTCCGGGGATACGGATGCAGGGGGACGACATCCAACGCTAGCCGCATACATTTTAAACTCTTTTTTTAACAAAACAGATGAACTTCATGCAAATAAGGCCAGATTTCATATAAACATGATAAACATGACAAATTTCATTACATTTACATCAAAGGGTGTTAGTCCGGCTCTAAAGGTATAATTTATACCTAACCTAAATGGTCGCCAGCTCGCGTTCCCCATATCCGGCCATCAGCCTCGAGAACTAAAACTCCATCGTCTCCACTTGCGTCTCGGCGCTCTCTAGCTCCGCCTCCATAACGTCCTTCTCTGAGGCCCCGGGAACTGAAGCTGTCTGCCTCCACGTCACCATCAAGCGACTAATCGGTCGAAGATGGTGAGCCCACAAGCTTGGCGTCGACGGGAGGGGAGGAGCTATGGCCTTCCCGGGACACGAGCAGCGGCGACCTATCGTGCACTACTCTTTCTCGCTATAGGTGGCGCCCGCAGACGTACCACCTTCTTCGTGGTCGTGGCACCGAGGCATGGCCTCTTCGTCGTCTGTGCAGCCGAACAACGCCTCGCCCGCCTCGTCGTCGCACTCCTTGCCGGCGGCCGCCACCCGCTGCCGGTACCGCCAGGGGGCGAGCCGGATCTCGCGGACAGAGCGGTAGGACTCGAGCAGCGCCTCCTGCTCCATCAGGTGCGCATCTGGCGTAAATGCCCTACCGGCGGCGACCTGCTCATCCGCCTGCAGATGCTCCTGGAGGAGGTTGTGGTTGTAGTGGGTGTCGGCCTGCGCCTCCCAAAAATGGTCCTCCCGCTCCTCCGCACCATGACGATACAATGTGCACGGGCCTCGCCGATGGTCATGGTGCAATGCACCGGAGAAGGTGGAGCGGAGGAGGAGGGTGCCGCGGAGGAAGAGGAGGGTGGCCCTGACTCATCGTCGGAGGTGTCCATTTGCACATCGTCGTCGGAGGCATCCTCCGGTTGCCTGCCGACCTACAAGTTGGTAGCAATGGCGGCCATGGCCTTCTTCTGCTAGGACGTCAGCCCGTCTCGGAGAGCTTTGGCTGCGGAGGGATTCATCGGGGGACTGGTGCGCAGAGGGATGGTTGTGGCTATGATCAGAGCACCGGGGCAGCGTGTTATATAGCACCGGTGGATGGCAGAGGGACGGACTGGGTGGCGCCGGAAGAGACGTCCCGGCAACCGTGTGTAATTAATGTGGGTGGCAGAGGGATGGACGGGCGGCAGAGGGACGGACAGATTGCCTCGGAGGAGACGTCTCGGCAACCGTGTGGCATTAATGTGGACGGCAGACGGATGGACGGGCGGCAGACGTGTCGTTGGAGATGCCCTAAGCAGTGTATTTCCAGTTCTAGGTGGGACCCGGTTCACCCTGCCAGGCTGAATGAGATCTATCGGATGGTGGCTATGGACTACGGTGTGCCGCAGAGAGCGGAACATGAAAGAATAGGGGGGCTCGTATAGTGGTGTGGATTGGAACGGAAGGTGGTTGTAGTACGTGGAGGGAGACGGAAAAGGGCACGCGAAGCACACTAGAAAAATGCAGCGACCAGTGGCGCCGACGAGTGGAGTGGAAGCTCGGGACAACGGGCACACGGCCCCTGGTTTCGCCGAGCGCCAGCCACACTGGCCTGCCACCGATTGGTGGGCGGGCTACTTGACCTGAGCCAGTGCGCGGCGAATGCAGCAGCAGACCGGGGCGTGCAGCGGCACGACGACGCGGTGATCGCTTTGCGACGTCCTCATCTCATCCTACGTGACGGCGTAGCCACTTGTGCCTTTGCGTGTGCCTTTGCAGTGCCACCTTTTGACGACCTCACGACGGCATTGGTTACTATAGGATAAAATGAGACGCCTCCTTTGAAGTGATCCCAGTTCCATGTTAGATACAACTCCTTTGATGATGTGTCTGTACGCCTGTTTGCAGCTCCACATGTGGAGGTCTGCTTCCTTCTGCCCTGGCGAGGCTTGTACCCCCTCCCTTTGTCTCCGCAAACTACTAGTGTCAGTCGCTGGGCGCCTGCGTGCGATATTTGCCTACTTCCCCGATGTAACCGTGGTTATCCATGTTAGAGCACAATCTTAGCATCCTAAACTGGAATGTTCGAGGTCTAAACTGCCCAGACCGTCGCGCAACTGTCAGAGAAACGATCACGGGTACTCCTTGCCACATTGTGTGTCTTCAAGAAACCAAGCTTGAGCTAGCTGACCAGTTCATTGTTTCTTCCATTGGAGGACACAAGCTCAGGAATTTTATCCAGCGCCCTGCTCTGGGCACCCGTGGTGGCATCCTGCTACTATGGGACGATGATGTCGTCGATGTGAAGGACGTTTGCTTTGGCACCTACAATCTCTCCTGCATCGTCACGATTGTATCCTCGGACATAACCTTCAAGCTCACCACCGTATATGGGCCGACCAGAAGCAATCTAAAGAATGCCTTCTTTCAAGAGTTGATCAATGAAAAGCCTCCGCCCGGTTCAAAGTGGTTGGTCGCGGGTGATTTTAATCAAATCCGACGTGCTCAAGACAAGAATAATACGAATGTCAACCGAAGCCGTATCGTTCGTTTCCGTAACGCTCTAAACCAATGTGAGCTCAAAGAGATTCATCTACAAAACAGAAAATTCACATGGAGCAACGAACGGACCAGCCCAACTCTTTGCAAGCTGGACGCTTTCTTCTGCAATGAGGAGTGGGATATGGGCTTTGGCACGCACATCCTCCATGCCCTATCCTCCTCCTTGTCGGACCACTGCCCTCTTCTTCTCGCTAACGGAACGGGTCTGAAAAGATCAAAGCCCTTCCGCTTTGAGAATTTCTGGATCAAAATGCCCGGCTTTAGTGATGTCGTCCAGGGAGCGTGGGGCACCAACACTGGACATCCAGACCCTTTTATAAACCTCTTCTACAAGCTGCAACATACAGGGAAAGCTTTAAGAAGGTGGAGCAAGATGTTGTTCGCACACTCGAGGGTACAAATCCAGATGGCCCTCCAAATTATCCTGCGACTGGATGTTGCTCAAGATCACCGACCTCTCAGTACCGGCGAGCGAGACCTTCGTTTCAGGCTTAAGCAAAAAGTGGTAGGCCTTGCGGTGATGGAGCGGGCACGGAAAAGACAATGCTCTCGAATTACAAACCTGAAAGACGGCGATGCCAACACACGTTTCTTCCATCTGCGAGTTAACCACAGACGTAGGAAGAACTTTATCCACCGCATCAGACACAACAACGGATGGGTTACTTCTCACGATCACAAGAAATCAATTATCCAGAACCACTTCTCGAAGGTCTTGAGGCGCGGTCAGCCGCGCACCGCTGACATAAACTGGAGCAACATTCCGGTCCCCGATTGTGATCTTACTGACCTGGGAGCTGCCTTCACGGAGGACGAGGTGAAAACAGCGATTTCTGATCTGCCCTGTGACAAAGCGCCGGGTCCGGATGGCTTTTCGGGGGCCTTCTTCAAAGCTTGCTGGGAGATTATTAAAGATGATGTGTTGCATGCTGTCAATCACTTCTCCAACCTACACTCCGCAAACTTAAGCTGGCTAAACTCGGCAAATATTGCCCTCATCCCCAAAAAAGATGGTGCGGAAAGCGTCTCGGATTTCCGCCCCATCAGCCTCATCCACGCCATTGCGAAGATCTTTACCAAGATGCTGGCCAACCGTCTAGCTCCATACATGAATAACCTTGTCTCCAACGCGCAGAGTGCATTCATCAAGAAGAGAAGCATCCATGACAACTTTTTATTCGTCAGAAACCTGGCCAGAAAGTTTCATCGCAACCGATCGCCGATGCTCTTGTTCAAGCTGGATATCAAAAAGGCGTTCGACTCGGTCCGCTGGGACTACCTTATGGATCTGCTAAAGCACCTTCGCTTTCCAGATAGATTTCGCGACTGGGTTTCTGCCTTGCTCTCCACTGCCACTTCCCGGGTTCTGATCAATGGAGTGGTGGGTGACCCGATGAAGCATGGATGTGGCCTGCGACAAGGGGACCCTATTTCCCCTTTGCTCTTCGTCCTGGCTATCGACCCACTACATCATCTGCTGCGCAAGGCCACGGACCTTGGACATCTACACCCCCTATGCGTTAGATCTTCACCACTGCGGGCGTCGCTCTATGCTGACGATGCTGCTATCTTTGTGAAGCCTATTAAAGAAGACGTCCAATTCCTTGCTGCTACCCTGGCCTCTTTTGGAGAGGTGACTGGACTGGTCACAAATTGTGCTAAAAGTCTGGTTGCTCCCATCCGCTGTGACAACATTAATCTGGATGATGTTCTTCATGATTTTCCGGCCTTGCGCACTTTGTTCCCGATGCGCTATCTTGGACTACCGCTTTCGATCAAGCGTCTTAAACGCATCCACTTCCAGCACCTCGAAGATAAAGTGGCGGGCAAGCTACCTCCTTGGCAGGGTAGGCATGTGGCTTATGCGGGACGTGTGGTTCTTGTCAAGGCTGTCCTAACTGCCATTGCCATCTACCATATCACGTCTCTTGAGGTTCCAATGGAGGTTCTCAAGAGAATTGACAGTATTCGACGTGCTTACCTCTGGGCGGGATCAGACAAGGTATCTGGAGGCAAATGCAAGGTCAACTGGGAGCTAGTCTGTAGGCCCAAGGATAAGGGTGGGCTCGGAGTGCTTCATCTAGAGAAATTCGCCAAGGCTCTGAGGTTAAGATGGCTATGGTTTGAGTGGACGGACAAGACCAAACCCTGGTTGGGCATGAAGACGCCGTGCACGGAGGCTGACCAACACTTCTTTGCGGCGGCTACCGCGGTTCAAGTGGGAAACGGACGAGCTGCGCAATTCTGGAACTCCTCCTGGCTTAACGGCCTGCGCCCTAGAGACATCGCTCCGGCCATCTTCGACATCTCTCGCCAGAAGAACTTGTCGGTCCATCAAGCCATGCTCAACAACAGGTGGATCGCAAATATGGATGGCACAAATGGTCTGTCCCTCGCGCATATTGAGCAGTTTGCTGACCTTTGGGACAAATTGGCAACGGTGATTTTAGATGATGAAGTGGAAGACTCGATTACTTGGAAGTTCACTAAAGAGGGGATATATTCGACCGCATCTGCTTACAAAGCGCAATTTGAAGGTCTCACGTCCTCCTATCTTATCAAATATGTCTGGAAGGTATGGGCACCCCCGAGATGCAAATTCTTTGCTTGGCTGGTCCTCCAAAACAGAATTTGGACCTCAGACCGTTTGAGTCGTCGTGGATGGCCGAACTGCGGTTTGTGTCCCCTTTGCAAGCAAACACAAGAGTCTGCTGCTCACCTTCTATTCCAATGCCGATACACATTGCGCGTTTGGAATGACACTCTTTCGTGGCTTCGAATACACAACATTTCTACAGTGGCATGGGCGGACAGCACTACGGTCAAGGATTGGTGGACCAGCAATCTTCAGACTAGCCTGGGCTCTCCCAGAGCGCTCGCCTCCTTGATGATGCTCATCTCTTGGGAGATCTGGTCCGAGAGAAATGCTAGAGTTTTCCGCAACGTGGCTGTTCCGGCGGAGATCCTCACCAACAAGATCAAGCAGGAGGTGTCGCTTTGGGCTATCGCCGGGGCAAAACGCTTGAGTACTGTAATGCCGCGAGAGTAATTTTATTTTCTATTTTCTTGGCCGTTTTACGGCTACTATCTAAAAACCTTCTTCCTTAATTAATGAAATGGCAAATCTTTTGCCTCGTTTCAAAAAAAA
>LR738709.1:626714207-626754718 GCA_902687465.1 Secale cereale | reverse complement strand
AAAAAAAAGAGACGCCTCCATGTCACCTCTACACAGGCCAAATTGTGCAGGGTTGTCTCTCTTCCCTGGAGCTAGGGAGGTAGTAGTAATAAGGTGATGCATGATCGATGTTGACAAGACATGAGAGAAAAATCTCCATATACCCAAACGAACGGCACACGGCAGCTCTTCCATCAATCATCGCTCGCAAACAAACCCGAGCTGTCCATTTCTCTCCCGGTCCCGGTAACATGAGCTTGCTTGCCCAAGAGCAAACAGACACCCAAACCCAACCCAACCGACGCGCAAGCACGAGCCAAATGTCAACGCACGCCGGCGCGAATTAGACGAGTCAGTGTACTTACGTACGTTGTACGCACGGGATTGGGTTATGATTATATACTACGATTATCTATGTATCGATCGACGGCGACACCTCCCAGTCCCGGAGCACAGATGCACCGCACCGACTCTCTCTCTGCTCACAAAGTCAGAGGTCACCCTACAGTGTGCGCATCTCACGAGCATAGTATAATGTCAGCGTGTCATGTTCTCAAAGTTTTAGAAAATGTCAGCGTGCGTATGGGCTGCACATGTACGCACCCAACTTGTTTGGCTTGCACTCTGGATATACATTACTGTACGCGGCACGTCACATGCTCGTGAGATGAGATGTGTACTCTACTAGTAGGAGTAATTAACAACATCAATCGATCTGGGCTGTGTATGCAGTGTGCTATGCACGGCTGCTAACCGCTTCCAGGTCCTGACAAAATCTAACCACTAGAAAATGTACAACTCGCACGGGGTAAAAAGCCAAAACCATCTTGCCACACTTGACAGGGACGAAAAGATTAAAAACACACCGGGCTCTAAGCTGCTGCGCGCGCAGTGACTGTCCGTACACACCGGCCGGCCGGTCGGCCTCGGCTGCTACCCGCCGTGCACGACGCCGGCGGCGGCGGGGACCTTCTTGATCGTCGCGGCGCCGAACCCGCCGCCGCCGCCGACGCGCGGCGGCAGGCCGCCCCCTACGGCGGCGCTGCGGCTCCTGCGCACGGCCGGGGGCGGCAGGCCGACGCGCCCGGCGTCGGCGCCGAAGTCGCACGGCGCGTCCTCGTCGATCCTGCCCACCGCCACGCTCCGGCTCCTGGGCGGCACGGACGCGGCCGCGGGGGAGGCGCCGCTGCCCTGCTGGCGCTGGGACATGGCGCGGACCAGCTCGCCGACGTCGTCGTCCGGCCCCCGGCGCGTGGAGCGCGAGCTGAAGGTGGCCGCCTGCATGTGCATGGCCCCGGCCCCGCCGCGGCCCATGGCGCCCGCGTACTGCGTGGGCATGCCCCCCGCGCACGCCGACATCTTGCGCACGTACGCGTCGCACGCCCGCGACAGCGCCCGCACCGGCGCCCCCAGCCACCGCCCCAGCTTCCTCCCCCCGCCGCCGCCCTGCCCCTTCTCCTGCTTCATCCCGATGCCTTTCCCTTCTGCGAGCGCGCGCCGGGGTCAATGGGCGGGAGGGAGACGGAGGAATTCGGGCGATGGATGGATGAGTTGAGTAGACGACGATGATTGATTCTTGGACGCGGTGGTTATATAAAGGGCCATTGATGGATGGTCCAGTCACCTGGTTTGAAACTTTGAACTAGTAGTAGCACCCACCGGGAGTTATTTTTTCAGGCGCGCACACACACACCCCGTAGTCAAATCAGATTGGAGAAAGAAATGTTCAGCAGCTGGGCTCATATATAATGCCAATATAAACATGATGAGTATGAATGGAATTCGTCAAAGTCGGGCGCAATCCGCCCGAAAACTTAACACGGTCTAGTAGGCGAGCGCGAGGCGAGCCGCGTCCTCTCTTCTGTTGTAGCTTGGGCAGATGGTACTCTGCCGATTGGTAATAGGCGTAGTAGTGTTGGATCTGGCTTGAACTGTGTAGAAATGGGTATAAAAACGAGAGCTAGCTTAACACTCAAACGTTTAACATGTTGCATCGATGCGTGCTTGGGTTAATCTGTGGCCTTTTTGGTGTTGGGTTTCTTCTGGTGTGGAGAACCTGAAGGAACTGAGATGCAAAATTCTACCGATAATCAAAGCGTGGCTGACCAGTTACCTGTCCTGTCTTGTCCAGACATGGAAAAACAGGAAAGCTTGTGCGCCTTATCCCCTTTTCCCAGCCTTTCTCGAGCGCTTTAACTGGATTGAGCAATGCTGTTTGTATACTCCTGAGCTAGACCTAGCTTTTACTAGTAATTTTTTCACCAAATCATATTACATAGGAGTATTTTTAGGGGAAACCATATAGAATTACATGTATGCAAGAGTAAAATGCACAGAACCACCACTTTAACGTCACAGTTCTCGGAAAATTACCACTTTACAAAATGTGACACTTTACATCGCACCGAAATTTTGACGGTGGCAAAAACCACTTAACCCAAAAATAGTCTCGTTTTGACGTGGCCAATAGCGCGTCGGCCGACAACGGAGACGGCGCGTCGCTAACGGCCCGGCCGACGCAGTCGGTCGGAAGCGAATCCAAGCGCGCACGCTCTCTCTCTCCTCACTCGCTCTCCCTCCCCCTCCTCCTCCCACCTCTCGAACCCGATCGGCATGGCGGCGGCTGGATTTGCAGAAGGCTGACTCAGATGCATCAGCGACGAGGGGAAAGAGCGGGAAGAGTGGATGGGGTCGGATGGCGGTGTGGCAGGGGCAACCGCGGCGAGGAGGGGGATTGTTGTGGCAACGACTTGTTTCATTCATCGCACCATCAAGTCTAACCATTTTCTTGAACACTCACTTACATCCTACATTTTTGCACCCATAAGGACGATCAGTGATTTCCCAGGTTCCCGGACCTAATAAGAAGAAAACATGGAGGCATCAGCACAAACATGTACATTGACACTAGTGTCAATTAACCAACCAGGAGAACGGCATACTGAAAGGATGGCATGAAAAATATCGTACCCAGATTTCTTCATATCAGTATCACCGATGACAGCATTAGTGGACTTGCCGCTCTTCTCAAGTTCGCGCTCCTCAAAGCGCTTAGGAGATCTGTGAGCCTAGTGATTAGGATCACCGCAAACATGGCATAATCCATTCCCCTTCTTATGAGATTTTTTCTTGAAGTTGGTAGAATGTGATAGCTTGTTCTTTGCATCAAACTTGGCATTGCACTGAAATTTGTTCTTGTTGGGCTGGAAGTTCTTCTTTTATACCATATGAGCACTAGAAGCTCCATCAACAACTCGATCATGTGTGTCTTTTGCTCTCGCCTTCTCTTCGACATCAAGAGTACCAATGATATCCGAAATGGAAAACTCATGTCTCTTGTGTTTCAGAGAAGTAGCAAAATTGCTCCACGAAGATGGAAGCTTGGCAATGATGCCTCGGGCAACAAATTTGTCCGAAACAAACACTTAAAGTTCTCAAGTTCCTTGGCGAGTGACAACATCTCATGAGCCTGCTGAAAAACAGAGCGTTCATCAGTCATCTTCTTGTAGTCATAGAATTGCTCTACTATGTACAAGTCGTTGCCAGCGTCCGAGGAACCAAACTTGGCCTCGGGCGCAGCCCACATGTCTTTGCTGTTGTCAAATGACATATACGAATCAACAATAGAATTTTCAAGAACAATCAGTGTTGGGGAACGTAGTATTTCAAAAAATTCCTACGATCACGCAAGACCTATCTACTAGAAGCATAGCAACGAGAGGGGAGAGTGTGTCTACGTACCCTCGTAGACCGAAAACGGAAGCGTCTAATGACGCGGTTGATGTAGTCGAACGTCTTCGCGATCCAACCGATCCAAGCACCGAACGTACGGCACCTCCGCGTTCAGCACACGTTCAGCTCGATGAGATCCCACGAGCTCTTGATCCAGTTGATCTTCACGGGAGAGTTCCGTGAGCTCGACGGCATGGTGACGGAGATGATGAAGTTACCGGCGCAGGGCTTCACCTAAGCACTGCAACGATATGACCGAGGTGTGTTTCTGTGGAGGGGGGCACTGCACACGGCTAAAACAATGTTGCTTGTGTGTCCTTGGGTGCCCCTGCCCCCGTATATAAAGGAGCAAGGGGGGAGGGTCGGCCAGCTCTATAGGGTGCGCCAGGAGTAGGTTTCCTACTCCTAGTAGGAGTAGGAATCCCCATTTCCTATTCCTACTAGGAGTATGAAAGGAAGAAGAAGGGGGGAAGGAAGGACAGGGGCGCCTCCCCCCCACTCCTAGTCCAACTAGGATTCCCTTGGGGGGTGGCCAGCCCTAGTGGGCTGCCTCTCTCTTTCCCTCATGGCCCACTATGGTCCATTACTCCCCCGAGGGGTTCCCGTAACCCCTCCGGCACTCTGGTTTTCTCCGATAACACCCGGAACACTTTCGGTGTCCGAATATAGCCGTACAATATATCAATCTTTATATCTCAGACATTCCGAGACTCCTCGTCATGTCCGTGATCACATCCGGAACTCCGAACTACCTTCGGTACATCAAAACTCATAAACTCGTAATACTGATCGTCATCGAACGTTAAGCGTGCGAACCCTACGGGTTCGAGAACTATGTAGACATGACCGAGACTCATCTCCGGTCAATAACCAATAGCGGAACCTGGATGCTCATATTAGTTCCCACATATTCTACGAAGATCTTTATCGGTCAAACCGCATAACAACATACACTGTTCCCTTTGTCATCGGTATGTTATTTGCCCGGGATTCGATCGTCGGTATCACCATACCTAGTTAATCTCGTTACCGGCAAGTCTCTTTACTTGTTCCGTAATACATCATCTCGTGACTAACTCATTAGTCATTTGCTTGCAAGGCTTATTATGATGTGTATTACCGAGAGCGCCCAGAGATACATCTCCGACAATCGGAGTGACAAATCCTAATCTCGATCTATGCCAACTCAACAAACACCCTCGGAGACACCTGTAGAGCATCTTTATAATCACCCAGTTACGTTGTGATGTTTGATAGCACACAAGGTGTTCCTCCGGTATTCGGGAGTTACATAATCTCATAGTCATAGGAACATGTATAAGTCATGAAGAAAGCAATAGCAGTAAAACTAAACGATCATGTTGCTAAGCTAACGGATGGGTCTTGTCCATCACATCGTTCTCCTAATGATGTGATCCCGTTGATCAAATGACAACTCATGTCTATGGCTAGGAAACATAACCATCTTTGATCAATGAGCTAGTCTAGTAGAGGCATACTAGGGACACTCTATTTTGTCTATGTATTCACACATGTATTAAGTTTCCGGTCAATACAATTCTAGCATGAATAATAAATATTTATCATGATATAATGAAATAAATAATAACTTTATTATTGCCTCTAGGGCATATTTCCTTCAATCAGAAGTTCGCCCTTGAAGAGGGTATCAATCTTCTCAAAAGCTTCATGTTGAGCAGGATTAAGATCGCTCTCAGGCTTTCCATTTGTGGCGTCATAACAGTACATGGTGTGAAACTAGTAAACTGCTCTCGTGCGCCACCTCTTATTTCGCAGCCCCTTGAAGGTAGACGGCTTCAAATGCGCAGCAAAACCACTCGGACTAAATTGCCTATAATCAGGTTTTGGATTGTTGAATATATGAGCAAATTACTACGATATTTAATCTGAATAAACAGTAAATTAATCATGACAACAATAACAGATATTGAACTAATCATGTGGACTAGCATAGTAGATGAACATATCGAAACTAGGGCACATACTAGAAATAAGAATTCTAGTACGGTCTCAACACAAGGAGGACAGGATGACATACGGTGTAGCGGGAGCAGGACCGCCAGCGTTGATGTTGTCACCCATGTCTTTGATGAAGAGGTTGCCGAGGTCAGGGAAGAAGTTGTCGTTGGTGAATTCGTCGCTGCCAGCAGTCGTGCAAGTGCGCTCACCAAAAAACCCGATCACCCCTCTCCCATACAAGATCACGAGAGGCGGGGTTTCGGAGGCCTGCTGTCCCTTCTCGCGGTGCACGCCCGAAGGAGGGATGGAGAAGACTTGCGTGGCGGAGCAATATTTTGGAATGGTGTGAAACCATATGCCGTGGCGACGGCTAGGGTAGACGTCCGCCTATCTATATAGTGCAGGCCGGGTAGGTCGTGAGAGTAAACCTCGCGTCCAAGTTAGTAATGGCCCCATGATCCAAAATAATCAGAAACGACTGAGTAATTAATGCGTCTGTTAATTAGTAATTAATGACTCATTAATTTTTCCCGAGCAGCAAAAATATAGACAACATGCATAGCTTTGTTCTCGGCTCGGCTCATTCTCGAGATCCAACACAACGCGTCATGACGAGGGTGATGTGGCGAGGCGTGCGAGGAGAAGCGCGCGTGTAGGTTCTTCTTCTCATGCTCATTCAAGTGGTAGAAGAGTTCACCTTATAAAGTGATGCAACTCACTCTCACCTAGCAGTATGAGACTAAATATTACTCACTCACACCACACACACAACCATGCATGAATGAGCCATGAAAATTTCAGATTTTATTAGGGCTTCGGGCCAAAGGCCTACTAGCAAAAAATCAATAATTCATGTGTCTCAATGCATCTGGGGAAGGCTTTCTCAATGGACAATGGGTGTAGGCCATTCATATGTACTTTCACTAGTGCACCTTTGTGTAAACCTTTGTTCTGCATTTTACTGTCTCAAATCGTTGCTTATTTTATGCAGGTGTCGATGGATGTTTCATAAAGTTAGGCAGTGGTCAGCAAATCCTGGCAGCAACAAGCAGAGATGTAAATAACAATCTCTTTCCTGATGTAGACCGAACGTCGATGGCGAGATCCGATCTGTTGTTGCGGCCCAATCTTTCACGACACTCCACCACCAGCAGTAGCAACCTCTCGCCCGCGCACGCGATGAACACGAAGTAGAGGGTTTGAACCTTGCGGCCCAGCACGAGAAAACAAATCTCGACGAAGGTACTCACGTGCAAAACAATTTCCACGAAGAGAAATCGCAACACAGAGGTTTTCTAAAGATCCCTCCAAAACTTGATACGGGTGTCTACCCTGAAAAATACATCGTGTCTATTTCATCAAAAAATATAACCTCCATTACATGGCGCACAGATATGACCTTATATAGTGGTCGACCAATCTAACTTGCATAGCAAACTCAACCCATCTATCTTGACCTCTAATAATTAAACAACTTATGCTTATACATCTCAGCAGATATACCAAATTTAATAAACCGACTTAAACTTGCCTTAATAATATACTATTTTTTTGCATAGAACTTCCGAGCTTTATTCAAACAAAAGTGTTCGCTGGGCAGTCAGCCATCAGGCTACTAACCAGGAAACCAAGAGTCTCAGAGAGCCAACTCTCGGTTACAGACACATTACATGCACGCTGGGCACACAAGTGCGCTGGACCGTTTGCGGATCTACTAACATGCTGAATTACAAAAGTATGAAAACTTTCCGCCAGCTCATCAATTTCGAAGAAAACTGGTGCCACAACGGAGCGTCTGTTGCGGCAAGTGTTCCAGAGATTCACTATCTCCAGACTGTCGGTCTCCATTATCACATTGGCATAGCCTCTCAGATTTGCGAGGATGACTCCATCCTGTAGGGCTAATGCCTCGTCGATCATGGGATCAGTGACCCCAAGATGGGGCTTGCACCAGGCGCCCATCAGTGATGTCTGGGAGCGGGCAACACTCCCAGCTCCACTCTTCTCCTCTGCGAACCGCACAGCTGCATCGGTGTTGATCTTCACTTGATCTGGTTCAGGTGGTCGCCAGCCATGTCCCGGTAGCAATGCAGCTTGTTGTTTAGGTACCTCAAGCAAGGCCAAAGCCTCTCTAGTGAGTTTGATGGAATTCACCGGATCGAACTTCTCGTCGTCATGTGTCCATCTATTGCGAGAACTCCAGATGGACCACATTATAGTGATTATTGTTGCTCGTTCCTTGCCGGTGAACATAGACCCACATAAAATATCGCCAGCCCATGAAGATGGATGCAGTCCCGGGCTCCCGGCAGCTTGATGTCCAGAACCAGACGAGCTCCGTCCCAGAACTGTCTCGCATGCGAGCAGTGGATTAATGCATGTTCAAGGTCTTCCTCATGTGCTTGGCATAGTTTGCATAAACTGACATATCGAATGTGTCGATAGTGTAGCGTCTTCTCGTCAGGCAGAATGTCGCGCAGGACACGCCACCAGAAGACACGTACCTTGGGGACAACTTTGAGAGACCAAAGTGCCTTCCACATATGTGATTGATCCACTGAAGTTCCGGTGTCGGGCCCTTCGCCTAGAGCTAAATGCTCGTTGCGGTTCATCAAAGCTCGGCACGCTGATTTCACACTGTAGTTGCCTGATTTCTCATGTGCCCACGCAAGAAAGTCCTCTCCTCCACCTTGCCGAAGTGGTATATTCAAAATTGCATCGACATCAGGTGTGGCAAATGTTCCTCTAACTAGATCTCGTCTCCATGTCCAGTTGGTGATATCAATCAGATCGCTTCTACAGTTATGTTCGCGGGCTTGAGTATCGGGGACTGGGAGATAGTGGTAGGGATCCACTTGTCGGTCCAGGCGTTAATAGTGGAGCCATCGCCAACACGCCGAACCACCCCTACTTCAAGAGCTTCCCGCCCGGCAATAATGGCGCGCCATATAGCCGAAAGCAGGGTGTGGCACTTGAGCCTGCATAAAATTAGTATGGGGGGAATATCTCCCCTCTAGAACTCTGGCACATAGTGAGCTTGGATTTGTCATGAACCTCCACCCATGCTTCCCCAATAGTGCTAAGTTAAAAAGATGATAATCATGAAATCCCATACCTCCTTTGCATTTTGGTACCGTGAGATTTTTCCATGAGATCCAATGAAGAGATCTTCTGTCAATCGAACCACTCCACCAGTATTTAGCCATACTAGAAGTCAAGCTTTTGCACACTTTCTTTGTGAGTAGGAAACAACTCATGTTGAACGTGGGGATTGCTTGCACTATAGATTTCAGGAGTGTTTCTCTTCCCGCGCACGCAAAAAGCCTTTCAGACCAGCCTTGCATCTTGCCTCTTGATCGTTCACCTATGTGATGAAAGGTCCCGCTAGTGATTCTGCCCACAGCAGTGGGAAGACCGACGTATCTCTCGCCGAAAGCTTCAACGTTCACCCCCAGAATGTTTTTTTAGAACTTGTCTGATCGTATGTGGAGTATTCGGGCTGAAGTAGATGGCACTTTTGTCACGGTTCACACACTGTCCGGATGCATCCCCATATATCCGCAAAATGTGATTCAGTCGCTGTGCACTGGTTGCATCTGCACCGAGAAAAATCAAGCAATCTTCTGCAAAGGGAAGATGGCTGACCCAGGGCGACCGAAAACTTACTCGAACTCCTCTATTAATGTTACCACCATAATATTTCAGCAGGGAGGAAAAACCTTCAACGCACAATAGAAATAAGAATGGTGAAACTGGACATCCTTGCCTGAGACCTCTCGAAGGAGTCAAATATGGTTGAAGTTCTCCGTTTACTCGTACCGAGAAGCGCACATACGTTACACATTTCATTATCAACTCGACAAGTGCATTGCTGAAACCGAGCCTAAGAAGAATGGCCTCGAGATAGTGCCACTCCACGCGATCGTAAGTTTTCATCATGTCCAGCTTTAATGCATATGCAGTATTCCTTCCTTTCTTCCTTCTTCGCAAAGTGTGAACACTTTCGAAAGCAACCAAAACATTGTCGGTGATCAAGCGACCGGGAACAAAAGCGCTTTGTTCCTTGCTGATAATATTGTCCATGTGGCATCTTAAGCGGTTGGCAATTGCCTTGGCCGCTATCTTATACAACACTGGGCATAATGCAATAGGACGAAATTGTGATATCATCTGGGGGTGCCGTACCTTTGGTATAAAAGTGATGAACGTGTCATTTAAAGTTTTAAACCCAAAGGAAGATCCCCACCATTCAGAAAACCAAGCACTGCAGCTGTCACGTCGTTCTTAAGAAGCTGCCAATGCCTTTGAAAGAATCCCGTTGTGTAGCCATCAACTCCAGGTGCCTTGGATGGAGCCATTTGGAATAGCGCATCATGCACCTCCTTTGCTTCAAATGGCCGGTCCAACAGCTGATTCATCTCCGGTGTCACCTTCACAGGGACATGCTCCAATAGCTCACTCATATAAAAAAACCCTTGTGAGGTATAAAGGTTCTGGTAGAATGACTGTATTTCCGCTTTGTCTTCCTCGGCGTCAGCACACACCGATCCGTCAACTCTTCTAAGCCCACATACTCTGTTCATGCGTTGATGTTGTTTGGCTTGTGCTTGGAAATACCCTGTATTGCAGTCTCCCTCTCGCAGCCAACTAACTCTGGACCTCTGCTTTAGCCAGACTTCTTCTTGCTTAAGCGCCTCACGAAGCTTCGCAGCGGTCCTTTTCTCCTCCTCTGAGGATCCACGTCCAATGGACTGCTCCCGTATCTTTTCCAACTTCTTCTGAAGTTGTCTCACATTACGTGTGAGGCAACCAAACTCCCGTGTCCCCCACGGTTCCAACGTACGTTGGAGCGCCCCAAGCGAATCTGCGATATCTTGTAGACGCTACCTTGGTAATCACATGGCCGTATACGCTGCTGGTGTCCCCCACCCAACAGCCTTCAAGGAGAGTAGACGACGTGCACAACTTCCTTTGCTCGTACTTTTCTTGAGAGGTAAAAATATGAACAAAAATATTGTGACCAGCCCCCGTCGTCTGAACCATATACGTGCAACAACACATCCTCCACTTTAATTAATTGGTCCCCAGAATAATAGTATGTCCATCCTCCATGCATGTACGTGAAAAATCTAACTTCCTCACAAGGATCAATACTCGTTTGTTTATATGCTAAAATAAATGTCTCGAGCCTGGTTTGACTCTCACGCCTTGTATTTCGCACAATACCAACTGATGACTCTAGTTCAACCTTAATATTCTCCTCACTAGGATACATCATATTATCAAGCCGAGCTGCCATAACTTGACCCAGACAAGCGTCTAGTACATCGTGGTGGTCGTCGATACAAACAACTTTAGCGTTCGCCATATCATTTCCTACTGCATTTGGTGTGGCTGGCAAAGAAGATACTTCATCTTAGAGCTCGTTCTTGTATCAGTTGAAGCAGTGCATTGGAGAGGGTAATAAATTTGGCATTTATACTTTCATATCAGATAGGCAAAAGATTAGAGACAACATACACTTTGCGCTAAATCAAGATTTTTTTTTTGCTTACTTTATCACATTGAGAAATTATTATTGATTTTTTCAGGGCTTGCTAATGTTGTTGGCCAAAATTTTCCAAATTCACCATATAGATACTGCATTAGGCATATCTATGCAAATTTCAAGCAGCTGAATTTAAGTATGAGGAAATGAAACAGTATATGAACCAGGCTAGTTATTCATATACTGAAAACAGATCTTTCCCACCACATGATGTTTGCCAAGTACATAATCTACCACTGAATATAAGTTCGAAAAAAAAAAAATCTACCACTGAATACACAAACGTGATCAGCTCCGTCGCTTTCTGATCGGACGGCCCCAAACACACACTGATCTACAACTCAGAATCTAACCCACTCCCAGAGCTCAGCATCGATCCTTCCCCCACCCCACCCTCTTCCCACGCGCGCCCGAGCTCCCGCACCGCACCACAGCATGTCGTGGCTCACGCGCTCCATTGCGGCCACGCTCTCCGGCGAGCCCGACCCCGACTCCGACGCCTCCGAATCCGAGGCCTCCTCCGCCGGCAGGCCGGCCGCGGAGGGGTCCCCCACGCGCGATCCCGAGGACGAGGAGCCCGAGCAGCCCATCACCCCGAGCCGCGGCGTCAAGGACGACATCTCCGAGCTCACCGAGACCCTCACCCGCCGCCTCTGGGGCGTGGCGTCCTTCCTCGCCCCACCGCCGCCCCCGCCGGAGCCGGAGTCCCCGCGCGCCGCGCCAGCGGAGGGGGACGGGGAGGGGGGCGACGTGGACGGGGACGGGATCGCGGGGATCCGGAGCGATCTGGCGGAGATCGGGGGCAGGGTGAGGAGCGGCATCTCCATGCTGCAGAGCAACCTGGCCGTGGCGGAGATCTCCAAGATCGCGTCCTCGCTCCTGCCGTTCGGGGAGGAGGAGGAGCCGGACGAAGGGGAGCCCGTCGCCGGCGGGACCGAGGAGGTGCTGGTCTTCGTGAAGCACATCTCGACGCGGCCTGAGACGTGGCTCGATTTCCCCCTCTTCGTCAGCGAGCGTTATGCAGACGGTAAGATTCAGTGCCGAACTGCCGATTCAGATAATGCCTAACTTAATTTGGTGCACTGGAATGAAATGGGTGGACGTTGTGGTCTCAGTTTGAGCGTATTGATTAATGAAGTAAGTAGATGCTGGAGGTAGTGTTCGAACTTTTCTGCAAAGGTCTCAAGCGTGCTCATCTTGAATTAGTTGATATGTGCATCTTCGAATCCACAAACTCCTTTCTCAACTGGTTTAGTTCCATCAGTCTGGAATGCCACTGTACTTTGAAAGCAACCTACATTGGTTATCACTTATCAGTTCATTGATGCCAGCCTATAATTTCTACTTTGCCTTTACACCAGCATGGTATCAACTCTACTTTTTGAATTTCATGTTCTGATTATGTCCATCTAGCAATGCATTTTCTTGTATCATGATTTTTTCCATTGTCATGCTATTAACTTGATTAGCCAAATCAGGCTAATGTCTTAAGCACCATAACTTGTTTGATATGGATGTAACATCACGCTCTGTCGGTTGTATTGATTTCAACGGCAGTCATGATGGCTTCGTATGTTTTTAGAGGTTGCACGCTATATAGTTATGCATAGGGAATCATGTAAATATCACAGAATTGGTTTCAAGCAGGGTCCCCCCTATTGCTGCAGAATGAACCACTTTAGCATACATAGGTAGTAATAGGTTGCTCCATGTCAGCTTGACGTGATGTTGAGCTAACATTTAGTTCTGGAATAAACAGTTCACCCTATTTATGCATACCCTGTCTATGCCTTTTAATCCTGACATGGTTTCCTGATGCTTTGTTGGCATCTAGTTGCATCATATTAACCGAGCTTGTCTCTCTCAAATAGAATCATGTTATGTGTAGTAGACCTCACTGATTACCTTAAATCTCTTACACAGTTTCTCTTGATCTTTAGATTTTGAACTGTCGAATGCTCAGTATGTGCATGCATTATCCATGGAACACCTTGTGCCAAGCTTATCAGATTTAAAGGTTCAGATTTGCTCAACTGATATGAGTGAAGCATGTTTCTGGAAGATATATTTTGTGCTTCTGCACTCAAAACTCAACAAACAAGATGCCGAACTTCTTTCCACACCACAGGTAGTTCCTGCATTATTCACAGTATTTATCATGTTTTTGGCACAGTGTTTTTAATTTATTATGGCTTTTGTGTATGCTGCAATGAATGGTGTGCTTCTTATAGAATTAATGGGACATTTAGCAACTCCAGGCTATATGCCTATAACTATTAGGCTATAGCACCACAATCTGTTTGTAGTCAAGAAATTTATTGTCTCGAGAACTATTTGGTCCCTTTACAGGTGATACATGATTTGATATGCTATATTTAGTTATTTAGTACGCACATGTAAAGAAGTGAATCTTCGATCCTGGAACTGGGTGATCTGTGGAAGAAATGTGACCCTTAGGGTATGTTTAGTTTGGGAACAAAATGGAATGGCATGCCATGGTTCCATTCCACTGGAACGCTTGGTTCCGTTCCTGTGTTTGGTTCGGATAATTAGGTGAATGGAAGGGTTGCATTTCAGTGTTTGGTTGGGGAGATGAAATGGAATGAATTTGGTTCAGGTCGCCTCTTGTATAGAAATGGTGGTGAGATTACCTCTGCATATGTGCAATAGAAATGGTGAGATTACCTCTTTTATCAACAAATTATTCGAACTCAGCAAAAAATTCAATTGTATTTCAGTATAGAACCATCAGTTGCAGCAAATAGCGATGTCAGACGATCCGACTAAGTAGGATCACACCACAACCACACAACATCAGTAGCTGCATTCATAAATAACTGACATGTGGCACACACTTCAGAGTTCAGACTCGACATTACCACACATGCACTTGCTGATTGCAGTTTACAACCAGTAGCAATTTATTCTTTCTTGCTTACATTTCTGCACTCTCTCGAAAAAGCTAGCTAGCTGAAAAGGCTAGCCAAGAAGATGAAGCTCTCAAGCGAGAAAGAAAAAGGTTGGCGTGAGTAGATCGATTCGGCTCGATCCTAGAGAATCTGGGGTGCCTGAGGTAGAAGAACACCATGCCAAGCAGAAGCACCTTGAACAGCGCGGCGTACAGCACCTGGGCGGTCAGCACGCAAACCACGACGAACACCCCCATGGCACGTGGGTCTGTGGTGGCTTCCTTGCCAGCTTGCTCTTGGTCAAATCGGCCGCCACCCAGCAGCCGACGGCTACCCCTCCTGCCACACTGCCTCTCTTCCCCACTAGCCGCCGCCGCTGATTTTCCATGGCTGATAGCCTGATGCCACTAGTCGCATTCTCGCTGGAAGTGCCGCTGCTCTTTCTATCTAGCCATCTCCGCCGCCACCATAGACGAGAGTGAGGCGAGGGGATATGATTGGGTGTGGTGAGAGGGCATGGACGGTGAGGCGAGAGGGGTGGAACTGTGTCTAAGGGGTATATTCTCTTTTGAGGAATGTGTGTTCTGGTTCCTTTTCAAACTAAACGCAACAATATGTGCTATGTGTAGGATGAACCCATTACATTCTACCCTATGCCTCAAACCAAACACACCCGTAATGCACAACTTACATTATCAGTTTCAGATCGCAAATAGGATGAATACTGTTTGCTCAAATTGATTAAATCGTTTTGCTTCAAGTGGCCTTTCCGTCCCAAACAAATTGGGCCAGGCTAGAGCTGAAACCCATGGTTCTGGCACGTGGATAGCTAACTTCCACACACCCCTGTCCATGGCTAGTTCTTTGGTGATATTCGGGTCCTTCAGATATCTCTTTCCAGACTCCTCCCATGCCAAGTTTGTTCTACCCCAACCTCTTTTGACATTATCAGCATTCTTTAACCATCCGCTATGCACTGGCGCTTCTAGAGGCTTGCGTTGTATGGCCACACCATCTTAGACGATGTTGGACAAGCTTCTCTTCAAACGGTGCTACCCCAACTTTATCACGTATATCATCATTCTGGACCCGATCTTTTCTTGTGTGGCCACATATCCATCCCAACCGGGAGGTATGCTAAGATGCACTTCAAGTTGTGACAGCATAGAATCAAGAAAGGGCGGCATTCACTTAATTGCTGCTTCAAACTTGACCAAGTGTTTTCATTTTTCAATGCACACTAACAGAGTGATTTTCTCCTTAGGTCTCATTTATTTTCTGTTCCAAATTATTTCCACCATATAATTTCCCCTTTTTGACTTTTTCCATACAGATCCTAGAAGCAAGGGAGGAGCTGCTGCAAAGTTTACAGACTAAGAATAAGCAAGGATCTGAAACTACCGGAGAACCATCAGAGAATGCGAATGAATCCGCTGCCCCAGCTGAAGAGAAGGTGATAGAACCTTCAATCATCCAAGATAAAGAAGTCTCCATATCGGAGGTCCGTTCGTTTGAAGAACCCACCTCCGACATCACGCCAGAAATCGAGGCCGAGAAGTTCCCAGTCTCGACCACCGAAGTGGAAATCATCGACAAGTCAGTGATCGAAGAAGAGCTGTTGTCAGTGAAAGATAAAATCAAGGCTCCACTCATCGAGTCCAGACCTCACGCCGACATCGATGAAGACGAAGTGGACGAATGGCCCGACGATGACTCAGCCGAGGAGCCTGAGGCGGTAGCGGCAGCAAGCAACAGGGCTTCACTGGGACAGGAGGAGGATGTATCGTTTAGCGATCTGGAAGACGACGATGACGATGACGGCAATAAAGGGTCGGGCAAGTAGCTAAGATAATTGCTAGGTCCGGTCCCGGCACAATCATCCGAGCCTCCATTGGAGCAGTCCCACAAGCACACGCTCGCTGGCTTCACTCAAGGGACTACAGAAGGCAGCGGTGGATGGATGGGCGGATGATTACGCGGTCATTATTAGCCTCTTGAGAGGCGATGATGATGATGGATCCTGGAAGCTGGCTGGGCCTCCCTCGGCTACCCTGAATTAGAAGAGAAGCACAAAACTGGAGTAATAATGATGGCAAGTAAGTACGTATACATCTGTATCGTTTGGCCCGTTTCTGTACATAGAGCCCCTCGGGGCGGGGCTGCCTCCTGTATGAACCAACCTGGCAACGTACCGCTCTGTCTGCCCATCTGGGTGGGCATTGGTGCAGGTGTGCGCACTCAATAAATCGCTCGATTAGCTGAAAGCGCTTGGGTTTGGGTTCGTCGGCGTACTTGAGATCCAACAAATAGCTTTGCTTCGGCGTCCTGATTTGATTCGTGGTATGAGTTGCCCTGTACGCTAGCCTGCTTAAAAAGTCTTACACAGTGTAGTGCAGTTACATGCTGTCGTGGAGTGAGCATGAGGGGGAAATGATGACCGGCTAACTCTTGTCTGAATCATGCATCCAGCTTCTTCGAACTATATATAGTGAGGTTGCTGGTACACCGTACACGCATGATGGCACCAGCGCCCAAGTAATTCTTGCGTAGATTCTTGGCCTAGCGGCCGGTACGCGAAGCGAAGGTGATCACCGGCGTGTCTGGTTGAACCGCCGTGGCGAGCAATGGGTTACTCCTGCACCCAACGACGGCGGCGGTGCGCGCATCCAACCGGCCGGGCGCCTACAAGGACGGCGGCGCGACTAGGCGAGCTCGTACGACGCCGCTCTGGCCAAACGAAGAAGAAAGGGAGCGCTTTCTCCTCGCACGCGGCGGCATGGCATGTACCGTGTAAGGGCATCTTCAACGCCGTACATTAAAACCCCCCAAAATGTCCGGGCTGCATGGTCCGGACACTTTTTGCCCTGCAGCACCATGCGTTGAACGTCCATGAAACAGTCCGGACACTTTTTTCCCTCCAGCGTCATGCACTGAAAGTCCATGAAACAGTTCAGACACTTTTTGTCCTCCCGCGTCATGTGCTAAGCGTCCATGAAACAATCCGCACATCCAAATTCCCGCAAACTGGAAGCAAGCCGATAGGAGGTTCGCGGGCGTTTGGACGTCCCATCCAAAACCCTCGTTGGCGCATTCATGTTGCTTGTCAACGGCGCTCAGAGCGGAGGCAACCAGACGGCCGCTTACCGCATTCATGTCGGTTAGACCGACGTGATCAGACGGCTCAGTGGAGCCGCTTCAATGCGAACACGCCAACCGAGAAGCCTACCGCATCCGATGCGCCCGCATTGAGGCGGCGCCTGTAAGCCTGCCCTAGCTACCCCATCTTCTTCTTTCCTCAACTCCACTCGTCCCCCTCGCCCGCAGAGGTGGGCAAGTCCGGAAGCGACTCTGGGTGGTTTTCGGTGCAGGCAGGTGGGCATCCGGATCATGGCACTGCCGCGAATGGTCTTTGCGCCTTCGGTGCAAGGGTCAAGGACGAGGTGTAATCTCCAACTATGATGAGGAACAATAGTCAGGCTGGTCACAATGGGGTGGAACTTAGGAGTAACATCACATATTTCAATACAACGTTGCTTATGTGGCACATATTTAATGAAGAGTGAGGTGCTTGTGGTAACTAGCTAAGTTACCGGAACATCACACACTTCAAGAAACAATGAGTCTATAAGCTAATAAATGCATCGTTGCATGACACTACCTACATGTTCCTACCCACTGTGAAGGTAGTAACATAGTCTAGATAAGTGTGTATGTTACTAGTACCTTATGTTCCTGCCCATTGTGACCAGCCTCATGCCTTCTTGTCAAGGCTGTGCGGCGCGTGCCGCCTCCATTACTACCTTGGCTATGGCCGCGGTGCATTGTCCTCCCGCGCCAGGACGACGACTGATAAGGCGATAGTTGAGGAATAGTGCTGCCATTTGGCCTTCGCCAAGTAAGATGTGGCACCAAAACCGGGTGCGTGTCTGGATCAGCGACCAACTCTACAAAGGATTGACAAAATCACTAATTAAGGAGTACTCGTTTCGAAGATCACTCTCACCCTCCTTAGGCTGCGACAAGTAGCGCACCTCCTTGTCGCATCCTGTGATTTTTTTTTTCGTATATTCATTTATTTAAAATATTTTATCTCTTAAACTGTGTGTCCAAATCTCGAACCGTTTTCATCGTTGGATTCCTCATGTTGAGATCTTCAAAACTAGATCCAACTAGTAGAACGCCCGTGCGTTGCCACGGGCCAAGAAATGAATCTATGACGAGCCCCTCAACTTAAGCTCTTCAATCATTGTGTTATTACCTCGCTATGCTAGAGCCCCTCAACTTCAGCGCTTCAATCATTGTGTTATTACTTTGCTATGTTGCATGAGAGCTGATAGACCCACTCGTAAGAATTCTCCTATACCCAAGGATTAAAATCACCCATACAAAGGAAAATAGCTAGAATCATATCATATGCACATAATGATCAAGGCATATCACTTGTGTTGTCGAATTAGCCGTTATTAAAACATTTTTTCTTTTGTCCACAAAAAATCATATAAAACAAGTTCTTCTCACTTGAATTGATGACTTATGCAGCATAGTTGTATTCTATTGTGCAAATGATTGCATGCTTTGCCGTCTCTCTAAATGGCTACTATGACACAACTTCATGACGGAGCATCCAGTTCCTCCTCTCTGCATTGCCCTTTTTCTCTCACAGGCTCGTGCTCCTTGTCCTTCTTGTTGACAATAAAACTTTCAACAAGTAGGGGATCCCTGTAATGGGAAATTCTTTCATAGAAAACCGAATCAATATCAGATGTGCATATTTTGCTATCTCAACTATTTACAATCCCTCCAATGATTCTCCCTATTTCTCTTACAGCCTAAGTTGCCAAACTTTGTCATGGTTCAACATCAGTACATGCTTGTTTTCTTTTATACGCACCCAAAAGCTGATGAGATTCTTTGTATTTATCATAGCATGATTGATAAAAATAGAAGAACTATGATCACCTCTCACCGAAATACAGTTAATAAAAATAGAAGAACTATGATCAACTCTCACGGAAATAAGGAACAAAATGTGATGGCCCACTGTCAATCTCGGCTTGCACGCACTAACGCAAACCCCGCAATCCAAGGAAGAACCATGACGGCATGCAAAAATCATAATAAGTATTTTCTTCCTGTACTAAGAAAATTTTCTTTGGAGAGAAACTGATGGTACTTAACATGACGAACCCGGCCTTTTATTTTTGTTGTTGGGACGTAATTTTGTTTTTTTTGTAAAGCCTACAAGTCACAACATTTTCAAATGAAATTTAACACGTTCTTGCAGAATACATAAATTTAACATGTAATATGCGTGTATGAAGCTCAGAGGAGGATACTGAATATTAGATGCTGATAGTGACCTTTTTGACACATTTCAAGCTGAGATCACGTTTGATAGACATAAACTCGTACATGAGTATAACATCCAGGTCCCATATTTGACCAACCATTGCATCACAAACACTATGGCAATTTTAAAATTCGTACCTAGTTACTATTTTAAAACTACACAAGGGGCCTGCTAACTTCCAATACGGCAATTTATGACATATCCGAATCAACAAAACTCATTTAACCACGCTATTTCAATATGACCCGACACTTGTGCAATTACAGGTGCCAGATGAAGTCAAGAAAAGTAAAAGCACATGCATATACTAACTTCATAATTCTATAGCAGCAATGTAAATAACAATTTATTATAGATGTAAAACAAAAAGGAAACACCCACAAATCATGTCATAATTACGATCAACAACCAGACATGTTCCATGATTTTCAAATCCATTTGCTGGGAAGGACCAGGGGGATTCGGGGCGGGGGACCTTGCAGGTGGGCGTAGAGTACGACAGCGCGGAGGCTGAGGTTGAAGGCACAGAAGCACTACTCCTGCCCGGCGTGTGGGGGTTGTTGGTGAAGCAACGACGGACGGAGCCAATGATGCGCCGAAGCAATCCTGCCCAGCGGCGGGGTCGTCGGCGTCGGCGAAGCGGTGACCGACGCGTGGGGGCCGTCGTCGAAGCGGTGATGGACGGAGCCCATGATTCACCGGAGCACTCCTCCTGTCCGGCAGCGGGGTCGTCGACGAAGCGACGACAGACGCGTGGGGGTCGTCCGCGAAGCGGCAACGGACGGAGCCAATGAGGTGCCGAAGCACTCTTCCTGCCCGGCAACAGGGTCGTCGGTGCAGCGGCGACAGACGCGTGGGGGTCATCGACGAAGCGGCGACGAACGGAGCCCAGGAGGTGCCTCGCCTCGACACGCGTGGTGGGTTCTGGAAGCGATCGAGCAGGGCCGTGAGGGCGTTGTGCGCCTCGTCGCCAGCTTCTAGGTTGGAGGGAAGAAAGAGAGGCAAGGTGGCAGGAGACGGGCTGGTCGAGGAGCTCCACGGCGGCGACACAACACAAGGAACCCTACCGCAAGATTGTTAATCGGGAAGAGAAGCGGCTGGCTCGTTAGGTGCGGAGTTTTTTTCTCTTATATTGATTATTGATTGGTTCTTAGAAAAAGGCAAACATCAATGCATTAGGAAAATTAGGATTTGGAATTGATGGTCATAAAACTAAACTTTATTAATTGATAACGTGTTATCGGTTCCTGCCCGTTTATAACGTGTCTAGTTAGGAAACTTTGGGAAAATTAGGAAAAATTTTATTGCGTTATGAATGAATTGATTGTGTCTGGTTACCTTAAGTTAATTGATTGCGTTTGGAAAGAATTGATTGTCAAGCATGAATCGGGGACGTAAGGGGGGAAACGAAACCTGACTGCGTGTGGTGAGTGGGGTGGGGTTGGGTGGGTTAATTGTAGCGAAAAAAAACCGGTTGAAAAAAAACCAAACGAGGTGGGACGAAAAAAAACCAGACGAGATGAGACGAAAAAAAACCTGGAACAAAGACTACCAACTGCTCCATTAGGAGTAGAGATGTTGATAGGTTTTGACGAACTTTTTTTCACGGAAAAAGGGACAATAAAGCCAGACGAAAAAACCGAATCGGGAGCACTTTATTTCCTTTCCGAAAGATGCACGGCCATGCCTCTCGCGAAAGCACAACCGTACCTCTTCCGGAAGCAAAATCATACCTCTCACTGAAAGGAAAAAAATCATAAAATATGTTTTTTTTTGTTTCCTAATGACTCAGCCGTGCATCTCGCGGAAGGAAAAAAAATTGAAACGCATTTTTTTCGTTTTCGATATGCACAGCCGTGCCTCTCGTGAAAGCAAAACAGTGGCTCTCGCGAAAAGAAAAAACAAAAAACACGTTTTTTTTCGTTTTCATGAGGCTCGGCAGTGCCTCTCGGGTAAGAAAAAAAGTGTCTTTTTACGGGGAATTTTTTCAAAATATTTTTGTACAAAAGTTAAGGAAGAGCGGTGGAAAATAAAAAGTGAAAAAAAACTATTTTAAAAGCCGAAAACATATACAGGAAAATAAAAAACAAATTAAAAAAACGCCCAAAGCACGACACGTGGCGGCGGATGAAAACGCGCCACTCAGTGTCTCAGCTCACACCCAAGTGACCGTTCGGAGGCTCCCGAAGAAGAGCTCGCTAACTAGTTGCTCTCAAGTATTGACCAGGTCCAAGGGCACCGCCATTGCCCACACCAGCCGGACGCTGTGGGCCGGAGTCCGTGCCCGGATGGCGCCGCGGGCCAAACACGGGTGCGCGAGGCGAAGGGAAGAGGCTTCGCCACGAGCGCGCAGCGACGGCCGATCAGGGCTGCCGCAATTCCTCATTCGTCCGCCGCCGGAAGGACGACGACGACAACAACAATGACAGCAACGACAACGATGGCGTGGACGGCGCCGGAGGCGCCGGCGGCATGGCATGTCACGTACCCGGGCCGTGCGCCAAGGTGACACGGCCAAGTGCAAACCGTGGGATCGGCCGGACGGCATCGGTGGCGGGTCCTTGCCTCGCGGAGACATGTGCAAGGGAACTGCAGCTGCGGAGCGATGTTTTATCCGCCGATGCCGACCCTGCCCGTGCCCCGGTGGACTCGCCGCTCGCTAGATCGATCCCTCCCGAGAGCGACTGACGGGGAGGCAGGGGAGGGAGAGGTCTCTTTCCTCTCCTCGTAACGTGCGCTGTCTCCCGCGCCCGGCGCCCACGACCGCGACCGCCACCGGGATCACGTACTCCCTCCGTTTCTTTTTAATCCGCATACAAGATTCGGTCAAAGTCAAACTTTATAGACTTTGACTAACTTTACGGAAGGAAATACCAACATTCATAATATGGTATCAATATTACTTACTATATGCATCATGACATTAATTTTCATAGCATATAGATTTAGTATTGGAGATGTTGATATCGTTTGATATATATTTGATCAAATTTTGCATCGCTTGACTTTGACCAAATCTTATATGCAGACTAAAAAGAAAACGGAGGGAGTACTAGTATCCTCCAACTCCAAGCACAAACAAAACTCGTTTCAAATCACAACGTGCGTGCAACAACACTCCACACTCATGGACGTAATTCTGCTCCCGCAGTTCAGCGTCGGTACAATCAGCAGCAAAGAGTTCGTGCTGATATTATTACAGAGAGAAAGGAGCTTCAGACTGTGACCCGGGTAGCTAGGTACTCACTCCGTCCGAAAATACTTATCATCAAAATGAACAAAAATGATGTATTTAGAACTAAAATACATCTAGATACATCCTCTTTTATACATTTTGATGACAAGTATTTCCGGACGGAGGAAGTACATACGATGAGTTGAAACGTCTGCAACCACATCATAGAACTTCCGGTCGAAATAGGACTCCTACAGGAGGAACTGGGCGAGAGAAGTGGTTAGTTAGTTTCTGACACCAATTCGCCAGTTGGAAGATAAGCCAGGCAGGAACATGCAACATCAGGCAACAGTCCAAGAGAGCCTACTAGCACTGTTGGCCTCCACATGGACTGCTCTCTCCAAGCCAAGCCCAGGGACAAGCCCGGGGGTACACGTCCTCCTCGCCGATAGCGACACGGATCAAACAAATAAGCAAACAAACAAGCAACGAATATGTCCCATGCCAGTGCACATGACAGGGCCAAACCAAGACAGCATGGAACCAGGTCCCCCATCCATTCACTCACTCATTCAACATTCAACAGCCAGCCTCCATTTGTGAAGCTGCCGGTTAATCTTCCACAGCCTCCCCATGCAAGCCAGCACCATCCAGAAGATGCAATGCAAGCATATGCAGAAGAGTTACTAGAAGAAGGAAAAAAGAGACAGAGAGGTGAAGAACCGAACATGTATCTCTGATGATTAATTAATTGATTGATCATGGCAAAAAATACAAGGCGAAAACAAGTATTATCTTCATTTGTTTGAAGGTAAAGTCTGTCAACAAGGAACAAAGGACCACCCCTCATCTAGGCACCCACCCACCCCAAAAGGGTTTTGATTTTTTGTTTCTTACAAAAGAATTTCGAACTCGACCCGAAAGAATAAAAGCGTCTCCCAGGCTTTTTTTGATGATGATGATGATGATGATCCAGAGCTATATCTATCTACATTCTCCACATTTCAGTTTGTATGCCTCAGACCCCCACCCCACCCTAGGGCAGGCAAGGGGTCAGAGAGAGCGAGCTTGCTTCCTCCTGTAAGAGTCACGCAAGCATCAAACGTTGCCTCCCTTTACAGAGGGCTCCTCTGATGCCTGCAAAGTAGGAAAAATAACCGCCGTTGTCGTAACGATCTTCGGTCGCTGTAAGAGCATCACTCCACTTGCTCGCCGATCAGGTCGAGGCCCATGACGAGGAAGGAGACGCCCTGGAACAGGAGGAAGTAGAAGTGGATGCCCTGCGCCGACAGCACGCTGCGAGCCGCCGCCGTCAGCAGGAGGAACGACAGCGCCAGCTCCTTGCGGTAGATCCTGTTGTGCTTCTGCTTCTTCTTGGGGGCGTCCTTTTTGGGGAGCGACGAGTCCTTGCCAGCCAGCCCGGCGAGGTCCGGCGCCGACCCCACCCTCTGCTGCTGCTGCTGCTGCTGCACGGTGTGCTTCTCCACGAGGGCCACCAGGTCGCCCTCGGAGGAGCGGCCCGACTTCTTGGTCACCACCCACTCGTAGGCGCTCCCGAGCTGGAACAGCCCGGAGATCATGGCGTTGAACTTGGTCACGGACATGGTGTTCTCGAACAGGAGGTACGGGACGATGAACGGGAAGGACTTTGGGGATGGCAGGATGCTCATGATGGACATAGTCGCTGGGATGTAGCATACCACCCATGCCGGAAGCTCGGCCTCGGGGACGAACATTGTCATGGGGAGGATCACGCAGAAGAGGGTGAATGAGTAGAAGGGCAGGATGAGCTTGCGGAGGAGGAAGAATAGGAATATCAGGTTGCACTTCTTCCAGAACCCAATCTGCAGCACAAAGCAAGCAGCATCATTAGGCCAATTGTCCATACATACATTAGACTACACATGACAAAATGGCGCTAGAATACAAATTAGGGGACAAAGATAAAGAACTAAAGCTGTGCCGGCATGAATGCGGTAGGAAATATGTCAATAGTTCTACTTCAATCAATTATGTGCTCGAGTATAAGAAGGTGAATGTAAATTAACTAATTTTGTCAATCAATTATGTGCAAAAGCATTCTACTTCATGCCTCTTGACAATTACTGCATCTTGTACATTATCCTATAAATCCAAAACATGTTGCCAAGCACTGTTGGCTTCTTGCAGAAAACTACATTCTACTGAATAAACATACATGGCTGGACATTTTAACTTTCACAGTGCGTCATCAGAAAACGGCTCATACCTTGGATTTTATAATGTCCACAAAGCAGAGTCTAAACAGCTGCATGGGACCTGAGTGCCACCTGTGCTGCTGCTTTCTGTATGCTTCATATGATTCTGGCAACTCACATTGGCACTGAAAGGGAAGTTACAAAAGTTAAATTTTATGACTCTTTAATCTCTATGCAAAGGTAAACTCTGCATGAGTCATAGGGACATTTGTGCCAGTACCTCAACATCATTCAGGTAGAGGAACTTCCATCCCTTGAGATGTGCTCGGACAGCAATGTCCATGTCCTCCACCGTTGTCCTCTCCATCCAGCCGCCGGAGTCCTCAAGAGCCTTGATTCTCCACACTCCGGCAGTCCCATTGAACCCGAAGAAGTTGAGGAACGCTCCATTCACTTGCTGCTCCACCTCAAAGTGGAAGCACAGATTTATGTTCTGTAATCTAGTCAACAGGTTCTCATCGTTGTTTACGAAAGACCATCTTGCCTGAACCAACCCAACATCGTCCTTGCCCTGGAGGTTGCACATTGAATTATCAGAAAAACATAACTGATATGACTGATTGTCAGATAAATGAAGTATTAGTAGTTTAACTGCAGCAGTAAAAATTGGTCAGTCGAGTCAAACCTTGAAATGGGGCATGGCTCGCTTCAGGAAATCCGCCTGTGGCTGGAAATCGGCATCGAAGATGACAACGTATTCATAGTCCTTCACATAGCTGCAGTTCATTGCTGATTTCAGGTTTCCGGCCTTGTAGCCGTCCCGGATCACCCGGTGCCTGTATACTATGCGCACGCCCTCCCGCTGCCATTTCTCAACCTCCTCCTTGATGAGCGCCGAAGTGGTAGCATCATCGGAGTCGTCCAGCACCTGCACCAAGAAGTTTGACCTTGGCCAGTCGAGAGCGCAAATTGCGCCGATGGATTGCTGGTAGACCTGCAGACATTCAAATGAAACAAGTTACTAAATGAATTGGACTAGTTTTGGGATCTTTTTTGCCAGACTTTTTACAACAACAAATTACCCATAAGATTTTCCCAAAGGAAGTGTACTAGAAGTTGATTGAATTTCAGTATCTTTTCTTAGCCACTTCCCAAATTAAGTACGTAGTATGCTATAATTTGACACCTTGATCTCCAATCACATGCCTCCTCAATTATTATCTGGTGACCGGTGACGACAAACTTCTAGTCCGAGATTTGGATTAATAAGTGTGCCTTAAAGAAAGTCAGGATGATATGAATCCCAACCGCAAACCAAATTCGGCCTTTTGTAAAGCAAATCACGGGGTTTGTTGTTGGTATGAGATTCATATGAAGTACGACCACATCAACGTCAGTGAGCATCAGCGTTGTGGTTGGAGAACTCATGACAAAGATCCGAACAAAATGCAGCCTACGCTTAACCCGAATCCCCATACGGTAGCATCTTCCCCCACTCTACCTGGAACTGGAATTTAGGCTGTCCTATTCGCATCATGGAGCTCCAATTGCAGCTCAAGATCGATTGGGATGCAAGAAGCAGATGGTTGGATGGAGCTTACCTCTCGCTCGTTGCACATGGGCATCTGCACGAGGACCATGGGGTAGTCCTCCTCGCCGGCCTCGACGTCGTCCTTGTCGGCGGCGATGGGCACAGGCTTGATGCCCCTGAGCTTGATCCAGAGGCAGCCGAGGCAGAGGACGAGGCGGTCGACGCTCTGGATCATGAAGAGCACGACGCAGGAGTTGGTGAGGAACTGCAGCGGCGGCGCGATGTACTGGAGGCGGACGCGCATCCAGCCGGCGTAGGCGGCGGCGGCGAGCCCGTCGACGGCGAGGAGGCCGTCCATGGCGAGCTGGCCCGGCATCTCGGGCATCTCGGGCATCTGGAGGTGCCAGCCCTGGAGGTAGGCGGCGACCTCGACGGCGAGCAGCAGCATGGAGAGCACGACGAAGAGCCTGAGGCAGCCGTAGAAGCGCGCGCGCAGGGCCGTGCTCTCCCCGGGCGCGGCGTCGCCGTCCGTCCGGCCCGACGCCACCCGCCGGCGCGCGGCGGCGGCGACGGCGAGCGCCGCGGAGGCCGCGCCCGTGAGGCGCCCCGCCGCGCGGTGCGCCTTGAGGAGCAGCACCCAGGTGATCTGGCGCGCGTTCTTGCCGCGCCCGGCCTTGCCAGCCGCCAGCCCCGCCGGCGACCCCGGCACCGCCTCCTGCTCCATCTCCGAAATGGACCAGTTCGGGTTCTCCATCTTGACCACCACCGGCGTCCCGCCGCCCCCGTCGCTGACCCTCGCCTCCCGCCCCCAGAACGACGGCGCCATTGTTGCCACCCGACCTCAAGCTCCGGCAGACAGCAGCAGAAGAAGCAGCGACCAAGAACTCTCAGCCAAAGAAGAATGGCGCTTCTTCCTTCCTCCTCCTCGGCGCCGCTTTACCCGCTCATAGAGGGCCGCAGCTGGACACCCTTAATAGCCCCCTGGAGGACGGACACGCCCGCCAGAGCACGCAGAGCAGCAGGCCACGAAGGGGGGAGGCGGGGAGAACAGCTCACCACGTCGCTCGCTCGCTCCAGGATACGATACGAGATACGAGCTCCTCCTCCCCCCGCTTTGTTTATTTGTAGCCTCGCCTCGCCTCGCCACCGCCGCGTCGTCGACCCCTCCTACCGCCCGACCCGGACGAATAAAAAAGCCTTCTTTCGGCGCCCCGAGACGCACACAGGCGCGCGCACACGACCGACCGTGGTGAAACGAAACGAGCAGCGGAGCCGGTGCCGGGCTTGGACGGACGCTTCGGGGCTGCTTCGGACGGAGCCGGGCTGGCGAGATGAGGTGAACGTGCGCGGGCGCGGTGCGTCGCGAGGCCAAGGAGTTGGGCGCACGCACGTCGGTCTATTCGTTGCGTGCGGTTGGGCTGCAGCCTGTCGGTGCCATGGCAGCCGGCGCGCGCGCACGCACTCTGGCCGGCAGCTTGCTACTACGTGCTGCATGCTGCCGCTGCCGCGCCGGTCAAAACGGCCGGGCGGTCAGGCTGTGCTGACGAGCACCAGGTGGGAAACTCGGGGCGCATGGGGGCGGATTATGGGCCAAAAATATTGGGGAAAAGGGCAAAAAGGGTGAGATTAGATCTGCGTACGGGGCTCCACTTGGCTCGACGACACGGGGACAAAACCACGCTTCCATTTCCATTAATTTCCATTAACAAAACGTAGTCCGTGGTAAACAACAAAAGGGAAAGTGATCGGCCGAATCTCTGAATACCCGGGACAGGATTAGTATCTGCAACAAACCAGACAAATGGACACACAAACGTGCAGGAGATTGGCGTTGTTTGTCTGCAGCATTTTTACATCGGGAGTGTTCGAGGTATATACGTGCCGAAGCATCTACGGCTGCAACTCGCAAATGTGATCACCTATACGCTTTATTTCTCCGTGACATGTCCACGCACAGCGACTAGTTACCCTTTATTTCTCCGTGATCAGCATTGAGATGGTTAGGTGAATAGTGGTATCCTTAACCCACCAGGGTTCAAATCCCGGTGCTCGCATTAGTCCTGGATTTATTTCAGGATTTTCGGCGATGCGCTTTCAGTGGGAGGAGACGTTCCCGTCGACGACGAGGCGCCTACGGTGACTTCGTAAATTTCAAAATGATATGCCGGCTGCCCGGCTCAGTCTCTTGGAGGTGCTAATAGGGTAGGGTGTGCGTGTGTGCGTTCATAGGGATGAGTATATGTGCGTGTATATGAGCGCTTGCGTCTGTACTGATGCTAAAAAAAGCATTTACTAGATACAACTTGAACATAGCAATAGCAAACATACATATTGAGGATAGAAAGTTTCAGCACCACCTAGATGCAAACCGGACACAAAATGTTTTTTTTTTCTTTCGAGCAACCGGCAAGAGCTCTGCCTTTTTATGGAGAAAAAGAAGAATTGAGCAGTTTATAAGAAAAACTGGCCAAAAACCGATACAGAGAGAGGTGCCCGGTTAATCAGCGGAAAACCGGGCGAAAACCTTTACAACACGCCCCCAGAAGCGCACCATCTACTCACGCCGACCCCGAGGCCGCGCACCAGGCGAGCCGCCGGCTCCGTCACCCGAGCAACCCAGACACTCTACAACCGGAACCGGAGCCACCGCTCCGGCGTCCACACTGACCCCAAGGCCACACACCAAGCGAGCCGCCAGCCCTGCCGCCCGAGCGACCGGAGCCAACACCCTACAACCATGTCCAAAGTCGCCGCTTCGATGTACATACGAAAACCACACTCGCTGACCCCGAGGTCGTGCTCCAGCCGAGCCGATGACTCCCACAGGCCAAATACACTCTAGAACGATGCCTCCAAGAAGGACCGCGACACTGAAGCACCGTCATCGTTCGCTCCAGGAACCTGGAACAAGGGTATCCCCGAGAGTGCGAGAGAAGAGGCCGTAGACCCTCGAATGACGACGCCTCCAAGAAGGTGCACGACGCCCACAGGCATCGCCGTCGCCGGCTCCGGCCAAGGCAAGAGCATGGCTTTCGCCCCAAGCAGCCAAGGAAGCTCTCCCCTCGAACCGGCACACGAGAGCCACCGCCCGCCTGAACCGCGACCAGAGCCCAAAGCCACCGACCAGAACAGCCCCGCCGCCGACACGTGCACCACGCAGAGCCGGCGTCAAGGCTACCCATCATCACCGCAGGAGCCAGAAACGGCCACGTCTCGACAGATCTGGCACCCCGCGTAACAGCACGATGGCCCCGAGCTCCAGCCGTGGCGCTGCCCACGCAGCCAACACAGCCGTTGTCGCCGAAGAAGAGGTTCGGGGCCGCCGCCCCGGCGTCCGAGCACCACACGCCAACAAGCCCTTCGACATCGTCCCGCCGGAGCAGCAGCAATAGCGGCACATCCCCGCACCACGGCGACCTCCAGGTTGACCTCGTCGCGCACGCGGAGGCAGATCCGCCCTGACTGCCAAGAGCCTACCACCGCGTTGCTCCTCCACACGGACCTCCGGATCCACACCAGGCCACACCAGAGCCGAACGAGCCCGCGCTGGAGCGGCACCCGCGTGCCCGCCGGTGCAGTTTCCCCGCGCCCCTCGCAGGATGCAGCTCGCCCGCACGCGCTAGATGCAGCTTCTCCGCGCCGCCCGCAAGATGCAGCTCGTCTGCGCTCGCCAAATGCAGCTCGTCTGCGCCGCCTCGCCGCTGCCACCACTCCGCTATCCACGGCCGCAACCTCGAGCCCCACCACTGCCGGTGCGCGCAGCCCCAGGAGCACATCCCACTGCCGGCGCCCAAGGCCACCAGATCCGCTCATCACCACTTAGATACGAGAAACCTAAGAGCATCTCCAGCCGCGCCCCAACAGGCCCCCCAGGGTGACTTTTTTCGGACCGTCGCCGAAAAAACAAGTCGTGCCCCCAAGATGCCGAAATCTGCCGGCAAGGCCCGTTTTTGGGCCCGACGATCCCACGCCGAACCCAACGCACTGAGGGCGCTCGGGGCTCTGGCGGAAGGGAAAACCACATATGTGCCACATTGTCAGGAGAAAAATCAAAACAACGTCCTGATTCGCCCCCACCCCCACCCCTGCGCGCCCTCCCGCCGCCTTGCCGATCCCGGCGCCGCCCGTCGCCCACCACCGCTAGATAGGCCATTCCCCGCCGGAAAAGAGAGGGTTTATCCGCGTCAACCTCTCCCCCACCTTCCTGGGCGAGTTTTCCGGCGCTCCGGTATGCAGGGCAGGATTCCGACGGATGTGCGCCCACCATGCCCGCCAGGTGTTCGATGATTTGTCTGCTCGGCGATGGACTCAGACAACGAGGAGGCGCTCGCGGCGCTGCTGGAGGAGGAAGCCGATGCCGACGTCCAGGACGAAGAGCATCTCATGGTCATCGCCGCCCTGCTCGCGAGCAATGCAAAGTTGCGGTGAGGTGGCTCGGCACCGGGGCGGTTGAAAGCAAAGAACCGGCATTGACTGGAAGGCTATTGCATGCTCTACTCCGACTTCTTCACCGACGCTTCATTGCACGGCGACAAAGTATTTCGGCGCCGTTATCGGATGAGCCGAAAGCTTTTCCTCAGGATTGTGAATTCCATCCAGGAGTTCGACGGCTACTTCAAGTGCAAGAAGGATTGCACCGACAAACTTGGATTCACTTCAATCCAGAAGTGCACGATAACTATGAGGATGCTTGCATACGAAGCTCTCGGTGATTCACTTGACGACTATGAGCGCATGGCCGAGTCCACGACCATTGAGTGTTTCTACAAATTCTGCAGGGCAATGGTGGCAGTGTTTGGACCGCAATACTTGCGATCACCGAATGCTGAAGACGCTGCTCGAATCCTAGCACATAATGAAGCAAGAAGATTTCCAGCCTTCTAGGGATGCTTGGAAGCATTGATTGCATGCATTACAAATGAAAAAACTGTCCATTTGCTTGGTAGGGGATGTACAAAGGCACCAAAGGCGCGCGGTTGCAGTGTGGTACTTGAGGCAGTGGCCACACACGACCTCTAGATTTGGCACTCCTTCTTTGGTATGCTAGGAACTCACAATGACATCAACGTACTGTAGTGCTCCCATGTCTTTGCCAAGCTTGTTGAAGGTCATTCTCCTCCGGTGAACTTCGAGGCCAATGGGCGACACTATAATAAGGGATACTACCTAGCAGATGGCATCTATCCGAGATGGTCTACATTTGTGAAGACTATCTCAAACCTTGTGCCCCACTTTGCGAAGGTTCAGGAGGCTTGCAGGAAGGATGTCGAGCGGGCATTTGGTGTACTCCAATCTCGATTTATTGTTGCCTGGTACCCCGCTCAGACCTGGTCGAAAGATTAAATGTGGGAGATCATGACTTGATGTGTCATCTTGCACAACATGATCATTGAGAGCGAGCAGGAAGAACCAGTGTTTGACAATGAACCATATTACAGGCAGGGTCCTCTTGCCCAAGTTTATCACCAGCTACCGACAACCTGGACTGCCTTCCTCAATATGCGTCAGGAAATCCGAGCCCCACAGGTGCATCAACAACTGCAGCATGATATGGTGGAGCACCTATGGAGGCTCAAGGGCAACGCCTAGCTCGACGTGTGATGAAATATGAGTTTTTTATTTGTTGAACTATATAATTTGTATTGAACTATTTGATTCTATTGATTTTCTGTGATGAACTATGTGATACAAAATAGCTTTTGTTGAATTTGCGCCGAATCACGGCAAATATGGGCCGATTTGCGCCAAAAGTGGGCTAAAAAGCGGGCAAATTTGCGCCAAATTTGGGACGATATCGGCGCCTAGGGCGACCTGGGGGCGGCGGCTGGGAACCCAATCGCCCCAAGCCGATTTTAGCGCCGGTTCGCCCCCGATTTTTCAAGCCCCCTGGGGCAGCCAATGGCTGGAGATGCCTCTAAACGATAGATAAACTAGATAGATAGATTCTTACGAAGGAGGAGGGCATTGGACTTCACCATTTCCTCACCAGTCCCTTCCACTTGGGGCCACCCGAGCCTTTGTTGGTCATCATGCCGCTATCGGACGAAGATGAGAAGGAGATTACGCCGACCAGACGCTTGTTGGAAATATGCCCTAGAGGCAATAATAAAAGAGTTATTATTATATTTCCTTGTTCATGATAATCGTTTATTATCCATGCTATAATTGTATTGATTGGAAACTTAAATACATGTGTGGATAAATAGACAAACTTTGTGTCCCTAGTAAGCCTCTTCAGGACTGGCTCGTTGATCAAAGATGACCGCGGTTTCCAGGTCATAGACATGAGTTGTCATTTGATAACGGGATCACATCATTAGGGGAATGATGTGATGGACGAGACCCAAACGTTAAACATAGCTTTTGATCGTATCAGTTATCGCTATAGTTTTCTGCATGTCAAGTATAAGTTCCTATGACCATGAGATCATGTAACTCACTGACACCGTAGGAGTGCTTTGTGTGTGCCAAACGTCGCAACGTAACTGGGTGACTATAAAGGTACTCTACAGGTATCTCCGAAGGTGTCTGTTAAGTTGACATGGATCGAGACTGGGATTTGTCACTCCGTGTGACGGAGAGGTATCTCCGGGCCCACTCGGTAATACGTCATCTCAATGAGCTCAAAGTGACTAAGTAGTTAGTCACGGGATTATGTATTACGGAACGAGTAAAGAGACTTGCCTGTAACGAGATTGAACTAGGTATAGAGATACCGACGATCGAATCTCGGGCAAGTAACATACCGACGAGACAAAGGGAACTGTATACGGGATTGCCTGAATCCTTGACATCGTGGTTCATCCGATGAGATCATCGAGGAACGTGTGGGAACCAATATGGGTATCCAGATCCCGCTATTGGTTATTGACCTGGGAGTGTCTCGGTCATGTCTGCATAGTTTCCGAACCCGCAGGGTCTACACACTTAAGGTTCGGTGACGCTAGGGTTGTTAGTGAGAACAGTGCATGGTAACCGAAGGTTGTTCGGAGTCCCGGATGAGATCCCGGACATGATGAGGGTCTCCGAAATGGTCCGGGGACGAAGATTGATATATAGGATGAGAGTGATCGGAGTCCGGAAGTGTTCCGGGGAGCATCGGGGAGTCGTCGGATGACCGAAAGGGGTTTCGGGGGGGTCCCGGTAATTGTTATGGGCCCTATGGGCCACAAGTGGGAGACGCAACAGCCCTCATGGGGCTGTGCGCCCCCCTTGGGCCCTCTCCACCTGCGCATGGGGGGTGGCCCCCCCTAGGTCAGCCGCACCCTTTGGAGTGGGGGGCAAGGCACTTGGGGGGGAAACCCTACCCCCTGGGCCGCCGCCCCCTCCCATCTCCCTTTGGCCGCCGCCCCTAGGGGTAAACCCTAGGGCGCCCCCTCCCCTCTCTCCCCCTATATAAAGAGAGGCAGAGGGAGGGCAGCCACACACGTTCGTGCCTCGGCGCTGCCCTCCCTCCACCGTAAAGACCTTCGTCTATTCCGCAGTGCTTGGCGAAGCCCTGCTGGAATCCTCCACCACCATCTCCACCACGCCGTCGTGCTGCTGGTTTCTCCATCAACCTCTCCTCCCCCCTTGCTGGATCAAGAAGGAGGAGACGTCCCCGAGCTGTACGTGTGAAGAACGCGGAGGCACCGTCCGTTCGGTGCTAGGATCTTCGGTGATCTGAATCGCGGCGAGTACGACTCCATCAACCGCGTTCTTGAACGCTTCCGTTTAGCGATCTACAAGGGTATGTGGATCCAACTCTCCCCTCGTAGATGCATCTCCTAGATTGATCTTGGTGAACGTAGGAAAAATTTTTGTTTCCCATGCAACGTTCCCCAACAGTGGCATCATGAGCTAGGTTCTTGCGTAGATGCTTTCACGAGTAGAACACAAAGGGGTTTGTGGGCGTTGATGTTTAAATTGCTTCCCTCCTTGGTCTTTCTTGATTCAGCGGTATTATGGGATGAAGCGGCCCGGACCAACTTTACATGTCCACGTACATGAGACCGGTTCCATCGACAGACATGTGACTTTTGTTGCATAAGATGGCTGGCGGGTGTCTGTCTCTCCTATCTTAGTTGAATCGGAATAGACAAAGGCGGTCCTTGTAGAAGGTTAAATAGCAACTTAAATATCACCGTTGTGGCTTTGCGTAGGTAAGAAGCGTTCTTGCTAGATACCCATAGCAGCCACGTAAAACATGCAACAACAAATTAGAGGACGTCTAACTTGTTTTTGCAGGGTATGTATGTGATATGATATGGCCAATGACATGATGAGATATATTTGATGTATGAGATGATCATGTTGTAATAGTTAATATCGACTTGCATGTCGATGTATACGGCAACCGGCAGGAGCCATAGGGTTGTCTTTAAGTTTTGTATGACCTGCGTGTCAATCATTAAGCGCTATGTAATGCTTTACTTTATCGCTAAACGGTAGCAATAGTAGTAAGAGCATGGTGGGCGCGCGACAACCCCGATGGCGACACGATGATGGAGATCATGATGATAGGATCATGGTGTTACGCCGGTGACGATGGAGATCATACCGGTGCTTTGGAGATGGAGATCAAAAGCACGAGTTGATGGCCATATCATGTCACTTATGATTTGCATGTGATGTTAATCCTTTTATGCATCTTATTTTGCTTAGGACGACGGTAGCATTATAAGATGATCCCTCACTAAAATTTCAAGATAAAAATTGTGTTCCCCCCGAGTGTGCGCCGTTGCGAAGGTTCGTCGTTTCGAAGCACCACGTGATGATCGGGTGTGATAGACTCTACGTTCGCATACAACGGGTGCAAGCCAGTTTTGCACGTGCAGAACACTCGGGTTAGACTTGACGAGCCTAGCATGTACAGACATGGCCTCGGAACACGGAAGACCGAAAGGTCGAGCATGAGTCATATAGTAGATATGATCAACATGAAGATGTTCACCATTGACACCACCTCATCTCACGTGATGATCGGACTTGGGTTGGTGGATTTGGATCATGCCACGCTCGAATGACCAGAGGGATGTCAATTTGAGTGGGAGTTATAAGTAATTTGATTAGTTAAAAACTCACTTATCATGAACAATAGTCTAAGATGTCTTTGCAAATCTTTTGTTGTAGATGGCTCGCGCAGTAGCTCCCCTGAATTTTAATGCGTTCCTAGAGAAAACTAAGCTGAAAGATGATGGGAGCAACTTTGTGGACTGGCTCCGCAATCTGAGGATCATCCTCACAGCTGCCCAAAAGGTTTATGTCCTAAGTGCACCGCTAGGTGAACCCCCCGCTCCGGCCTCTGTTGACGTTATGAACGCCTGGCAGACACGTTCGGATGACTACTCAGTAGTGCAGTGTGCCATGTTGTATAGCTTGGAAGGAGGACTTCAAAGGCGTTTTGAACGTCATGGAGCATATGAGATGTTCCAGGAGTTGAAGTTCATCTTTGAAAAGAATGCAAAGATCGAGAGGTATGAGACCACCGATAAATTCTTTGCTTGCAAGATGGAGGAGAATTCGTCTGTCAGTGAGCACTTACTGAAGATGTCTGGGTACTATACCCGCATAGCTGATCTGGGACTTGTGTTCCCGGAGGAGGCTATCATTGACAGAATTCTCCAGTCACTCCCACCTAGCTACAAGAGCTTCGTGCAGCAGTATAACATGCAAGGGATGAACAAATCCATCGCCGAGCTGTTTTCAATGCTGAAAGTCGCTGAGGCAGACATCCAGAAGGAGTATCAAGTGTTGATGGTCAATAAAACTACCAGTTTCAAGAAAAATGGCAAGGGCAAGAAGGGTAACTCTAAGAAGGGTGGCAAGGCAGTTGCTCATCCAGTGAAGAAACCCAAGGCTGGGCCCAAGCCAGAGACTGAGTGTTTCTATTGCAAGGGGAACGGCCACTGGAAGCGGAACTGCCCCAAGTATCTGGTAGACAAGAAGGGGGCCAACAACAACAACAAGCAAGGTATATGTGATATACATGTTATTGATGTGTACCTTACCAACTCTCGTTGTAGTGCCTGGGTATTTGATACCGGTTCGGTTGCTCACATTTGCAACTCTAAACAGGAACTACGGAATAAACGGAGGCTGGCGAAGGACGAAGTGACGATGCGCGTGGGAAATGGTTCCAAGGTTGATGTGATCGCCGTCGGCACGCTCGCTCTTCGATTACCATCGGGATTAGTTATGAACCTGAATAATTGTTATTTAGTGCCTGCGTTAAGCATGAACATTATATCTGGATCTTGTTTATTGCGAGACGGTTACTCGTTTAAATCAGAGAATAATGGTTGTTCTATTTATATGAGTAATATCTTTTATGGTCATGCACCCGAAGTTAGGGGTTTATTCTTATTGAATCTCGATAGTGATGATACACATGTTCATAACATTGATGCCAAAAGATGTAGAGTTGATAATGATAATACCACTTTCTTGTGGCACTGCCGTCTGGGTCATATCGGCGTGAAACGCATGAGGAAGATCCATGCTGATGGACTTTTGGAGTCTCTTGATTTTGAATCACTTGACACGTGCGAGCCGTGCCTCATGGGCAAGATGACAAGGACCCCGTTTTCAGGGACAATGGAACGGGCAAGTGACTTATTGGAAATCATACATACTGATGTGTGCGGTCCGATGAGTGTAACGGCGCGCGGTGGATATCGTTATTTTCTCACCTTCACTGACGACTTAAGTAGATATGGGTATATTTACTTGATGAAGCATAAGTCTGAAACTTTTGAAAAGTTCAAGCAATTTCAGAGTGAAGTTGAAAATCATCGTAACAAGAAGATCAAGTTCCTACGATCTGATCGAGGGGGAGAATATCTGAGTTATGAGTTTGGTGATCACTTAAGAAAATGTGGAATTGTTTCACAGTTGACACCACCTGGAACACCACAGCGTAATGGTGTGTCCGAACGTCGTAATCGAACCCTATTAGATATGGTACGTTCTATGATGTCTCTTGCCGACTTGCCACTATCGTTTTGGGGATATGCGTTAGAGACAGCTGCATTCACTTTAAATAGGGCTCCATCTAAGTCCGTTGGTTTGGTAAGAAACCTAAGTTGTCTTTTCTCAAGGTTTGGGGTTGCGATGCTTATGTCAAAAGGCTTCAGCCAGAAAAGCTCGAACCCAAAGCGGACAAATGTGTCTTCATAGGATACCCAAAAGAAACAGTTGGGTACACCTTCTATCTCAGATCCGAGGGCAAAGTGTTTGTCGCTAAGAACGGGTCCTTCCTCGAGAAAGAGTTTCTCTCGAAAGAATTGAGTGGGAGGAAGGTAGAACTTGATGAGGTTATTGAACCTCTGCTTCAACCAGAAAGTAGCGCAGCACAGAAAGATGTTTTTGTGGAGCCTACAGAGGTTGAAGAGGAAGCCAATGATGATGATCAAGAAGCTTCCGATCAAGTTACTACCGAACCTCGTAGGTCGACAAGGGTACGCACTGCACCTGAGTGGTATGGTAACCCTGTCTTGGAGGTCATGTTGTTAGACAACGGTGAACCTACGAGCTATGGAGAAGCGATGGTGGGCCCAGATTCCGACAAATGGTTAGAGGCCATGAAATCCGAGATGGGATCCATGTATGAAAACAAAGTATGGACTTTGGAAGTATTACCTGAAGGGCGGAAGGCCATTCAGAATAAATGGATTTTTAAGAGGAAGACGGACGCTGACGGTAATGTCACCGTGTATAAAGCTCGACTTGTGGCAAAGGGTTTTTCACAAGTTCAAGGGATTGACTACAATGAGACTTTCTCACCCGTAGCAATGCTTAAATCCGTCCGAATCATGTTAGCAATAGCTGCATTTTTCGATTATGAAATTTGGCAGATGGATGTCAAAACAGCGTTCCTTAACGGTTTTCTTAAGGAAGAGTTGTATATGATGCAACCAGAAGGTTTTGTCGATCCAGAGAATGCTGACAAAGTATGCAAGCTCCAGCGTTCCATTTATGGGCTGGTGCAAGCATCTCGGAGTTGGAATCTTCGTTTTGATGAGGTGATCAAAGCGTTTGGGTTTATACAAGTTTACAATGAAGCTTGTATTTACAAGAAAGTGAGTGGGAGCTCTATAGCGTTTCTAATATTATATGTGGATGACATATTGCTGATTGGAAACAATATAGAATTTTTGGATAGCGTGAAGGGGTATTTGAACAAGAGTTTTTCAATGAAGGATCTCGGTGAAGCTGCTTTCATATTGGGCATCAAAATCTATAGAGATAGATCAAGACGCTTGATAGGACTTTCACAAAGTACATACCTTGGTAAAGTTTTGAAGAAGTTCAAAATGGATCAATCCAAGAAGGGGTTCTTGCCGGTATTGCAAGGTACAAAGTTGAGTAAGACTCAATGCCCAGTGACTGTGGAAGATAGAGAAAAGATGAGTGTCGTCCCCTATGCTTCAGCCATAGGCTCTATCATGTATGCAATGCTGTGCACAAGACCAGATGTCAGCCTTGCCATAAGTATGGCCGGAAGGTTTCAAAGTAATCCTGGTATGGATCACTGGACAGCGGTCAAGAATATCCTAAAGTACCTGAAAAGGACTAAGGATATGTTTCTCGTTTATGGAGGTGATCAAGAGCTCGTCGTAAAGGGTTACGTCGATGCAAGCTTTGACACTGATCCGGATGACTCTAAGTCTCAAACCGGATACGTATATATTCTCAACGGGGGAGCGGTAAGCTGGTGCAGTTCCAAGCAAAGCGTGGTAGCCGATTCTACATGCGAAGCGGAGTACATAGCTGCCTCGGAGGCGGCAAAGGAAGGTGTCTGGATGAAGGAGTTCATGAAAGATCTTGGAGTTGTGCCTAGTGCATTGAACCCAATGACTCTGTTTTGTGACAACACTGGTGCCATTGCTCTAGCCAAGGAACCAAGGTTTCACAAGAGGACCAGACACATAAAGCGACGCTTCAATTCCATCCGCGATTCAGTCAAGGAGGAGGACATAAGCATTTGCAAAGTACACACGGATTTGAATGTTGCAGATCCGTTGACTAAGCCTCTTCCACGGGCTAAGCATGATCAACACCAAGACTCTATGGGTGTTAGATTCATTACCTTGTAATGCTAGATTATTGACTCTAGTGCAAGTGGGAGACTGTTGGAAATATGCCCTAGAGGCAATAATAAAAGAGTTATTATTATATTTCCTTGTTCATGATAATCGTTTATTATCCATGCTATAATTGTATTGATTGGAAACTTAAATACATGTGTGGATAAATAGACAAACTTTGTGTCCCTAGTAAGCCTCTTCAGGACTGGCTCGTTGATCAAAGATGACCGCGGTTTCCAGGTCATAGACATGAGTTGTCATTTGATAATGGGATCACATCATTAGGGGAATGATGTGATGGACGAGACCCAAACGTTAAACATAGCTTTTGATCGTATCAGTTATCGCTATAGTTTTCTGCATGTCAAGTATAAGTTCCTATGACCATGAGATCATGTAACTCACTGACACCGTAGGAGTGCTTTGTGTGTGCCAAACATCGCAACGTAACTGGGTGACTATAAAGGTACTCTACAGGTATCTCCGAAGGTGTCTGTTAAGTTGACATGGATCGAGACTGGGATTTGTCACTCCGTGTGACGGAGAGGTATCTCTGGGCCCACTCGGTAATACGTCATCTCAATGAGCTCAAAGTGACTAAGTAGTTAGTCACGGGATTATGTATTACGGAACGAGTAAAGAGACTTGCCGGTAACGAGATTGAACTAGGTATAGAGATACCGACGATCGAATCTCGGGCAAGTAACATACCGACGAGACAAAGGGAACTGTATACGGGATTGCCTGAATCCTTGACATCGTGGTTCATCCGATGAGATCATCGAGGAACGTGTGGGAACCAATATGGGTATCCAGATCCCGCTATTGGTTATTGACCTGGGAGTGTCTTGGTCATGTCTGCATAGTTTCCGAACCCGCAGGGTCTACACACTTAAGGTTCGGTGACGCTAGGGTTGTTAGTGAGAACAGTGCATGGTAACCGAAGGTTGTTCGGAGTCCCGGATGAGATCCCAGACGTGACGAGGGTCTCCGGAATGGTCCGGGGACGAAGATTGATATATAGGATGAGAGTGATCGGAGTCCGGAAGTGTTCCGGGGAGCA
>LR738709.1:626675891-626710735 GCA_902687465.1 Secale cereale | reverse complement strand
GGGGGGTAGGGCGCGCCCTCCACCCTTGTGGTTGGCTCAGGACTCTTCTGGTCCAACCCTTTTGCTTCAGGGGCTTCTTCTGGTCCATAAAAAATCACGATAGATTTTTAGGTCAATTGGACTCCGTTTGATATCCCTTTTCCGCGAAACTCAAAAACAAGGAAAAACAGAAACTGGCACTAGGCTCTAGATTAATAGGTTAGTCCCCAAAATAATATAAATTAGCATCTAAATGCATATAAAACATCCAAGATAGATAATATAATAGCATGGAACAATAAAAAATTTATAGATACGTTGGAGACGTATCAAGCATCCCCAAGCTTAATTCATGCTCGTCCTCGAGTAGGTAAATGATAAAAACAAAATTTTTGATGTGGAATGCTAGCTAACATATTTACCAATGTAATTCTTCTTTATTGTGGCATGAAAACAATTAAAAGTTTATATTGACGTGAAAACAATAACACTTCAAGCATACTAGACAGTACATCATTAAGCTTAAAAAATAACATGGCTAAAGAAAGTTATCCCTACAAAATCATATAGTCTTATTATGCTCCCTCTTCTCAGCACAAGGTAAAATCATGCCCACCCCGGTATCAGCCAAGCAATTGTTTCATACCTTTTAACGCGCTTCAGCCTTTTCAACTTTTCATGCAATACATGAGCGTGAGCCATGGATATATCACTATGGGTGGAATAGAAGGTGGTAATAGACAAAAGTGGGGAGAAAGTCTCACATCAACTAGGCAAATCAATGGGCTATGGAGATGTCCATCAATCGATATTAATGTGAGTGAGTAGGGATTGCCATGTATCAGATGCACTAGAGCTATAAGTCTATGAAAGCTCAAAAGAAAACTAGTGGGTGTGCATCAACTTGCTTGCTCATGAAGACCTAGGGCATTTGAGATAGCCCATCGTTGGAATATACAAGCCAAGTTCTATAACGTAAATTCCCACTAGTATATGAAAGTGGCAACATAGGAGACTCTCTATCATGATGAACATGGTGCTACTTTGAAGCACAAGTGTGGAAAAAGATAGTAACATTGTCCCTTCTCTCTTTTCTCTCTCTTTCTTTCCTTTATTTTTATTTTTTGGTGGGCTTCTTTGGCCTCTTTTTATTTGGGCTTCTTTGGCCTCTTTTATTTTCATTTGGGCTTCGTTGGCCTCTTTTATTTTTGATAACCTCACATGGGACAATCTTCTAATAATGATGATCATCACACTTTTATTTACTTACAACTCGATACTAGAACAAATATATGACTCTATATGAATGCCTCCGGTGATGTACCGGGATGTGCAATGATCAAGAGTGACATGTATAAAATATGAATGGTGGCTTTGCCACAAATACTATGTCAACTACTTGATCATGCAAAAGCAATATGACAATGATGATGCGTGTCATAATAAACGGAATGATGGAGTTACATGGCAATATATCTCAGAATGGCTATGGAAATGCCATAATAGGTAGGTATGGTGGCTGTTTTGAGGAAGGGTATAAGGTGGTTTGATGCACCGGCGAAAGTTGCGCGACACTAGAGTGGCTAGCAAGGTGGAAGGGTGAGAGTGCGTATAATCCTTGGACTCAACATTAGTCATAAAGAACTCACATATTTATTGCAAAAAGGTTTATTATCCCTCGAAGCAAGGTACTACTACGCATGCTCCTAGGGAAGAGGTTGGTAGGAGTTAACCATCGCGCGCTCCCGACCTTCACGCAAAGGTAAACAATCAAGACACAATGAGGTTCAATTTTGTTACACAGTTAGGAGACCATACGTGCATGCTACGGGAATCACGAACCTTAACACAATTATTTCCTCAACCCCACAATTTACTACTAGCATGATTCTAATATTACCATCCTCATATCTCAAAACAATCATAAGGAACCAATACTTCTCATACTATTAAATGATCTATATATGAAAGTTTTTATTATATATGCCTTGGATGCCCATCATATTAGGACTAAATTCATAACCCAATCAAATTACCATGCTGTTTAGAGACTCTCAAAATAATATAAGTGAAGCATGAGAGTTCAACAATTTCTTCAAAATAAAACCACCGCCGTGCTCTAAAAAGATACAAGTGAAGCACTAGAGCAACTAACAAACTACTCCAAAAAGATATAAGTGAAGATCAATGAGTAGTCAAATAATTAACTAGCTATGAGAAGACCCTCTCATTTAAAAATTTCAAATATTAAGTACTTTATTCAAACATCAAGCAAAACAAAATAAAATGATATTGCAAGGATAGCACATATCATGTGAAGAAGCAAAAACTTAGGCTCAACCGATACTAACCGATAGTTGTTGATGAAGAAAGGTGAGATGCCTACCGGGGCATCCCCAAGCTTAGATGCTTGAGACTTCTTGAGATATAACATGGGATGCCTTGGGAATCCCCAAGCTTGAGCTTTTGTGTCTCCTTAATTCCTCTCATGTCGCAGTTTCCCTTATTCTCAAAAACTTCATCCACACAAAACTCAACAAGAACTCATGAGATAATTTAGTATAAATCAACTCAAAACCTTATCATTCCGTACTGTAGAAAATCACTAAAATTATAATTTAATATTGCATAATAAATGCCTCTGTATATTTAATACTCCTATCTTCGAATAGAATCATTAAACATGCAAACATATGCAAACAATGCAAACATAACAACAATCTGTTTAAATAGGACAATTTGTAAAGAGTGGAATTGTTCTCATACTTCCCTAGATCAAATAATTCTGACAAATTACCACGTTACCTAGAACATATTCATGCTAACTTTGTAAAAATTCCAAGAATTTATAACATTCTGACTATCTAGAAGAATTCAGACAATGATAGAAAACTTTTTGTTTTCAAACAACAACATATATACTTGCAAAATAAGCATGGTAAGGCTATACTTGTCTTTTTTATTGAAACAAAAGATACTAAAACTTATTCTAAATAACAGCAAGCAAATCTAAACAAAATAAAAAGACGCTCCAAGCAAAACATGTATCATATGATGAATAAAAATATAGCTCCAAGTGAGGTTACCGATAATGTTGAAGACAAAAGAGGGGATGCCTTCTAGGGCATCCCCAAGCTTAGTTGCTTGGATCTTCCTTGAATATTACCTTGGGGTGCCTTGGGAATCCCCAAGCTTAGTGTCTTTCCACTTCTTATTCTCCTTATATCGATATCTCACCCAAAACTTGAAAACTTCAAACACACAAAACTTGACGCAACTTCGTGAGATGCATTAGTATGATAAAGAGGAAATCATTCACTTTGGTAATGCCAAGACAAGATTCATATTTGTTCTCACATAATACCTATTGTACCTCATCATTTCCAAAATTTATACCAGTTAATATAAGCTATGGAAACACTAAAACAAGCAAACTATGCATTGAAAAAAGAATCTGTCAAAAACAGAACAGTCCGTAATGATCTGGACAACCACCATACTTATGGAACTATAAAAATCCTGAAAAATTAGGACAACATAGGCAATGTGTATATCAATCATGTGTACAAATTTAAGCTAATTATCATGTTCAAGTGATTTATTGAATTTTCCGCACTGGACTCAAAACTTTCTGTTTTTGCACAAAATCAAGTCAACTATCAACCACACTATCCCAAAGGCTTTACTTGGCACTTGAAACAAAAGCTATATAACATGATTACTATAGTAGCTTAATCATGTGAACACACAAAAACAGTAGGTATAAATATTGGGTTGTCTCCCGACAAGCGCTTTTCTTTAACGCCTTTTTAGCTAGGCATGATTATTTCAATGATGATCACATAGGTGTAAAGAATTGAAATGCAAAAAGAGCATGATGAATCACATGGAAAGAACATTTAGGTCTAACACACTTCCTACACATAGGGATATTGTGAGCAAACAATTTATGGGAACAAGAATCAACTAGCATAGGAAGGCAAAACAAGCAATACTTCAAAACTTTCAACACATAGAGAGGAAACTTGATATTATTGCAATATGTAGAAGCATATGTTCCTCTCTCATAATAATTTTCAGTAGCATCATGAATGAATTCAACAATATAGCTATCACATAAATAATTATTTTCATGATTCATAGTTTCATACGCATATAAATTTTACTACTCTCCACATAAGCAAAATTCTTCTCATTCATAATAGTGGGAGCAAACTCAACAAAATAACTATCATCAGATAATTGATTGATATCATGATGACAAGTTTCATGGTTATCATTATTCTTTATAGCATATAAATAGGAGGCATTCTATCATCATAATAAATTTGCTCACCAAAATTTGGGGGGCTAAAAATTTCATCTTCATCAAACATAGCATCCCCAAGCTTGTGGCTTTGCATATTATTAGCATCATGGATATTCAAAGAATTCATACTAAAAACATTGTAATCATGCTCACCATTCAAATATTTAGTGCCAAACATTTAATTGACTTCTTCTTCTAACACTTTGGCACAATTTTCTTTTCCATCATTGTCATGAAAGACATTAAAAAGATGAAGCATATGAGGTAACCTCAATTCCACTTTTCTGTAGTTTTCTGTTATAAAATAAACTAGTGATAAAAACAGAAACTAAAAGATTCAATTGCAAGATCTAAAGATATACCTTCCAGCACTCACATCCCCGGCAACGGCGCCAGAAAAGAGCTTTGTTGACAGGATGTGAGTGCCGCTTACCTAGCCTCCCCGGCAATGCCACCAGAAAAGAGGTTGATGTCTACTACACAACCTTCTTCCTGTAGACTCGTGTTGGGCCTCCAAGCACAGAGTTTTGCAGGACAATAGCAATTTTCTCTCAAGTGGACGACCTAAGGTTTATCATTCCGTGGGAGGCGTAGGATGAAGATGGTCTCTCTCAAACAACCCTGCAACCAAATAACAAAGAGTCTCTTGTGTCCCCAACACATCCAGTACAATGGTAAATTGTATAGGTGCACTAGTTCGGTGAAGAGATGGTGATACAAGTGTAATATGGATGGTAGATATAGGTTTTTGTAATCTGAAAATATAAAAAAGCAAGGTAACTAGTAATAAACGTGAGCATAAACGGTATTGCAATGTGTGAAAACAAGGCCTAGGGTTCATACTTTCACTAGTGCAAGTTCTCTCAACATTGATAACATAATTGGATCATATAACAATCCCTCAACATGCAACAAAGAGTCACTCCAAAGTCACTAATAGCGGAGAACAAACGAAGAGATTATTGTAGGATACGAAACCACCTCAAAGTTATTCTTTCCGATCGATCTATTGGGCTATTCCTATAAGTGTCACAAACAACCCTAGAGTTTGTACTAAAATAACACCTTAAGATACACATCAACCAAAACCCTAATGTCACCTAGATATCCCATTGTCACCACAAGTATCCACGGGTTTGATTATACGATATGCATCACACAATCTCAGATTCATCTATTCAAACCAACACAAAGAACTTCAAAGAGTGCCCAAAGTTTCTACCGGAGAGTCAAGACGAAAACGTGTGCCAACCCCTATGCATAAGTTCACAAGGTCACTGGACCCACAAGTTGATCACGAAACATACATCAAGTGGATCATGTGAATATCCCATTGTCACTAGAGATAAGCACATGCAAGACATACATCAAGAGTTCTCAAATCCTTAAAGACTCAATCCGATAAGATAACTTCAAAGGGAAAACTCAATCCATTACAAGAAGGCAGAGAGGGGGAGAAACACCATATTATTCAATTATAGTAATAAAGCTCGCGGTGCATCGAGATCATGCCAAATCAAGAACACGAGAGAGAGAGATATCAAACACATAGCTACTGGTACATACCCTCAGCCCCGCGGGTGAACTACTCCCTCCTCGTCATGGAGACCCCTGGGATTATGAAGATGACCACCGGTGATGGTTTTCCCCTCCGGCAGGGTGCCGGAACGGGCTCCCGATTGATCTTTCGTGGCTACAGAGGCTTGCGGCGGCGGAACTCCCGATCTAGGTTTCTTTTTGGGGGTTTCTATATTTATAGGAATTTTTGGCGCCGAGAACAAGCCAGGGGGGGCCTACGAGTGAACCACAAGGACGGAGCACCCTCCCGGGGTAGGGCACACCATCCACCCTTGTGGTTGGCTCGGGACACTTCTGTCCCAACTCTTTTGCTTCGGGGCCTTCTTATGGTCCATAAAAATCACCGTAAATTTTCAGGTCAATTGGACTCCGTTTGATATTCCTTTTCTGCAAAACTCAAAAACAAGGAAAAAACAGAAAGTGGCACTGGGCTCTAGGTTAATAGGTTAGTCCCAAAAATAATATAAAATATCATGTAAATGCATATAAAACATCCAAGATAGATAATATAATAGCATGGAAGAATAAAAAAATATAGATATGTTGGAGACGTATCACAGACCAAGGGGGGCTCTTCTCGATCGAGAGAGAGAGAAGGGAGTCAAGTGTGGCACCGTACTTCCTTGATCTTGGAGTGGCATAGTTGATGTTGATCTCTCCGGGACCACAGTGGTGGTAGTCCCTCGCGTGTTGTTCCTCCTAGTGATGATAATCCCGTATGTTAACAATAGGAGGCCCCATGAACTTCACAATCGGGACCCTGGAAGTTCTAGGATAACATAACCCAAGAAGGCCTAAGGGACGAGATGTGGTTCGAAACCACCCTGTAGAATCATCCCAATGGTAAACCGACCGGGCGCCTATAGCCCTTATTTGACCAACTATATAATGCAAGTTAGGAGCCTTCCAAAGAGGGTAGACTAGAGAAAACCCTAGCAGCCTGTTTGGTTGGGGGTAATTCGAGCCAGGGAATGGGAATTGAAGGGATACGAGACTTTAAATCTATTGTTTGGTTGGAGGGATTGGGAATTCATAAGGGAATAGTCATGGGACTTGAGACTCCAACTCCCACTGTTTTATTAACAGGGGAGGGGGTGGGAGTTGGGAGGAAATTGTTTTAGTGAGTCAATTCTAATCGTTCATCATAACTTATGTTTACTTCCTTTGTCTAGTCCCTCGGCAATTCCCACAAACCAAACAAGGGAATGTAATTTGTCCTCAATTATCACATATAATTTTAATCGTGCGCCAAATAGAGGATTGGGAATAAAACGACTCATCCCATGTCTAATCTCAATACAATTCCCTACTCTAAACTCCCATTACCCTTCTAAAATATTGCCAAACACGCTGTAGAGGTACTTCCTCCCTACTCCTGTCACTCTCTACTGCTGGGCCGAGAGACTTGTAACCCAAGAAACATAGCCTTCCGGTGATTTTATATATCTCTAGCGAGTCCCCAAGCAATAGAAGACCAGTGCGAGGAGTAGGGTTTTAAATCCTCTCAGAGCGCCCGAACCTGGGTAAATCATGTATTCCTTACAAAGGTTGAGGGATGTGTGGACTGAAACCTAGCGGGATGAGACTCCATGTATGGATGTTGTTGATGAAGATCTATTTAACGCTTAATCGATCTAATTGTAGAGGGGTGTGTGGTGACAAAGTGGTTTTACCCTATTTCACGCCCTGGCATGGGTAAAAGCCATATGTACAGACTACCTATCTTCAGTGATATGTGAGAGAATTACAATGTAGTATTCCTATCTATTGAGCTAGGTTATGGGCCTCTGATCCCACATGACCTCTCCTTCGACGGAAACATGTTTGCCTTTATTTAAGCCGCCGAGGGCCAGTAGTTTGGTAGCTGTTTTTGAGTGTTTTGACATGATTAGGTGATTCTATAGTTGCGGGGAACAAATATCCCGTGACTGTAGAATCCACTAAGAAAGAGCAACTTGTTCTTATTCCTTATGAGTCTCTAGTTAAGTGCAGCGTTGCACATAACTCAGGAGTCCCTAAACACTTAGGTTAGTTGAAACATCGTGGAAGTCGCCTAGAGGAGGGGGTGAATAGGCACTTTATAATAATTGCAGTTAGGCTTGAACAAATGTGCTACTTTTGAGTTGCGTTGAGATTTCCTTGAAGAGGAGAGGAAGAAGCAGTATAGTAGCGATACATATTTCCCTCGGTTAGTAACCAAGGTTATCAATCCACTAGGAGAACCACACAAAACCTCGTTAGCAGCACATGCACACACAAAAGAAAATACTTGCACCCAATGCAAACAAGGGGGTTGTCAATCCCCTCAGCGGTTATTTGCAAGCATCAAATATCGTAGTTGTCGTGGTTTTGTCACGGTAGATGCCCTCGTGAAAGGACTTAGGTGTGATGCCATCGCAACTAGGTAGTAGCTTGAACGAGGTTGGTTGGAATCGAGAGACGTGAGATTTTACCCAGGTTCGGCCTCGCGTGGTGGAGGTAAAAGGCTACATCCTGCGTCATTGATATTGATGATGATGATCTCGGTTACAAGGACGGGTTCCGCTACCTCTATCTCGAGAGCATTTACTTAGTCTTGTATAAGACTTGTCTGTCCATAGAAAACTCCTCTCTCTTGGGATACCCTGCTCCTCCTTTTATAAGTTGAAGGGGCGGGTTACATGCGGAGTCCTAGTAGGATTAGGACTATTCTATTACAAGTGGAATCCTAGTCTTGCTTCCCTTGTAAGGGAAATATTCCTTATGTCATTCCTCTTAAGCCGACCCACCATAACATGAGCCAACCTTCCCACGAGCCGCCTTCTGGGCTGTTGGGTCTTGTCGATCGTCTGACCCGCCCATCGGGTCACTGATGGGCCGCCGAGCTTCGGGTGGGTCACAAGTGAGCTCCAAGTATTAGAAAGGTCATTCGTGGGTAGCCATATCCGGGAGGGTCATACTCCAAGCCGGGTTATACCGCGGGGTGTATCCCCGACAGTAGTGGTAGATAAATAATTGTAAAAAATAGAAATAAAATTCACAGGAGTATTTTTGTTTTTTATATGATAAAAGTAGACCCAGGGGCCATCAATTTCACTAGAGGCTTCTCTCTCGAACAAAAAGCATAGGGTGGGTAAACAAATTACTGTTGGGCAATTGATAGAAAATCGCATAGTTATGACGATATTCAAGGCAATGATCATGTATATAGGTGATACGTCTCCAATGTATCTACTTTTCCAAACACGTTTGCCCTTGTTTTGGACTCTAACTTGCATGATTTGAATGGAACTAACCCGGACTGACGCTGTTTTTAGTAGAACTGCCATGGCGTTATTTTTGTGCAGAAATAAAAGTTCTCGGAATGACCTGAAATTCAACGGAGAATTATTTTGGAATATATAAAAAATATCTGTGGAAAGAACCAAGTCAGGGGGCCCACACCCTGTCCACGAGGGTGGGGTGCGCGCCCCCTGCCTCGTGGCCCCCCTGTTGCTCCACCGACGTATCCCCCGACTCCATATATTCACTTTCGGGGAGAAAAAAATCAGAGAGGAAGAATTATCGCGTTTTACGATACGGAGCCGCCGCCAAGCCCTAATCTCTCTCGGGAGGGCTGATCTGGATTCCGTTCGGGGCTCTGAAGAGTGGAGATCGTCGCCATCGTCATCATCAACCTTCCTCCATTACCAATTCCATGATGCTCACCCCCGTGCGTGAGTAATCCCATCATAGGCTTGCTGGACGGTGATGGGTTGGATGAGATTTACCATGTAATCGAGTTAGTTTTGTTAGGGTTTGATCCCTAGTATCCACTATGTTCTAAGATTGATGTTGCTATGACTTTGCCATGCTTAATGCTTGTCACTAGGGCCCGAGTGCCATGATTTCAGATCTGAACCTATTATATTTTCATGAATGTATGTGTGTTCTTGATCCTATCTTGCAATTCAATAGTCACCTACTATGTCTTATGATCCGGCAACCCCGAAGTGACAATAATCGGGACCACTCCCGGTGATGACCGTAGTTTGAGGAGTTCATGTATTCACTATGTGTTAATGCTTTGGTCCGGTACTCTATTAAAAGGAGGCCTTAATATCCCTTAGTTTCCACTAGGACCCCGCTGCACAGGAGGGTAGGACAAAAGATGTCATGCAAGTTCTTTTCCATAAGCATGTATGACTATATTCAGAATACATGCCTGTATTACATTGATGAACTGGAGCTAGTTCTGTGTCACCCTGTGTTATAACTATTACATGAGGAATCACATCTGACATAATTCTCCATCACCGATCCAATGCCTACGAGCTTTCCACATATTGCTTGTTGCTTATGTACTTTTCCGCTACTACTGTTTCAATCACTACAAAAACACTAGCGCTACTTTTGCTACCGTTGTCGTTACTTCCATATTACCTTGCTACTAAATTACCTTGCTGTAGATACTAAGTTTCTAGGTGTGGTTGAATGGACAACTCAGCTGCTAATACTTAAGAGTATTCTTTGGCTCCCCTTGTGTTGAATCAATAAATTTTGGTTGAATACTTTACCCTCAAAAACTGTTGCGATCCCCTATACTTGTGGGTTATCAAGACTATTTTCTAGCGCCGTGGCCGGGGAGCATAGCTATATTCTTTAAGTCACTTGGGATTTATATCTGTTGATCACTATGAAGAACTTGAAGGACTCAAAAACCAAGATCTTTCCCTCAACTACGAGGGGAGGTAAGGAACTGCCATCTAGCTGTGCACTTGATTCACCCTCTGTTATGAGTAAATTTGCGACACCTACTCCTACTATTGAATCTGATATGTCGTATGTTCTTGATGATGCCACTTCTGCTATGTATGATGAAAATACTTCTATGCTTGATAATACTGTGCCACTAGGTGAATTTCTAGATGAACAAATTGCTAAGGTTAGGGAGAATGCAAATATTGAAACTGATAATATCGATGAAAGTGATGATGAGGATTCTCCCCCTAGATATGAATTGCCTTTTATTCCTAAGGGTTATGTTATGGATGAAGAAACTGCTAGAGACTTTCTTGCTTGCAACGATAGATATGATCATAAGAAATTATTAGCTAAGCTGAAAGAAAAGTCTTTGAATGCTAGAATGAAATATGACCTTGCTTTTGCTACTTCACCTATCTTTGTTACTGATAAGGATTATGATTTCTTTGTTGACCCTGAGTTAATTACTTTGGTTGAATCTGATCATTCCCATGGCTATGAATCTGAAACTATTGTGGCACATCTTACTAAGTTGAATGATATAGCCACCCTGTTCACCAACGAGGAAAAGACTCGTTATTACTATATCCTTAAGGTATTTCCGTTCTCGTTAAAGGGTGATGCTAAGACATGGTTTAATTCTCTTGATCCTAGTTGTGTGTGTAGTCCCCGGGATATGATTTATTACTTCTCTGCTAAATATTTTCCCGCTCATAAGAAAGAAGCTGCCTTACGAGAAATATATAATTTTGTGCAAATTGAAGAAGAGAGTCTCCCACAAGCTTGGGGGAGGCTTCTCCAATTACTTAATGCTTTGCCTGATCATCCTCTTCAGAGGAACGAAATACATGATGTCTTTTATAATGGACTAACCTATGCTTCCAGAGACCACCTGGATAGTTGTGTTGGTTGTGTTTTCAGGGAAAGAACAGTTGATCAAGCTGAATTACTAATAATATGTTGACCAATGAAAATAATTGGACACTTCCTGAACCAGCCCCTAGGCCAACTCCGAAGAAAAGGGGTGTTCTATTTCTTAGTCCTGAAGATATGCAAGAGGCAAATAAATCTATGAAGAAAAAGGTATTAAAGCTGAAGATGTTAATAATTTACCGCCTATTGAAGAAATACATGGTCTTGATAACCCGACACAAGTAGTAAAGGTAAATTCTCTTTATAGATTTGATGAAGGTAATATTCCTTGTTATAAGTCTGCTAGCCCATGCTTAGGTGAGTTTGACAATTTTATTGTGAAACAAGAAAACTTTAATGCTTATGTTGGTAGACAATTGCAACGTAATGCCTATATGATTGAAAGCTTGAGTGATTATATGTCTAGAGTTAAAGGTGAACTGAAACTCATTAGTAAACATGCTTCTATGGTTACCACTCAAGTAGAACAAGTACTTAAGGCACAAAATGATTTGCTCAATGAATTAAATAGTAAGAATAATGACTATGCTGTTAGAGTTTTAACTAGAGGGGGGTAAAGTGACTCAGGAACCTTTGTATCCTAAGGGCCACCCTAAGAGAATTGAGCAAGATTCTCAAAGAGCTAATTTAGATGCACCGAGTTCTTCTAAGAAGAAGAAAAAGAAAAATGATAGGACTTTGCATGCTTCTAGTGAACCTGTAGCTGACACACCTGAGAATCCCAATGATATCTCTGTTTATGATGCTGAGACACAATCTGGTAATGAACATGAACCTAGTGATGTTAATGCTGATGTTCATGATGATGCTCAACCTAGCAATGATAATGATGTAGAGATTGAACCTGCTGTTGATCTTGATAACCCACAATCAAAGAACCAACGTTATGATAAGAGAGACTTTGTTGCTAGGAAGCACGGTAAGGAAAGAGAACCGTGGGTTCAGAAACCCATGCCTTTTCCTCCTAAACCATCCAAGAAAAAGGATGATGAGGATTTTGAGCGCTTTGCTGAAATGATTAGACCTATCTTTTTGCGTATGCGTTTGACTGATATGCTTAAAACATATCCTTATGCTAATTATATGAAAGATATTATCATCAATAAAAGAAAGATACCTGAAGTTGAAATTTCCACCATGCTTGCCAATTACACTTTTAAGGGTGGAATACCTAAGAAACTAGGAGATCCAGGAGTACCTACTATACCTTGCTCCATTAAAAGAAACTATGTTAAAACTGCTTTATGTGATCTTGGAGCCGGTGTTAGTGTTATGCCTCTCTCTTTATATCGTAGACTTGACTTGAGTAAGTTGACACCTACTGAAATATCTTTGCAAATGGCTGATAAATCAACTGCTATACCTGTCGGTATTTGTGAGGATGTGCCTGTTGTGGTTGGAAATGTTACTATTCTAACGGACTTTGTTATCCTTGATATTCCCGAAGACGATAGTATGTCTATTATCCTTGGTAGACCCTTTCTGAATACTGCAGGGGCTGTTATTGATTGCAACAAAGGCAATGTCACTTTTCATGTCAATGGTAATTGAGCATACGGTACACTTTCTGAGGAAACAACCTCAGGTCCAGAGTATCAATTCTATTGGGAAAATTTCAACTATTACTATTGGAGGTTTTGAATTTCCTCTTCCTACTGTCAAGAAGACATATGATATTGTTACTATTGGGGACATACATATCCCCATTGAGGTAACCTAGTGTTATTCGAAAATTCTCCGGTTTCATGTTATTCGGAAAGATTTTTTTAACAAGACTTGATCAACCTTGTTAATGGATTCCTTTTGATGAGGATGAGATGGATGAATCTAGATAGCACAACCTGCTGTACCCTTCTTTTACTTTCTGTTAATCAGATTAAATAAAGCAAAAATAGTATTTTCTGCCTGTTTCTAGACTTATCCGTGCAATAAAAAAATACCCCGAAAATAAAAGTTCTCCAAATGGCCTGAAAATGAAATATTTGAGAATATTTGGCACTGAGAACACAACAGGGGGAGCGAGCACCTGGCCACGAGGGTCCAGGGCACGCCCACCGTCACTGGGCGTGCCCCCTACCTCGTGGGCCCCACGTGGCCCCGTCCACTTATTCCTGCACCCACACACTCCTTCCTCCCAAAAAAATCACTATCCAGCTCAAGCATGAGTTCTAGCTCATCTTGCTGCCATTTTCGATCTCCTTGCTCAAAGCTCCATTCACAAAACTGTTTGGGGAGATTGTTCCTTGGTATGTGACTCCTCCATTGGTCCAATTAGATTTTGTTCTAGTGCATTATTTATTGCAAATTTTTGCTGCTATGGTGACCTTGTTCTTGAGCTTGCATGTTAAATTTCTTTGGTCCCAAGTAGTTCTAATGCATGATATAGTCTCTAGGCACTTGTAGGAGTTGTTGCTATCAATCTTGCTGAGTTTGGTTCACTTTTATCTCGAGTTACTAAAAATTTCAGAAAATTTCAGAAAAATGCATAGGAAAACCTTCCATGGTGGTTCCTCAAGGAAGCAAGGACTATGGCTCGCGATACGTGAGCCGGACGATGAATTGCCAAGGGAAGCTCGAGTGCGGCCTTGTGAATGGCCGCCCGAGGAATTTATGGTTCGGGCAGGCATTAAGGAGTTTGACGCATATGTGCGTAATGTTGACCTCGAGGGCTTCATGCTAGATAAGTGCCATCAGTACCGTTACTTAACTGATTCCTTTGTGAGAAGGTTTAAATTTACATCTGTAACTCTCACACTGTCCTGTTTGATCTATATGATAAATCTTACACCATGGACGTAGAAGATTTTAATGATGCTTGTAAGCTCCCAAAGTGGGGCAATATTAGTGAACCTCACAAATATGAATATAAAGACTTCCTTGCTAGTATGATCGTGGGGGAATCTAGAGAGATCACACAAGCTACCATAGGGAGCATTCACTTTCCTTCCATACATTATTTTGCTCTCTTTATTGGTAGATGCATCAACGGTAAAGATGAGACTTGCCATATGTGCGTCCCAGATATTAGTGTTCTCAAGAGTGCTGTGTTAGGAGATAGACAATATAACTTGGGATCCATTGTTGCACGTAGGTTACTGATACGTCTCCAACTTATCTATAAATTTTGATTGTTCCATCCTATTATTTATGATGTTTTGGATGTTTAATGGGCTTTGTCATACACTTTTATATTATTTTTGGGACTAACCTACTAACCCAAAGGCCCAGTCCAGATTGCTGTTTTTTTGCCTGTTTCAGGGTTTTACAAAAAAAGGGATATCAAATGGACTCCAAACTGAATGAAACCTTCGGGAGAGATATTTTTGGAGAAAACCACGCACGGGAGACTTGAGAACCACAAAGTAGGGCTTACGTGGTGCCCACGAGGGCGGGGGGCACCCTCCTAGGGCGCGCCCCCTGCCTCGTGGGTCCCACGTATGGCCCCCGGTGCCCTCCTTCCTCCTATATATGCCTAGGTACCCCGAAACCATCAGAAAAACAGAGAAAACCCTCGTTCCACCGCCGTAACCTTCTGTTCCCGTGAGATCCCATCTTGGGGCCTGTTCCGGAGCTCCGCCGGAGGGGGGATCTACCACGGAGTGCTTCTACATCATCATCATCGCCTCACCATGACTTGTGAGTACCTTACCACAAACCTTCGGGTCCATAGCAAGTATCTAGATGGCTTCTTCTCTCTCTTTGGATCTCAATACAAAGTTCTCCTCGGTCTTCGAGGAGATCTATTCAATGTAATCTCTTTTTGCGGTGTGGTTGTCGAGATCCGATGAATTGTGGGTTTATGATCAAGATTATCTATGAGAAATATTTGGTTCTTCTCTGAACTCTTTATGTATGATTATAATATCCTTGCAAGTCTCTTCGAATTATTGGTTTGGTTTGGCCTACTAGATCTATAGTTCTTGCAATGGGAGAAGTGCTTGGCTTTGGGTTCAATCTTGCGGTGTCCTTTCCCAGTGACAGTAGGGGCAGCAAGGCACGCATTGTATTGTTGCCATCGAGGATAAAAAGATGGGGTTTATATCATATTGCTTGAGTTTATCCCTCTACATCATGTCATCTTGCTTAAGGCGTTACTCTGTTCATATGAACTCAATACACTAGATGCATGCTAGATAACGGTCGATGTGTGGAGTAATAGTAGTAGATAAAAAATTGTTTGGGTCCACTTGTCTCGGACGTGATGCCTATATATAATGATCATGCCTAGATAGTCTCATAATTATTCGCTTTTCTATCAATTGCTCGACAGTAACTTGTTTACCCGCCGTAGAATATCGCTATCATGAGAGAAGCCACTAGAGATTGACAACCCCTCGGGTCTATTCTCAACATATCAATCTACACCTACTTTACTTTTTCCGCTTTTACTTTCTATTCTTATAATAAAAAATACCAAAAATATCAAACTATCATCTTTATCATATCTCACTTACGTAAGTGACCGTAAAGGGATTGACAACCCCTTATAGTGTTGCCTGCGAAGTTCTTATTTGTTTGTGCAGGTGCGAGGGACTCACGCGTGGTCTCTTAGTGGATTGATACCTTGGTTCTCAAAAACTGAGGGACATACTTACGCTATTGTGATGCATCACCCTTTCCTCTTCGAGGGAATACAACGCAAGCTCGATAAGTAGCAAGAAGAATATCTGGCGCCGTTGCCGGGGAGGCTTGCGCAAAAGTCATATACCAAGTACCTATCACAAACCCTTATCCTTCGCATTACATTTTTTGCCTCTCGTTTTCCTCTCCCCCACTTCACCCATGCCATTTTATTTGCCCTTCTTCTGCCGTGTGTTTATGGTTCGCTTGCCCTCATGTCTGAGATGGGGTACGATTTTATCGAGAAGGGTAGTAATGTCGAGGGCAACGTCTATGTTGACCCCCCGGATGAAAGTACCACTTTACATATGAAAAAGTTCCGGGTTGGTAGTGGTAATATCATTGGAAAAGGAGTTCTTTAAGACTTCTTTACTTGTGCCGGTGCTTTGCCCACTATGGGTGGCTCTATTCTTCATAGAACTAGTAGCCTTGCGGATGCTGTATCTATGCTCATAGTTGAAATTGAAAGGCAATTTATCCATATGCATCCCTATATTCAGAGAATCTTTTTGGAGTTTTCCAATATTGAACATTCTTCTGTTAAGCGTGCATCTACTATCTTTTTGGCTCATGAATTTAGATTTATCATGAAAGAGGCCAAAGAAATCTTTGCTCATTACGGGGTAGATGTCAGTCGACCTCCTATAGAGGCTATCTTATTTAATCAAGAAGACATAATGCGGTTGCGATCTCCTGATCATGTTGCTTTTAATGAAAACCTTAGAAAAAGGTTCCTACCGATGTCTTGTTTGATAAAATTTCTGAGATGAATGATGATTTTGCTATTCAAAACAATGGGTTAGGCTTCTCCCTTGAGCGAAGGCTTATGACCTTCGGCCAAAAGAACGCCTATAATGATGAATTGGTTGTTCACTACAAAGGCCCAAAAGAGGAACCTATTCCTCCTGAGATTGATGTGGGGGACTTTTGTCCCATTAAATTTAGCCCTTTTGATTACTTTTGCTTGCCACAAAGGAAACTTGCTGCTGAACTTAGGGAATATGAGATGAGTTTTTGCGATATATCGTATCATTATGGCATTCCCTAGATCTATCCATGTATTGTGCCTAGCTAGGGGCGTAAAACGATAGCGCTTGTTGGGAGGCAACCCAATTATATATTTTTTTGTTTTTGCTTCTGTTTAGGAATAAATATTGCATCTAGCTTCTCTTTAGATGTGGTTTTGTGTTTTGTTTAGTGTTCATGCCAAGTAGAACCTTTGGGAAGACTTGTGTGAAGTTTATGTGATCTTGCTGTGAAAAACAGAATCGTTAGCGCTCGCTAGAATGGTCACCACATTTTACTGGAGCGTGCTATTTAGTTGATTCTTTTTGCAGATGATTAATAGACAAATTCCTCATGTTTACTAATTTAGTTTGAATTTTTTGGAGTTACAGAAGTATGCGAAACCTGCAGATTACTACAGACTGTTCTGTTTTTGACAGATTCTATTTTCCGTGTGTTGTTTGCTTATTTCAATGCATCTATGAGTAGTATTGGGAAGTATGAACCATAGAGAAGTTGTAATACAGTAGGTTTAACACCAATATAAACAAAGAATGAATTCATTGCAGTACCTTTGAGTAGTGGTTTGCTTTCTTATACTAACGGAGCTCACGAGATTTTTGTCTAAATTTTGTGTTGTGAAGTTTTCAAGTTTTGAGTATTGCTTTGATGGACTATGGAACAAAGAGTGGCAAGAGCCTAAGCTTGGGGATGCCCATGGCACCCCAAGGTAAAATTCAAGTACAACCAAAAGCCTAAGCTTGGGTATGCCCCGGGAAGGCATCCCCTCTTTCGTCTTCATCCATCGACAACTATACTCGGAGCTATATTTTTATTCACCACATGATATGTGTTTTACTTGGAGCATCATGTATAATTTGAGTCTTTGCTTGTTAGTTTGCCACAATTATCCTTGCTGGACACACCTATTTGAGAGAGTTAAATATGGCCTATGTCGGTGTACTAAAGTAGGGGTACCTTAGTATCCCGAACTTGTGCACGGGCAGTCGCAGCGTCCCATGGCAGGGCTTACCGCGCGTGCGCCAAGGCCCACTGAGGTTCCTTTGAAACCATTCAAGAACAGAGTATCCAAGTCAGAGAAACAAGGCCCCGGCAAGAGGAGCTTGCCGGGAAGGCCACTCAAGGCTCAAGACCACCTCTTAGGTACAAGACCCTGGCAAGAGGAGCTTGCCAGGAAGGCCAAGCATGGCATTTCAGAAGACTTGCCGCGACGCTCCGCACGTCGCGGCAAGGCCCGGAGAGCGACAAGCTTCCGGGCGCGGCAAGGTAGCGGCCGTGGCAAGGCGCTTGCCGCAGCAGGCTTCCACTCTGTGCCCGCGCTCCAGCTCATCCGGCCACGCGTCGCCCTGGAGCCCCTCCAGGGGCACGTGGCGGAAGGCTGTGCAGCCTGGGGTACACGTTGGCAAGCCGCGATGACAAGGCCACCATCGTGGCGAACGGAGACGCCCTGACGAACGCTTTTTTACGCTGTTTGGGGCGACGGCGACGGGCAATTAATGCCCTTGTCCCCTGCCATCAGAGTTAGGTATAGAGCACTATACATACACTATTCCAACTACCACCATTTTTACACTTTTACCCTCATCTGCGTTGCCACCTGTCGGTGACCCCTTCGACCTATAAAAGGAGGCACATGCGCAACGTAGAGGAGGTTCCGATCTTCGATCACTCCCACGCTCGGTGTAGCTAGCAACAAGTACTGTAGCTCTCATCGCTCCCGAGCCAAGAACATAATACAAACCAAGGCAGGAGTAGGGTTTTACGCATTCGTGCGGCCCGAACCTGGGTAAACTGCCCGCGTGTTTGCCTCGATCCGCTCTTCGTGCATCCTCCGCTCCCTTGCCGTACCGAAAAGGGGCTCCGGTCCCATAGGTGTTCGTGGGCGACCAGTTTCCCCGACATCTTTGGCGCGCCAGGTAGGGGGCATCGAGGTTGTGTGAACCTGATCCGGCGTTCACGCGGGCGAAATCTTCAGCAACTTCATCAACTTCGTTAACTTCATCGACATGCCGCCGAAAAAGAAGGCTTCGGAGGTAGCAGGCCCGTCCGCGTCGATCCCGCCGCCACCGGAGCCAACGGTCGGTGGGGTAGACGCTGGCGGAAGGACGGACGCCGTCGAGGAAACTCACGGCGCCGCCAAGTCCAAGGACAAGACGGACGACCGAGCACATTCCAAGACCTCGGCGTCCGTGCACGCACCGCACCCCTCTCAGGAGGTGCCGGACCGGCAGCGACGTGGCACGCAAGGTACCATCCGCTTGCTGGACCAAGGTCAAGTTGGTGGGTCGCGGGACGCTCAAGGCCAACGTGCTGGCACGAGCAAGGCGCGGTCGCCGGGACGAGACCCTGCTCCTTCTAACGCAGTTAGAAGTCCGAGCATATCTCGCTCCTCGCACCGCTCGCCACCGCTCCCCTCCACTCCAGTAGAAGCTCTAGCTCGAGCTCAGCTGCTCCTCGATTTCCCTCCAGCGGCAGACAAGGCCGAAGACTGGAGGGCCACCATCCAAAGCCTCATCGCCTTTGCCAACAACGACACGCCGCAGCAGCCGACGACGTCGCGGCCGCGGCAAGTTAGCCAGGCGCGGGCTGATGGCGACAAAACTGTCGGGGGTGCAACTACTGTGCACTCCCCGCCCAGAAGGCCGAGATCGCCGACTCGCCGGATCAACATCGACGACGACTCCACGGCGTCGTCGGATCCACGAGCTCGCCGCGATCAACGCCAAGTCCTTGACGACAGACGACAAGAAGACGCTCGGACTCGCATCGAGCGTCGAAGAGAAGCGCGACGGCAGTCCGACCAACACGCTGGGCCCGCTGTCGACATGCACGTGCCCGGAGAACCAGACGACTTGCCGTACGCGGCGGGTTGCCCTGCGTTCACCCGTGAGCTGCGGCAAGTCCAGTGGCCCAGCATGAAGAATTTCAAGCCCGACGTACCCGAGAAGTACGACGGCAAGACTCATCCATCAGTGTTCCTCAGCATCTACACCATCGCGGTGCAGGCTGCCGGGGGACGAGACGAGAAGATATTAGCGAACTACTTCCCGCTCGTGCTCAAGCCAAACGTCAGATCTTGGCTCATGCACTTGCCGGAGAACTCCATCTCTTCTTGGGCCGACATGTGCCATCAGTTTGTCGGCGCCTTCACAGGTGGCCACAAGCCTCATGGCCAGGAGAGCGACCTCCACATACTCGCCCAAAAGGAAGGAGAATCCCTGCGAAAGTACATCCAGAGATTCAGCCGCGTCCAACACAACATCCCGGACGTCCACCCTGCTGCGGTTATCAGCGCGTTCCACCAGAACGTGCGTAACTGCAGGATGAGGGAGGAAATGGCGATGTGCAAGATCCGAGACGTCAGCGAGCTTTATGCCCTGGCTGACAAGTGCGCACGCGCTGAAGAGGGGAGGAGACTCCCCGGAGAGGATACTGGAACAGGAGGGACGGATAGTGAGGATGCCGCCCCGGCAAGGAAGAACCGGCGGCGGAACAACAAGAAAAAGAAGAACAAGGAAGTACTGGTCGTTGAGCAGTCCGGCAAGGAGGCTGGCGCCAAGAAAGCTCAGGCTGGTGGCTCCGGCAAGGAAGCTACCACCGTAGCGGCCGCCGATAAGCAGGACGGCTCCGACAAGGAGTACTGCAAGATCCACCGCACCAAGGGCCACGATCTCCAGAACTGCAAAAGGGTCGAGTACCTCGTCGAGCAGCAGAAGGCTGAGTACGAGCGACGCGACAAGGAGAAGGCCCAAGGAGGTGGAGGAGAGTCCGGCAAGAAGCGGCCATTCAATGGCCGGGGAGGACGCCGTGGCAAGGCCAAGCAGCGGCAAGGAGACAGACCTCCCCGCGGCCGCGACAAGGACGAAGATGAAGACGATGACGAAGACATGGAGGACGGAGACAACAGCGAGTAGGAGTTTCAGAAGGCAACGGAAGTTCTGTGCGTCGATGGAGGTGCCTCTCTGCATACTTCCCACCGCCAACTCAAACAATGGGTGCGGGAAGTTAATGTAGCAGAGCCGCCCGTCGAGTCGCGCAAACTTCTGAAGTGGTCCAGCACGCCCATCATCTTCGACATTGAGGACCACCCTGACCGCACAACTGTGGTCGGGTGTTTGCCGATGTTGGTTTCACCAACCATCCGCAACCTCAAGGTCACCAAGATGCTGGTTGACGGCGGGGCCGGCCTGAACCTGATCTCCTCTGCTGTGATCCGGAAACTACAAATCCCCGACAGCGAGCTTGAAGAAACCGGCACGTTCCAAGGGATCAACCCGGGAAGGAGCAAGCCGAAGGGGAAGATCACACTGCCAGTGACTTTTGGCGGAGAGCTGAACTTCAGAACTGAGAGGATCACCTTTGACGTTGCCGGTATCCCATTGCCTTATAATGGGATACTTGGCCGTCCAGCGCTCGCCAAGTTCATGGCAGCCTCTCATTATGCCTACAACATGCTCAAGATGCCAGGCCCGATAAGCGTCATCTCTGTCCCCGGAGACAAGAAGGACGCGCTTATCTGTGCCGACAAGATCTACCGGGATGCAGCAGCCGCAACGGATAGCAAGGCACTTGCCGTTGAAGCTCCCGGGGGGAAGAACAAGATCAAGTCCGGCAAGAGCTCTAGGGCCCACTCCGGCAAACGCACCTCCTCGGAGTGCTGCGCTGCCGTCGAGGACGCACCATCGAGCTCCACCGGCAAGTGCAAGAAGGGAATGGCAGCTCCGCCTGCAACCAAGAAGGTGTCCGCCAAGGAAGACGACACTGGTGGTACTTTCACCGTCAGTGCCACGCACGATCCTAAATAGGAAAGCGCGCTCGTTGCTTTCCTGCGGGCGAATGTCGACGTGTTTGCATGGCAACCGTCTGACATCCCCAGTGTTCACAGGAAAGTGATTGAGCACAAGCTTGCCGTTTGTCCTCACGCGCGGCCCGTCAAGCAGAAGGTCAGAAAGCAAGCGGTGGAGCGCCAAGAGTTTATCGCTGAAGAAATCAAGAAGCTGGAAGCGGCAGGCCTTGTCAGAGGTGTACTTCATCCCACGTGGCTGGCCAACCCTGTTGTCGTGCGCAAAGCGAATGGGAAGTGGAGGCTTTGTATAGACTTCACTGATGTGAATAAAGCTTGTCCCAAAGATCCATTTCCCTTGCCGCGCATTGACCAGATTGTTGACTCCACGGCTGGATGTGAGTTGCTTTCTTTTCTTGATGCATACTCCGGATACCACCAGATATTTATGGCCGAAGAAGATGAAGAGAAGACCGCGTTCATTACTCCATGTGGCACTTACTGCTTCATACGCATGCCCTTTGGATTGAAGAATGCCGATTCAACGTTTGCAAGGGTAGTCCACACTGCTTTTGAGCCGCAAATACACAGGAATGTAGAAGCTTACACGGATGATATAGTGGTCAAGAGCAAGGACAAGGATACTCTGATTCAGGATCTAGATGAAACCTTTGCGAATCTGCGCAAGATACAACACAAGCTCAACCCCGAGAAGTGCATGTTCGGAGTCCCTTCCAGCAAGCTTCTCGGGTTCTTTGTGTCCCAGAGGGGGATTGAAGCCAACCCCGACAAGATCAAAGCCATCGAGCAGATCGAAGCTCCGAAGCGCGTCAAGGATGTGCGAAGGCTTGCCGGCTGCGTGGCTGCTCTCAGCAGGTTCATTTCTAAGTCTGCAGAACGCGCCCTGCCGTTTTTCAAAATCTTGAAAAAGGCAGGTCCAATGAAATGGACTCCGGAAGCGGAGGCAGCGCTGCAAGATTTGAGAAGGTACTTGTCCTCCACTCCAATACTTGTCGCACCTAGGCCACAAGAGAAGTTGCTGCTGTACTTGGCGGCAACCAATCAAGTGGTTAGTGCTGCGTTGGTAGCGGAAAGGGAGGCAGATGAGGAGCCCACAGCCCCGGCAAGTACGTCCAGCGACAAGCAGGGGGCTTCCCCGACAAGCTCTGGTCCCGACAAGGATGAGTTTGCACAGATGCAAGAAGAGGTGCGGAAGAAGATGGTGCAGCGCCCAGTTTATTTTGTCAGTTCCCTCTTGCAGGGGGCTAGGTCAAGATACTCTGGGGTGCAGAAGCTGCTCTTCAGCCTCCTCATGGCCTCGAGAAAGCTGCACCACTACTTCCAAGCACATGAGATAACGGTGGTCACTCGCTTTCCGCTGAAAAGGATATTGCAAAATCCAGAAGCAACATGCAGGATTGTCGAGTGGGCACTGGAGCTGTCAAGCTTTGGTCTCAAGTTTGAAAGTACTTCAACTATCCAGAGCAGAGCATTGGCAGAGTTCATAGCAGAATGGACACCAACGCCAGACGAAGAAATTCCAGAGACAAGCATCCCCGTCAAAGAAGCAAGCAAAGAATGGATAATGTACTTTGATGGTGCCTTCTCGCTGCAAGGCGCCAGCGCTGGTGTGATGCTTATCGCACCCACCGGAGAACACCTCAAGTACGTCGTCCAAATGCACTTTCCCAAGGAGCAAGCAACAAACAATGCTGCAGAGTATGAAGGTTTGCTTGCCGGTCTCAGAATCGCAGCAGAACTTGGGATCAAGAAGCTGGTTGTGTGGGGTGATTCGCAGTTGGTCGTCCGCCAAGTAAACAAGAGCTACCAGAGTCCATTGATGGAAGCTTACGTCGATGAAGTGAGAAAGCTTGAAGAGCACTTTGAAGGCCTACAGATGGAGCACGTTCCAAGAGCTCAAAATGACGTCGCAGACGGCCTGTCAAAGTGTGCTGCACTAAAGCTACCTGTGGAACCAGGGATCTTTGTGCTCAAGTTAACTCAACCATCTATTACACCATCAATTGGACAAAGTAAGAAGAGAAAGTTGGTCTCCGGTGACTACTTGCCGGCAGAACTTCCTGAAGCCGCCGCCAAGGTCCCCAAGACCAACGACAAAGTTGCTGAGGAACAGTCTGCTCCTGCGGACCCTAGGGTTCGTACAGTTGAAGCAGGCGTTCCCGACAAGTTTTGCCCCGGCAAGCTTGCCGGGGAACGTCCAGCTCCGGCCGAGCCACATGTTCTGGCCGTAGAAGCTGACGTTCCCGCAGCAGCACTGATGCCTTTAGTCCTTGTTGTTGAGCCTCAGGCTCCAGCATGGGCGCAACAAATTGTCCGTTTTCTTCAAACTAGAGAACTTTCAGAAGAGCCAGAAGAAGTAGAAAAAATAATCCGGCAGTCAAGTATGTATCAGTTTGTCGGCGATGAACTATACAGAAGAAGACTCAACGGTGTTAGATTGAAGTGCATTCCCCGGGAAGATGGGCAAAAGCTGTTGGCAGAGATACATGGAGGCATATGTGGCCACCACATTGGCGCAAGAGCACTTGCCGGCAAGGCGTTCCGGCAAGGTTTCTTTTGGCCAGAAGCCCTCCAGGATGCAACTGCACAAGTAACCAAGTGTGAAGCGTGTCAGTTCCATGCCAAGCAAATACATCAGCCAGCTCAAGCTCTCCAGACGATCCCTTTATCCTGGCCATTTTTGGTCTGGGGGCACGACATCCTCGGCCCTTTTCCCCGCGCAGCCGGGGGCTTTGAGTACTTGTACGTCGCCATCGACAAGTTCACAAAGTGGCCGGAAGTGGAACCAGTGAGGAAGGTGACCACACAGTCAGCAGTCAAGTTCTTCAGGTCAATTGTCTGCCGTTTCGGAATCCCTAACATGATCATCACCGACAACGACACACAATTCACAAGCCGCACCTTCATGCAATACGTCCAAGACCTTGGCGCCAAGGTCTGCTTCGCTTCTGTTGCTCACCCGAGGAGCAACGGTCAAGCGGAGAGGGCAAACGCTGAAGTGCTGCGCGGACTCAAGACAAGAACTTTCGACAGGCTGCACAAATGCGGAAGAAACTGGATTGAAGAGTTGCCGGCGGCTCTTTGGTCAATCAGGACGACACCAAATCGAGCCACTGGACAGACACCCTTTGCTCTTGTCTATGGAGCAGAGGCAGTTCTCTCCACGGAACTTGTATACGGATCGCCTCGAGTGCTCGCTTACGATGAGCTCGAGCAAGAGCAGCCGTGGCAAGATGACGCACTACTCCTTGAGGGGGACCGTCTCCAGGTTGCTGTACGAGCTGCTCGATACCAGCAAGCTTTGCGCCGCTACCATAGCCGCAAAGTTAGGGCCAGGAGTCTCGAGGAAGGCGACCTTGTTCTTCGGCGCGTTCAGTCCGCCAAGAATTCCAACAAGTTGACGCTGAAGTGGGAAGGCCCTTATCGGGTGAGACAAGTCACAAGGCCCGGCGCTGTCCGCCTTGAGACCGAAGAGGGCTTACCGGTGAGCAATTCCTGGAACATTGAGCACCATCGCAAGTTTCACCCATAAGGCGCGGTTGCCGTGATCCGCTCCGGCAACCACCCTTTGTACAAGTCTTGCCGCTGTTGCATGTAAACCTTTGTACAAAGCCGGGCGCAGACCCCGTGCATCAGTAAAACTTATATGCCTCGCACAACTTGTCGTTTCATTCCTTTTTGTTTTTCTCGCATGTACTATCTGACACTTTGTGCAGCACGCGTCCCCGGTAAGCAATAACGAGCCGCAAGGCTCCATATCTATGCTTCCTTTCTCTCTCTCTCTCAAGAAGAAGAATTTTTTCCTCGCGCACAAGTTTGCCGGGGGGGAAGGAGACAGTGGTATGGACCAAGTGCCGTTCAAGAAAGCCTCGTCTTGCCGGGAAGCAGACGACACGAAAGCTAAGTTGCCAAAGTTTGAGCATTCGAATTTTTAAATTATAAAGTTATCTTCCTTGAACGACCGCACTTTGTATGGAAAACCTGTGCGCGGAGGAACCAACTCGTGGCTAGCCGCGCCCTTACTTTGTTTCGAGCACGCTCAACGGCTTAAGCGTGCTGCGACAAGTGTCGCGCCCTTACTTCGTTTTCGAGTTCGCTCAACAACCTAAGTGTGCTGCGACTAGCTGCGACAAGGTTTCTTGTCGGCAACGGCATTGCCAACAGGCTGCTGAAGTTCCGCACTCAGCGCTCGCGGCAAGGGCCCCTTTGCCGGCAAGTTCCCTAAAAAGCGTAGGGTAAAAGCATACAGAGCAAGGAAGTCGAGTAAAGGAAATAACACTGCATTAACTACCCAAAATAAGTTATGTCACAAAATGACTTGTCGCTGTTCTAATAGACTATCGTTCGTAACATGGTTGGCAGGGACAAAGGAAGCAAAAAGGAAAGCAGCCTAATCTGCGCGGTCGCCGTCGACTCTCTTGATCTTGCCCACCTTGGCCACAATAGGTGCGACAAGGGCCTTGAGCGTCTCCTGGTCGGCGTCGGGCGGCAAGGTCCGGAGAACGTTGTTGAGGTTGAGCCCCGGGTTGCGGAAGACTATCTTCATCAACACCTTCTCCAAGACGCCCGTGCAGAGCCTGCGCGCCTCGTTCGCCAGCTGCGTGGGGATCCTTTCCCGGAGCTGCTCGAGGGCCGGCGCCACTCCCCTGAAGAACAAGCTCAGCTTGGCGCTGTGAGGGAGATTCTCGTCGGTGGAGTACCCGAGGTGCTCCATCCCCAGCCCCGCCAACTCCCTGTCGATGTCAGCGGCGGCGGCGACAAGCCCCTCGGTCTAGTGCTCCACCGTCGGCCTGAAGTTGTTTTGGGAGAGGGCGGCGCTGTCCAACAGTGCCCTCTCAGCCCTGAGATCCTCCTTCAGTTTCGTCTCCCGCTCTCTGGCGCCATCAAGTGATGCGGTGAGGGTGGAGAGCTTCAACTCCAAGTCAGCGATGGAGTCATTGGCGACGGCAAGCTCCTTGCCCTTGTCGGAGAGACGGACCTGCAGCTCGGAGTGGCTGTGGGCGTCCTTCTCCCTCTCCGACACGAGTGCGGCAACCTTCTCCTCGCTCGTCTTCAAGTGGACCTCCAGTTGCGCCACCCTCGCCTCCAGATCCCTCTTGGCGGTCTCAGCAGCTGCCGCGGCGTCCTTCGCCTCCTGCAGAGCTCCGCCAAGGGACTGTTCGCGCGCGGCAAGGTCGTCCTCATGGCTGTCGAGGTCGACTTTCCGCTGCGTTTGTTCACCTTCCCGCCGAAACAGCTCTTCGGCGGCGAGCCGTTGCTGCTCCTCTGCTTCGGCCTTCTCAAGTATGAACGCCTGATGCGCCTTGGCGAGCTCCTCCCGCTCCTCCGCCAAGGATCGGAGGGCCGCCTGGTTGGCGGCCCGGAGCTCTTCGGCGCGCTTCTCCAAGTCGATGCCCGCCTTGGCGGCCAGAGCCTCTCGGGACTCCAGCTTGGCCTGCCTGGCGCGGTACAGGGCCAGGAGCCTCCGCAGAAGCTGCTCCTCCTCGGGCTCGCTACTGCTGCCGGGCGCGTCGACGAACTTCAGCCCGACGGAGACGAGGACTTCCCCATCGAAGACCTCTCCCTCCGCGGGCGCCCTTGACGTAGATGCCCACGGAAGCTGAATGAAGACCCCGTTTCCAGCCTCCAGGTAGGCGCCAGTTTCGGCCATGGAAGCGGCAGGGTCGGCGGTCGGCGCAGCGTCGGACGCTCCTGCGACCTCAGGGCCGTTAGTGCGACCGCCGGTCCTCTCCTCAGCTGCCGCGCCGGCGGCCTTAGCTGCCTCTTCGACTGGGGGCTCGTCGGTGCCGATCGCCTCTTCGGTAGCCGCAGCATCACCAGTGTTGCCGTGCGCGTCCCCCTCAGTGGCGGCCTCTGTCTCCATCGGCTCTGCGGCGGGCGGATCTGAAGACAATACAAATCAGAAGAAAGAAGAAAATAATTGTCAAGCAAATATCCAAAAAGAAAAATTCAAGAGAGGAAAAGTCCAAGGGTTACCTGCGCGGGCCTCTTCTTCGACGGGGTTCCTTGCCGGGGAGTTCTCCCTCGGCGGCGTGGTGGTGGCCCCCGCCGGCGGAGGGCCACTGGCGCCTTCCCTTGGCGGAGTGCCCGCCCTTGTCGGGGTGCTCGCCCTTGGCGGGGTGCTCGCCCTTGGCGGGGTACTCGCCCTTGGCGGAGTACCCGCCCTTGGAGGAGTATTCTCCCTCGCCGGGGAGCTCCTCCTTGGCGGAGAGGTCGAGACGTGCGGCTCGTCGGGAGCAGTCTCTTGGCGCTCCTGAGGCTGCGGCTCTGCTTCTGTACAAGTCAGCAAACAAACAAGACGTTAACAAGGATAAGAAGCCCACGCGCGCCCGACAAGCGAAGAAGTGAACAGAAGACTTACGCTGGGGGCTGCGCTGGGAGCTGCGCCGGGGGCTGCTCTGAGGAGCAGTTGCCTGGTCCGGTAAGCTTGTCGCTGACGCATCCCCTGCCGCTGCGACGGGCTCGTCCTCAAGATCAACCACCGGGATCTTGGCCCTCTTCGTCGCCCTCTGGGCCAGGGTCCTGGAAGAAAAACAAGATCAGAATCAGGCAAAGAAGATTCAAGACAAGAGCAAATCGAAGGAAACAAGAGTTGACAGTGCTTACTCTTCCTCCTCCTCGTCGAAGCTGAGCACGGAGAAATCAAAGTCCGCCTCGCGCATCCCGGCGCGAGGAGCTAGAGGAGTAGGCTCCCTCGGCCGCTTGGCGGGAGCAGGGACGATGGTCTGAGAAGACCCCGCTCCAGTTGTCGCCGAGGCCCGAGGGGCGGCAGGAGCGTTAGCCCCAGCCCGGGAAGACCCTCCTCCGGCCACTGTTGAAACGCGGGGCACTCCCTTGGCGGTTTTTCTTGTCGTGGTGGCGTGCGTCGAGCGGCTGCTGGCCCGCCGGACGCTCCGCCACGTGTGCGGCTTTGCGGAGGCGCCTCCTCGCTGGAGCCGGAGGGCTTGCCGGTGGCGGTGAACTTCCCGAGGACGAAGAAGAGGAGTCGAGATTCAGCGACCCGCCTGAGTCTTCGGCAGAATCGCTTGATTCGGCGCCCTGCCCAGCGGGCTCGCTCGACTTTGTGCCTTGCCCGATGGCCTCGCTCGTCCCAGCAGGTTGCCCGACAGGCTTTATCACTTTGAGGAGCTCTTCCTCCTCGGCCAGACTTACCGCCTCCGCTGCATCCGCCTCCTCCAAAGTATATCCGAACTCGCCCGCGGCTCTGGCTGCAGCTGCCTCCTCCAACCTGGTGGCAATATACGCCATCTCCTCATCGGTGGTGTCACGGGTGAGGCCCCTCTTCTCATCAGATTTGATTGGCTGCTCCACCAAGTTGTCGAAGAACGTTTGCACGGCTTCGCCAGAAGGCTCCCGCCAAGTGGGGTCAATCCCATGGGAGTCACACCATGGCATCACCGCGCGGATAGCGCTGAGCGACGAATTGTTGCATAGCGGAACTACGACCGGCGGCAACGCAAGCCACTCTGGATGGTTGCGGTCGTGCTTGAATAGCTCATGGAGCATTCCGTTGAGCTCCATCACCGTGAAGTTGTAGTTAAGGCCTGGGCGCAGCCTCATAATGTCCGCCGCATTATCAAACTCCCAAGCAGGCCTTTTCCTCTCCTGCAAGGGAGCGATGTGGCGGCAAAGGAAATCTGCTCCGACGGCCCCTACAGTGAGCCTGGCTTGCCGGAGGCGAAGAATCCTAGTGATGGCTATCTTCAGCTTGTCGTCCTCGGGGGCCATGTCACTCCAATCATTGCCGCGCACTATTGCAACTTGGCGCCGGGAACTGAACTGCTGGGGTTCATCCTCCATGATCCAACACCAGTTAGCCCTCCACTCCTCCCACTTGCCGCGGAGTTCCCCAGTCAAGTATGCCTCTTTCTTATGAAGCCTAAAGATCCAAGAAATCCCGCCGGACAAAGGAGACCCAGACTCGACTCGTGGCGTAAAATAATGGCGGAAGAGGGCTACGTTGGGGTATACTCCGACAAAGTTCTCGCACAGATGTGCGAAAACGGCCATGGTCAAGACAACGTTTGGGGTGAAATCAAGGAGATGAAACCCGTAGGTATTCATAATATCGCAGAAGAATTCGGAATACGGCGGGCAGAGTCCACAATAGAAGAACAGAGAAAAAAAGGTATATCCTCCAGGAAACATCTCGCAGGCCTCGGCGGGGAGTACCTTGGTGCGCGGGTGCGCTTTTGTCTCCGTCGACCAGAAGAGATAGAATTTTTCCTTCAATTCCTCCGCACTGAGCTTTGGCGGGAAGACCACCATCTTCTTCCGCATTGATGCTAGCTTCAGCGCCTTGGCGGTCTTCGCGGCCTTCGCCTTGTCGCCCTTCGGGGCCATGGCGGGGACGGCGAGGAAAGTCGACGGCGCTGGGGATGCTGGTGGCGGCGGAGGAAGGGCAGAGCGCTGCTCTCTTTCAACCTTCGGAAGGAGGGGAGCAGTGGGGGTTTCTGGAGGATGAAGAGGAAGTGGGCGAATGGAGGGAACAGCCCTTGTTTCCCCTTCTTTAAGGGGGGAGAGGGGGACGTTCCGCATTTTCCCCATTAAAGAAACAGGCCATGATCTCTCCCACGACGCCGCAATCGACGCGTGCCGTTAGGAAGGGGCGCGGCGGATACGGAGTGGGATGCGGCGCACCGTGGGCCGCGCGTGTCCGTGCACTGTTTTGGGCCTGGCCCAACAGCGCTCGGCACCATGTATGGCCCAGGCCCGGGGGCTCCTGTCGGTGTACTAAAGTAGGGGTACCTTAGTATCCCGAACTTGTGCACGGGCAGTCGCAGCGTCCCGTGGCAGGGCTTACCGTGCGTGCGCCAAGGCCCACTGAGGTTCCTTTGAAACCATTCAAGAACAGAGTATCCAAGTCAGAGAAACAAGGCCCCGACTAGAGGAGCTTGCCGGGAAGGCCACTCAAGGCTCAAGACCACCTCTTAGGTACAAGACCCTGGCAAGAGGAGCTTGCCAGGAAGGCCAAGCATGGCATTTCAGAAGACTTGCCGCGACGCTCCGCACATCGCGGCAAGGCCCGGAGAGCGACAAGCTTCCGGGCGCGGCAAGGTAGCGGCCGCGGCAAGGCGCTTGCCACGGCAGGCTTCCACTGTGTGCCCGCGCTCCAGCTCATCCGGCCACGCGTCGCCCTGGGCCCCCTCCAGGGGCACGTGGCGGAAGGCTGTGCAGCCTGGGGTACACGATGGCAAGCCGCGATGACAAGGCCACCATCGTGGCGAACAGAGACGCCCTGACGGACGCTTTTTTACACTGTTTGGGGCGACGGCGACGGGCATTTAATGCCCTTTTCCCCTGCCGTCAGAGTTAGGTATAGAGCACTATACATACACTGTTCCAACTACCACCATTTTTACACTTTTACCCTCATCTGCGTTGCCACCTGTCGGTGACCCCTTCGACCTATAAAAGGAGGCCCATGCGCAACGTAGAGGAGGTTCCGATCTTCGATCACTCCCACGCTCGGTGTAGCTAGCAACAAGTACTGTAGCTCTCATCGCTCCCGAGCCAAGAACATAATACAAACCAAGGCAGGAGTAGGGTTTTACGCATCCGTGCGGCCCGAACCTGGGTGAACTGCCCGCGTGTTCGCCTCGATCCGCTCTTCGTGCATCCTCCGCTCCCTTGCCGTACCGAAAAGGGGCTCCGGTCCCATAGGTGTTGTCACACCCCAAAAATATTTATTTGGAGTTGTGAAAACTTTTCAAAATTTTAGCTAGGGTTTAAAATTTTCTTGGAGGGTTCTGTTTGAAGGGTGGACTCATTTGATTTAATTATTTTGGAGGTTTTCAAAACTTTTTTCTTTCTAAAGAATCTTTGGGTTTTGGTTATTTATTTTCAAAGGCAAAAATCCTTTCCATCTCTTCTAACACCATAAACTTCTCCAAATATTTTCTGCCACTCCAAGAGTTACCTCTCAAGTCATGCACATCTTCTGTGATATTATTCCATTCCTTCCCACTCCACAAAAATATTTTTTTTATATATTTTGAATTCCAAAAATGGAATTTGAATTAATCATGGTTTCTTGACTTTTGCAAAGGAACTATATTTTCTATGACCTTTCTGCCTCCACCAAAATTATCCCTACATATATATGGTACCCTTAACCCATTTCTTCAAAAACCTTTGGTCCCACAGTTCAAAATTTTCAAATTAAATTCAATTCAAATTTGGTCCAGAAATCATATTTCTGCCCCAAACCATTTCCAAACTTCACCAAAATACTTGGCCCTCTGGCAAACTCATTTTTGAGTAACCACACACCACCACAGAAAACCCCATGATCAACCAAGTTGTTTAAGACCCCAAAACATTTCATCAAACAGTTGGCAGGCATACTGTTCCACACTGAATAAAATTCAGTTAACTGAATTCTTCAGCCGACAGGGGCCGGCGATGCCGTGCACCCCTCATCTTCCTCTCCCGCACGGCGATGTCGCCCGCTTTCAATGCCGCAGCTTTCCCTGGCCCATCGCCAGCCTCTCCACTCCGGTGAACTGGCTGCTGGCCGGTGCAGCCACCCCGGGCTCGTCCACGGCGGAGCCGAGCGGAACGCCTCGGCCATCAACCGCCCTTTTACTCCACTTCAACGCTCCTACCTACCTCCCTGCCCACGCGTCATCCTCCTTCGCCCCTCCGCACAATGGATGCACCGACCACGCCGCCCAGGGCCCGCACGGCAGTCGCCGGAGCCAGCCACGCCGCCGCGCCCGTGCGGACAGTGCATCGCGGACGTGTCAAACGAGCGCGCGCCCGTCCAAACTAAAGCTTCGGGCGAACTCCACCAGCATCATAAGTGCTCCGTCGCCCCAAACCACCGGCCAAAACCAACCCCGACGACCAAATTTACTCCGGCGAGCTCCGCCCGCTTCGGCCTTCCTCGACTCGCCTATAAAAAGGGTCCCCGAACCCCTCTAGCTTCACGGCTGGCCTCCACCACCTCCCACACTTCCTCCTGACCACCCACCAGGCCACGAGGGGGTCATCTTCTCCCCCTCCGGCCACCGCTCCGCCGTTTCTGCCTTCGAACCAAACCACGCACTCACACCACCAGAGCCGCCCAAACTCCGTCGAGCCACCCCTTTTCCACCGCTGTGCCGAAACCCTAAGCCAATTCCTCTCCCCGAGCTCTCTCCGACGAGCTTCAACTTCGCCCGAACCAACGTCCGCCGGCGACGAGCTCACCGCCGTTCAGGTGACCGCCGGTGGCCACCTCCACCACCCCTGGATGCGGAAGTCCACGCTGGTCACTTTGCGACCAGCGCCGGGCCCTGAAACCCCGGCGATCGTCGCCGGCGATCGCCGCCGCTTCTCTGTACTCGCGCGCAAGCGCGTTCAAAATTTAAACCTGACGGGTGGCCCCCACCCGTCAGCTCTCTCTCTCTCTGTTTCCTGTGTTCGGCGATGGCGCACTTGCGCTTTACGCTTTCTGCACGGGAAGACGTATTCACTGCCGAAACGTTTTCTTTTAAAACAGCTCAGGGGCTTCTGTTTTGCAGAAAGACCCCTGGTTTTGAAAAGTTAATAACTTTTAAAATATAAATCCAAATGAGCTGATTCTTTTTGCTAAAATTTTCTTTTCTTCTCTAGTTTATTTTAAGATTTAATTAAAAATATTTTGAGAACTTTTTCTGTTCTGTGTTGGAATCTCTCATTCGAATTCAAATTTGAATTTTTCAAAAAAGGAAGAAGGAACTTTTGCTGGATTTTCAGAGGGGTTTTCTCCTGATTACTTTGGACAAGGCAAGCATTATTGAACCTGAGATATGATGTTTGCATTCTTGCATGGCTACATGTTTTAGTAGTGCATCACATACGTTGCATGTTATATCACATGTGCATGCATGGTCATGTCTTTTTGTTTTACCTTGGCTTGCATGTCACACTAGCTTGTCTGGCATGCATGTGGTTACGTAAGGGCAGAAGTGTTGCTGCTGGTTGGGACATGCTGGTGGGCATGGTCCTTTGTTGACACAATGGTGTCGTGTGATATTGATAGAGAATACCGATGATATGTTAATAATACCTCCTGAGTCTGCCTAGATCGAATCTTGCTCTATACACCTAGCTGTATACCGTGCTGCCACGGGTCCTTCCGAAAGGAGGGTACGGCCTAGTAAGTTGATAACCCCTGTACGGGTACATGCCACACAGATACTACGATGAAGGTTGTAGCCTGTCATCGGGTCAGGGGCATGGGTGTTTCCGGTTGTAGCCGAGAGGGGGGCACCCCTTGTAATCCGCGCGTTTAATAGTGATACCATGCTTTTCGGAGGTTGTAGCCTCCCTGACTTAAGGTTTCTGGAGCGATGCTCTGGGTGAGTCCTGGCATCCGGTCGGTGCGTATGCGTCAGGCGTGTTTTCAACCCAAAGTCCGTATTGGGTATTAGTCATTGCACGGTACTGTCTAAGGAAGGCCCATACGCGTGGGTAAAGAGTACACCCTCTGCAGAGTTATATCTATTCGAATAGCCGCGTCCACGGTCAAGGACTTAGTTGGGTGGGTCAAGTAACGGTCTCGGTGTCAGTCTCTGGAGGAAAAATAATATGCTTGAGCATGTTCTTGTTTGCATGATGTTCTTGTTACAGTCAGTATTATCCTGAACTTATTTATGATGAAAATTATGCTTATGGACTAACCTATGATTTTATTGTTACCTTCAAGAGTGCCTCAGGGGCCGGCTAGACTACCCCGGACACTCGCTTTTATTTTAAAGTCCTTTTGTGGCGTCCCTCGAGTGTCAGGCGGTTTATCACGCCACTACTCTTGTGGACACCCAACTGGCATTTCTTTTAAAGTCCTTTTGTGGCGTCCCTCGAGTGTCAGGCGGTTTATCACGCCACTACTCTTGTGGACACCCAACT
>LR738709.1:626634117-626675881 GCA_902687465.1 Secale cereale | reverse complement strand
GCATTTCTTTAAAAGTCCTTTTGTGGCGTCCCTCGAGTGTCAGGCGGTTTATCACGCCACTACTCTTGTGGACACCCGACTGGCATTTCTTTTCAAGTCCTACCGTGATGTCACTTGACATCCGACCGGCTTTCCTTTTATCTTTTTATATTATTGTGACTAATATTTATTTTTGTACCAACTATGTTTCACCATGCCAAGTCTTGATAAATTGTTCCATGCATATAGTATATTTTTACCATGGCATTCGCATTCAGTATACCTTATGTTCATAATGTTTGCGAGTACATTCAAAGTACTCACTGGCTTGTCCCTGGCTATTTACTTGGCCAGACTTGGAGGAGGACGAGCTTCTGGAGGAGAATTGCGCTAGCGAGGCCGACGCTTAGAAGGTTCCCAGTCAGCACACCTGTGTCTTGGAGTCTATCACTTGTATCATCCGTCCAGCTTCCGCCACACCAATAAAATAGTCAAGCCTCACACTGACGCTTGGCTCTATGCTAGTATATCAGTGTTGAGTTCCACCACCCACTGTTATATTCCGCCACCCTAGTGCGTTGAGTTGTTGTAATAAATTGTTGAGTCACTCTGACTCAACCCTGTGTAATATTATTGTACTGGTTATCTATATCAAGGTTGTCCACTGGTTGTGCTTGGGAGCCAGTGTGACTTAAGGCTATTCTGTGATTTATTTCTCAGAAGTGAGCCTGACAGACCTTGGTATCAGAGCCAGGCTGACTGTAGGAGCCCTAGGCACGATCGCTAGTCACCGAGTCAGTGCTAACATTTTTTCCAGCATGCATCTCATGCATCGTAGCAAACTTTCCTTAGTCATCATACACTTATGACATGGCTACTTGAATTTTTGTCTACTGTTGTAGATGGCTGGTGGCAGCTGCCCATCGCAGATTTTCGCCAACGAGCCTGCGGGATTTTCCCGCCTTCTCGCGAGCATCGCGAGGGACGCGATGGGGTCCCTCGGGCGTCCGGAGTACGTCGTTTACCCGGACAAGATCTCAGAGACCCTGACTATGTACCAGGCTTCGGTATATATTCGGGGTGGTGCGTCTGTGTCTTTCCGCAACTATCGCTTCATGGGGAGAGCCATGCCCACTGAGAGGCATGCTATCCAGATGGCCGCACGTGAGGCTATCGCACGTCTCCGGGACATCCTGAACGTTATGCAGGACCGTCCCTATTACTACCTGCCTTGCCACATTCCATATACTAGCCACTATGCTTTTTCCTGCACCATAGGGGAAAAGGATCTGGCTATTGAGCCACTTGTCCAGTATATCATGGCCTTGGAGTCAGCTTTCACCTCCCTGGTGGATGACTACCTCACTGCGCGGATGGACTTGTCTCGTGCGAGAATTATTCGCAGGAGCGAGTACCGCTCTCCTTCGCCTCGTGCTCCACGCACTTCCAATCCACCAAATACTTCTCTGGCTAGTCCCGCGGCTCAGCGCTCGACCACGACTGGCGATGCTAGCCGTCCGACTGCACCCATTCCTACCAGAGCTTCTCCACTGACGAGCACGGTGCCACCTCCAGCAGGCACGGCATCAACGACCACCCGACTAGAGGCGATCCTCGAGGAGGAAGAGGAGGAAGGTGATATCACATCCTGGGTGCCTTGCCTGAGTCTCACTCTCAGCAGGACCTAGGATGAGCCATGGGGACGAACGCAGTTTACTTCGCCAAATGACCGCTTGAGTACACGGGTGTAATATATTTATTTCCTTTTCTGCCTCGCCTTTGTAAAATAGCGATGTTAGGACCGCTGGTCGATGAGAGCACGGAGAGTGCGCTAGTAGAATAAATGATCTTGTATGATACAGTTTCCGCATGTATCCTGTATAATTATATCCTGTATAATTAAATCCTGCTTGTATAATTAAATCACTTGTGTAATATATCTAGCTGCCTTGTCTTACCTTGTCCTGGGGGGAAAAATTTATTTGGGAATTTATTTTCTGCTATTTGATTATTTTCCTTGGTGTTATGCAAATACCCCAGAAAGAAAATGCATCATCCCTGGACCCGTTCTATGCCAACTCAACCTGAAAACAACTCTGGACAAATGGGAAATAATTTTACTCAAGGGCAGACAAGTCAGCAGAGCAGTGAATCAGCTTTCTCGCAAGTGTGCCGCCTATATGAGCAGAGTCAGCAACAGCATCAGGAGATGATGCAGCATTTGATGAACATGGGAAATCAACAAGGACAACCACAACCCAGGTCCAAACTGTCGGAGTTACAAAAGACCCGCCCAACGGTATTTACGCACACTGACAAGCCACTAGAGGCAGACGACTGGCTTCGAGACATGGAAAGAAAATTGGTCATTGCCCAGTGTACTGACCAGGAAAAGGTGTTGTACACACCACACTATTTTTCTGGAACGGCTGCTTCGTGGTGGGAAAACTTATGTCACACCCACCCTGACGGAGCAAATATGACATGGGAACAATTCAAGGAGAATTTCCGAGGAGCGCATATTCCAAATAGCATTATGAAATTGAAGAAGAGGGAATTTGAGGATCTCAAACAGCGAAGCTCCACAGTATCCCAATATCTGGATCAGTTTACTCAGTTGGCCCGGTACGCCAACGACGAGTATATGACAGAGAACAAAAAGATGGAAAAAATTCTCGACGGACTTATTTCGTCGCTAAAATGCCAGCTGATGGTTCATACCTTTCCAGACTTTAAGACACTTGTGGATAAGGCTATTATCCTGGAAAATGAACACCGCAATATGGATGAAGCTCGCAAGCGTCGCATGAACCAGTCAGTACAGGTTCGCAACAACAGGCCCAGGAATGATGTTCAAAAGCCAGTAGTAACCCGACCAACAAATACAGCTCCACCACAGAACCGCAGTGCATTCCACAATAGGACCAAGGATACAAATTTTTATCCTGGAGTCACCTGTTACTCCTGTGGAGAAGCGGGGCATTATGCTAAACAGTGCCCAAAGCAAGGAAACAACCTTCCCAAAGTCAACAACAACAACAATGGCCGCGGCGCGACCAACGCTCCACGACGCAATAACTTCAACCCCAATAACAACCACAAGCAAGGACATATCAACCACGTGACTTTTGAGGAAGCTCAGAACGCACCGGATATCGTGTTTGGTACGTTCCCCGCCAACTCAGTAGATGCTACAATTTTATTTGATTCCGGAGCTTCCCATTCTTGCATTTCTAAAAGATTTGCCTCGAAGAATCAGTTTCCCTTTTTGCCGTTGCAAAATTCCATGGTTATTCAGTCCCGGGGATCAAAGCAAAATACTCAATGGTACTGCAAGGATGTGAACATCGAAATTGAAGGAATGGGATTCCTAGCCAATCTCATCGTACTGGACGCAGTTGATTTGGACATTATTCTGGGAATGGATTGGTTAACCACAAACAAAGGTTTCATAGACTGCTATAACCGTACGGTAACTCTTACCAATTGCCAAGGAAAGACAATAAAAGTGGGTACAAGGAAGATTGCCACATCCCAAGGGAAATTAAATCAAGTGGATACAGTGGAATTAAATAAGGTTCCTGTAGTCTGTGAATATCCTGATGTATTTCCTGAAGAATTACCAGGAATGCCACCGGACCGCGAAATTGAGTTCGTTATTGAACTCGCACCCGGAACGACACCCATATACAAGAAACCGTACCGTATGGCCCCAACGGAACTGGCAGAATGAAAGAAGCAAATTAAGGAATTGATGGAGAAAGGTTACGTGCGACCCAGCTCGTCACCATGGGGTTCGCCAGTTTTATTCGCCAAAAAGAGGGATGGTACCCTACGGCTATGCATTGATTACAGGGCACTGAATATGGTCACTATCAAGAATAAATATCCACCGCCCAGAATCAACGATTTGTTTGAGCAGCTAGCAGAAGCTAAAGTCTTCTCGAAGATAGACCTGAGATCAGGTTATCATCAGTTAAAAATTCGGACGACGGACATACCTAAGACGGCGTTTACTACCAGATACGGATTATATGAATTCACAGTGATGCCATTTGGTTTAACCAATGCCCCGGCATATTTTGTGCATCTCATGAACAAGGTTTTTATGAAATATCTGGATAAATTTGTGGTGGTATTTATCGATGACATACTTATTTACTCTAAGACGCCTGAAGAACATGAGCAGCATCTTCGGATAGTACTGGAGGAGTTAAGAAAACATCAGCTATACGCCAAATTCAGTAAATGTGAATTTTGGTTGAGAGAAGTTGGTTTCCTTGGGCACGTATTGACCCAAGACGGAATCGCTGTAGACCCGGGAAAAGTAAAGGATGTGTTGGGATGGAAGCAACCCACTAACGTAACGGAAGTCAGAAGTTTTCTTGGCCTAGCGGGCTATTATCGAAGGTTTATTGAAGGGTTCTCCACTATAGCCAGACCCATGACCCAGTTACTCAAGAAAGACAAGAAGTTCGAATGGACTGAAGCTTGTGAAAAGAGTTTTCAGGAGTTGAAAAAGAGGTTAACAACATCTCCAGTTCTGGTCGTGCCCGATGTGCTCAAAAATTTCGATATATATTGTGACGCATCCGGGAAAGGCCTTGGATGTGTGTTAATGCAGGAAGGAAAAGTAGTGGCTTACACCTCAAGACAGCTACGGCGACATGAAGAAAATTACCCCGTTCATGATCTGGAACTCGCTGCAGTAATACATGCACTCAAAGAGTGGCGACACTATCTTCTGGGGAACCGATGTGAAATATACACGGACCACAAGAGTCTTAAATATATTTTCACGCAGCCAGAATTAAATCTGAGACAACGACGTTGGCTGGAGCTAATCAAGGATTATGACGTAGGAATTCACTATCACCCAGGTAAAGCCAATGTTGTGGCAGATGCCCTCAGCAGGAATCCATACGCCGGAAATGGCAGTGTACAACTCTCGCAACATGTGCTCAGCCAGGAATTTGCCAAGCTCAACATGGCCCTAGTCACGGAAGGGACCATTTCCCGGTTGGAAATAAAACCAACAATAGAGGACCAGATCAGAGAAGCCCAGAAGGGGCACCCAAGTATTGAAGGGATTAGGAAGAAGATGAAACTGGGCAGGGCGCCCGAATTTATGGAAGACAACCAAGGAGTTATTTGGTTTGGACAGAGATTATGCGTACCAAACATTGAAGACTTAAAACAGCAAATAATGGCAGAGGCGCATACCACTCCATACTCCATTCACCCCGGAGGGACCAAAATGTATAAGGATCTACAGGAGAGATTCTGGTGGCACGGGATGAAAAGGGATATAGCCATATATGTGGCATGTTGTGATACATGCCAACGTGTGAAAGCGGAACACCAGTGACCAGCAGGGTTGTTGCAACCAATTAAGGTGCCTGAATGGAAATGGGATAGAATTGGAATGGATTTTGTTGTTGGTTTGCCAAGGTCACGCCATGGGAATGATGCTATCTGGGTAATAACAGATTCGCTAACCAAGGTAGCACATTTCATTCCGGTAAAAACCACCTACTCAACACAGAGGCTAGCCAGGCTGTACCTATCCAGGATTGTTTGTTTACACGGGGTACCCAAAATAATTGTCTCTGACAGAGGCACCCAATTTGTCTCTAGATTTTGGGAACACCTACAGCAAGCCTTAGGCACGCAACTGGCTTTCAGCACAGCATACCACCCGCAGACCGGAGGACAGACAGAGCGGGTAAATCAAATATTAGAAGACATGTTGAGAGCTTGTGTGCTTACCTACGGAGTCAGTTGGGAGGATAGTTTGCCTTATGCAGAGTTCTCCTACAACAACAGTTATCAAGCTAGCCTAAAAATGGCACCGTTCGAAGCATTATACGGACGACGATGCCGAACCCCATTAAATTGGTCTGAAACCGGAGATAGCCGAATTTTTGGACCAGAGATACTAATAGAGGCAGAAACCAAAGTAAAGCTTATTCAGGACCGACTAAGGGCAGCTCAAAGCCGACAGAAGAGTTATTATGATCAAAAACACCGCCAGGTCCACTTTGAGCCCAATGACTACGTATACCTTAGAGTATCCCCGACAAGGGGGCTACAGAGATTTAAGGTTAAGGGGAAATTAGCACCAAGATTTATTGGACCGTTTAAAGTAACCGCAAGAAGGGGCAAGGTTGCCTATCAACTAGAATTACCGGCAGAATTATCAGATGTCCACGAAGTGTTCCATGTATCTCAGCCGAGGAAATGTATTAGCAACCCGGAAAAGCAGATCCAGCACCAAGAGTTGGATCTTCAACCAGATCTTACCTATCGGGAACGTCCCATAAAGATTTTGGAGGAGTCTGAACGGAGAACCCGACAGAACGTAATAAAATTTTGCAAAGTCCAATGGAGCAATCACACCGAGGAAGAGGCAACCTGGGAAAGAGAGGATCATTTAAGGACTGAGTATCCGTACCTGTTTGAGGGACAGCTGGAATCTCGGGGACGAGATTTTTCTTAAGGGGGTAGGTGCTGTCACACCCCAAAAATATTTATTTGGAGTTGTGAAAACTTTTCAAAATTTTAGCTAGGGTTTAAAATTTTCTTGGAGGGTTCTGTTTGAAGGGTGGACTCATTTGATTTAATTATTTTGGAGGTTTTCAAAACTATTTTCTTTCTAAAGAATCTTTGGGTTTTGGTTATTTATTTTCAAAGGCAAAAATCCTTTCCATCTCTTCTAACACCATAAACTTCTCCAAATATTTTCTGCCACTCCAAGAGTTACCTCTCAAGTCATGCACATCTTCTGTGATATTATTCCATTCCTTCCCACTCCACAAAAATATTTTTTTTATATATTTTGAATTCCAAAAATGGAATTTGAATTAATCATGGTTTCTTGACTTTTGCAAAGGAACTATATTTTCTATGACCTTTCTGCCTCCACCAAAATTATCCCTACATATATATGGTACCCTTAACCCATTTCTTCAAAAACCTTTGGTCCCACAGTTCAAAATTTTCAAATTAAATTCAATTCAAATTTGGTCCAGAAATCATATTTCTGCCCCAAACCATTTCCAAACTTCACCAAAATACTTGGCCCTCTGGCAAACTCATTTTTGAGTAACCACACACCACCACAGAAAACCCCATGATCAACCAAGTTGTTTAAGACCCCAAAACATTTCATCAAACAGTTGGCAGGCATACTGTTCCACACTGAATAAAATTCAGTTAACTGAATTCTTCAGCCGACAGGGGCCGGCGATGCCGTGCACCCCTCATCTTCCTCTCCCGCACGGCGATGTCGCCCGCTTTCAATGCCGCAGCTTTCCCTGGCCCATCGCCAGCCTCTCCACTCCGGTGAACTGGCTGCTGGCCGGTGCAGCCACCCCGGGCTCGTCCACGGCGGAGCCGAGCGGAACGCCTCGGCCATCAACCGCCCTTTTACTCCACTTCAACGCTCCTACCTACCTCCCTGCCCACGCGTCATCCTCCTTCGCCCCTCCGCACAATGGATGCACCGACCACGCCGCCCAGGGCCCGCACGGCAGTCGCCGGAGCCAGCCACGCCGCCGCGCCCGTGCGGACAGCGCATCGCGGACGTGTCAAACGAGCGCGCGCCCGTCCAAACTAAAGCTTCGGGCGAACTCCACCAGCATCATAAGTGCTCCGTCGCCCCAAACCACCGGCCAAAACCAACCCCGACGACCAAATTTACTCCGGCGAGCTCCGCCCGCTTCGGCCTTCCTCGACTCGCCTATAAAAAGGGTCCCCGAACCCCTCTAGCTTCACGGCTGGCCTCCACCACCTCCCACACTTCCTCCTGACCACCCACCAGGCCACGAGGGGGTCATCTTCTCCCCCTCCGGCCACCGCTCCGCCGTTTCTGCCTTCGAACCAAACCACGCACTCACACCACCAGAGCCGCCCAAACTCCGTCGAGCCACCCCTTTTCCACCGCTGTGCCGAAACCCTAAGCCAATTCCTCTCCCCGAGCTCTCTCCGACGAGCTTCAACTTCGCCCGAACCAACGTCCGCCGGCGACGAGCTCACCGCCGTTCAGGTGACCGCCGGTGGCCACCTCCACCACCCCTGGATGCGGAAGTCCACGCTGGTCACTTTGCGACCAGCGCCGGGCCCTGAAACCCCGGCGATCGTCGCCGGCGATCGCCGCCGCTTCTCTGTACTCGCGCGCAAGCGCGTTCAAAATTTAAACCTGACGGGTGGCCCCCACCCGTCAGCTCTCTCTCTCTGTTTCCTGTGTTCGGTGATGGCGCACTTGCGCTTTACGCTTTCTGCACGGGAAGACGTATTCACTGCCGAAACGTTTTCTTTTAAAACAGCTCAGGGGCTTCTGTTTTGCAGAAAGACCCCTGGTTTTGAAAAGTTAATAACTTTTAAAATATAAATCCAAATGAGCTGATTCTTTTTGCTAAAATTTTCTTTTCTTCTCTAGTTTATTTTAAGATTTAATTAAAAATATTTTGAGAACTTTTTCTGTTCTGTGTTGGAATCTCTCATTCGAATTCAAATTTGAATTTTTCAGAAAAGGAAGAAGGAACTTTTGCTGGATTTTCAGAGGGGTTTTCTCCTGATTACTTTGGACAAGGCAAGCATTATTAAACCTGAGATATGATGTTTGCATTCTTGCATGGCTACATGTTTTAGTAGTGCATCACATACGTTGCATGTTATATCACATGTGCATGCATGGTCATGTCTTTTTGTTTTACCTTGGCTTGCATGTCACACTAGCTTGTCTGGCATGCATGTGGTTACGTAAGGGCAGAAGTGTTGCTGCTGGTTGGGACATGCTGGTGGGCATGGTCCTTTGTTGACACAATGGTGTCGTGTGATATTGATAGAGAATACCGGTGATATGTTAATAATACCTCCTGAGTCTGCCTAGATCGAATCTTGCTCTATACACCTAGCTGTATACCGTGCTGCCACAGGTCCTTCCAAAAGGAGGGTACGGCCTAGTAAGTTGATAACCCCTGTACGGGTACACTCCACACAGATACTACGATGAAGGTTGTAGCCTGTCATCGGGTCAGGGGCATGGGTGTTTCCGGTTGTAGCCGAGAGGGGGGCACCCCTTGTAATCCGCCCGTTTAATAGTGATCCCATGCTTTTCAGAGGTTGTAGCCTCCCTGACTTAAGGTTTCTGGAGCGATGCTCTGGGTGAGTCCTGGCATCCGGTCGGTGCGTATGCGTCAGGCGTGTTTTCAACCCAAAGTCCGTATTGGGTATTAGTCAGTGCACGGTACTGTCTAAGGAAGGCCCATACGCGTGGGTAAAGAGTACACCCTCCGCAGAGTTATATCTATTCGAATAGCCGCGTCCACGGTCAAGGACTTAGTTGGGTGGGTCAAGTAACGGTCTCGGTGTCAGTCTCTGGAGGAAAAATAATATGCTTGAGCATGTTCTTGTTTGCATGATGTTCTTGTTACAGTCAGTATTATCCTGAACTTATTTATGATGAAAATTATGCTTATGGACTAACCTATGATTTTATTGTTACCTTCAAGAGTGCCTCAGGGGCCGGCTAGACTACCCCGGACACTCGCTTTTATTTTAAAGTCCTTTTGTGGCGTCCCTCGAGTGTCAGGCGGTTTATCACGCCACTACTCTTGTGGACACCCAACTGGCATTTCTTTTAAAGTCCTTTTGTGGCGTCCCTCGAGTGTCAGGCGGTTTATCACGCCACTACTCTTGTGGACACCCAACTAGCATTTCTTTAAAAGTCCTTTTGTGGCGTCCCTCGAGTGTCAGGCGGTTTATCACGCCACTACTCTTGTGGACACCCGACTGGCATTTCTTTTCAAGTCCTACCGTGATGTCACTTGACATCCGACCGGCTTTCCTTTTATCTTTTTATATTATTGTGACTAATATTTATTTTTGTACCAACTATGTTTCACCATGCCAAGTCTTGATAAATTGTTCCATGCATATAGTATATTTTTACCATGGCATTCGCATTCAGTATACCTTATGTTCATAATGTTTGCGAGTACATTCAAAGTACTCACTGGCTTGTCCCTGGCTATTTACTTGGCCAGACTTGGAGGAGGACGAGCTTCTGGAGGAGAATTGCGCTAGCGAGGCCGACGCTTAGAAGGTTCCCAGTCAGCACACCTGTGTCTTGGAGTCTATCACTTGTATCATCCGTCCAGCTTCCGCCACACCAATAAAATAGTCAAGCCTCACACTGACGCTTGGCTCTATGCTAGTATATCAGTGTTGAGTTCCACCACCCACTGTTATATTCCGCCACCCTAGTGCGTTGAGTTGTTGTAATAAATTGTTGAGTCACTCTGACTCAACCCTGTGTAATATTATTGTACTGGTTATCTATATCAAGGTTGTCCACTGGTTGTGCTTGGGAGCCAGTGTGACTTAAGGCTATTCTGTGATTTATTTCTCAGAAGTGAGCCTGACAGGTGTTCGTGGGCGATCAGTTTCCCCGACAGCCTAGGAATTGTTAGAACACTCGATGTGCTTCACTTATATCTTTTGAGTTAAATAGTTTTTGCTCTAGTGCTTCACTTATACTTCCTCCGTTCCTAAATATAAGTCTTTGTAGAGATTTCACCATGAACCACATATGGATGTATATAGATGCATTTTAAGTGTAGGTTCATTCATTTTGTTTTGTATGTAGTCCACCTAGTGGAATCTCTACAAAGACTTATATTTAGGAACAGAGGGAGTATCTTTTAGAGCACAGTGGTGATAATATATTGAAGAAATTGTTGAACTCTCATGCTTCAGTTATATCCTTTTGAGAGTCTATTAAAACAGCATGGTAATGTGCTTAGGCTATAAAACTAGTCTTCACATGATAGACATCCAATATCAATGTAGTAAAAACTTTCAAGCTAAGTGCATTGAATATGATGAGAAGTTGGATGCTTGATAATTGTTTTAAGATATGAGGATAGTGATATTAGAGTCATGCTAGTGGAGTTATTATGAAATTGAGAAATACTTGTGTTAAGGTTAGTGATTCCCGTAGCATGCACGTATGGTGAACCGCTATGTGACGAAGTTAGAGCATCAGGTATTTGTAAAGTGTCAACCTTTGTGTGGAGGTCGGGGCGCGTGATGGTTAACTCCCACCAACCTCCCCCCTAGGAGTATGCGTTGATTGCTTTGTTTTGATGACTCGTAGATTTTTGCAATAAGTATATGAGTTCTCTATGACTAATGTTGAGTCCATGGATTATACGCACTCTCACCCTTCCACCATTGCTAGCCTCTCTTGTATCGCGCAACTTTCCCCGGTACCATACACCCACTATATATCCTTCCTCAAAACAGCCACCATATATATTCCTCAAAACAGCCACCATACCTACCTATCATGGCATTTCCATAGCCATTCCGAGATATATTGCCATGCAACTTTCCACCGTTCCGTTCATATGACATGCATCATATTGTCATATTGACATGCATGATCATGTAGTTCACATCGTATTTGTGGCAAACCCACCATGCATAATTTTTCATACATGTCACTCTTGATTCATTGCACATCCCGGTACACCGCCGGAGGCATTCATATAGAGTCATACTTTGTTCTAGTATCGAGTTGTAATATCGAGTTGTAATGAAAGTGTGATGATCATCATTATTAGAGCATTGTCCCATGTGAGGAAAGGCTAAACCAATAAAGCCCCTCCAAAAAAAGGAAAAATAAGGCCAAAGAAAAAAAGGCCCAAAAAGGAAAAAAAAGAAAAAGAAAATAAAAAGGGACAATTGCTACTATCTTTTTCCACACTTGTGCTTCAAAGTAGCACCATGTTCTTCATGATAGAGAGTCTCATGTTTAGTCACTTTCATATACTAGTGGGAATTGTCAATATAGAACTTGGCTTGTATATTCCAACGATGGGCATCCTAAAATGCCCTAGGTCTTCGTGAGCAAGCAAGTTGGATGCACACCCACTTAGTTTCTTTTGTTGAGCTTTCATACATATTTTAGCTCTAGTGCATCCGTCGCATGGCAATCCCTACTCACTCACATTGATATCTATTGATGGGCATCTCCATAGCCCGTTGATACGCCTAGTTGATGTGAGACTATCTCCCTCCTTTTTGTCTTCTCCACAACCACCTCTCTATTCCACCCATAGTGTTATGTCCATGGCTCACACTCATGTATTGCGTGAAAGTTGAAAGGTTTGAAAGAATAGAGTATGAAAACAAGTGCTTGGCTGAAATTGGGGTTGTGCATGATATGAATATTTTGTGTGATGAAGAGGGAGCATAGCCAGACTATATGATTTTGTAGGGATAACTTTCTTTAGCCATAGTATTTTGAGAAGACATGATTGCTTTGTTAGTATGCTTGAAGTATTATTATTTCTTATGTCAATATAGACTTTTGTCTTGAATCCTTCAGATCTGAACATTCATGCCACAATTAAGAGAATTACATTGAAAAACTATGTTGGTTAGCATTCCACATCAAAAATTCTATTTTTATCATTAAACTACTCGGGGACGAGCAGGAATTAAGCTTGGGGATGCTTGATATGTCTCCAACATATCTATAATTTTTTATTGTTCCATGCTATTATTTATGATGTTTTGGATGTTTAATGGGCTTTGTCATATGCTACCTCTTGAGCTTGCGTTGTATTCCCTCGAAGAGGAAAGGGAGATGCAGGACAGTAGCGTAAGTATTTCCCTCAGTTTTTGAGAACGAAGGTATCAATCTAGTAGGAGACCACGCGCCAGTCCCTCGCACCTGCACAAACAAATAAGAACTTCGCAGCCAACGCGATAAGGGGTTGTCAATCCCTTTACGTTCACTTACGATAGTGAGATCTGATAGAGATGATAGTTTATATTTTTGGTATAGAAACAGAAAGTAAAGAAAGCAAATAAATAACGGCAACAGAAATTGACGGCAAAGTAATATCATGAAGATAGACCCGGGGGCCATAGTTTTCTCTAGTAGCTTCTCTCATGATAGCGATATTCTACGGCGGGTAAACAAATTACTGTCGAGCAATTGATAGAAAAGCGAATACTTATGAGACTATCTAGGCATGATCATTGTATATAGGCATCACGTCCGAGACAAGTAGACCAACTCCTACCTGCATCTACTACTATTACTCCACACATCGACCGCTATCCAGCATGCATCTAGTGTATTGAGTTCATACGAACAAAGTAACACCTTAATAAAGATGACATGATGTAGATGGATAAACTCAAGCAATATGATGAAAACCCCATCTTTTTATCCTCGATGGCAACAATACAATACGTGCCTTGCTACCCCTACTGTCACTGGGAAAGGACACCGCAAGATTGAACCCAAAGCCAAGCACTTCTCCCATTGCAAGAACTATAGATCTAGTAGGTCAAACCAAACCAATAATTCAAAGAGACTTGCAAGGATATTATGAGCACACATAAAAATTTCAAAGAAGAACCAAATATATTTCATAGATAACCTTGATCATAAACTCACAATTCATCGGATCTCGACAAACACACCGCAAAAAGAGATTACATCGAATAGATCTCCTCGAAGACTGAGGAGAACTTTGTATTGAGATCTGGAGAGAGAGAGAAGAAGCCATCTAGATACTAGCTATGGACCCGAAGGTCTATGGTAAACTACTCACAACTCATGGTGAGGGCGATGATGATAATGATGAAGGCCTCCGTGATGGATCCCCCTCCCGGAACAGGCTCCAAGATGGGATCTCCACGGGAACAGCAGCTACGGCGGTGGAATTAGGGTTTTCTCTCTTCGTACAGAGTTTCTGGGGTTCGTAGGTATATATAGGAGGAAGAGGGGCACCAGGGGCCACATGGGCTGCCCTCGAGGAAGGGGGGAACGCCCCCCACCCTCGAGGGTGGGCCCCCTGTCCTCTGGCTTGGCCCCGAAGTTTATCTTGCGTGATTTCCTCCAAAAATATCTCATGCAAAGGTTTCATTACGTTTGGACTCCGTTTGATATTCCTTTTCTACAAAACCCTGAAATAGGCAAAAAACAAGAATCTGGACTGGGCCTTTGGGTTAGTTGGTTAGTCCCAAAAATGATATAAAAGTGAATGATAAAGCCCATTAAGCATCAAATACTTCATAAATAATAGCATGGAACAATAAAAAATTATAGATACGTTGGAGACGTATCAAGCATCCCCAAGCTTAATTCCTGCTCGTCCTCGAGGAGGTAAATGATAAAGAAAGAATTTTTGATGTGGAATACTAACCAATATAGTTTTTCAATGTAATTCTCTTAATTGTGGCATGAATGTTCAGATCTGAAAGATTCAAGATAAAAGTCTATATTGACATAAGAAATAACAATACTTCAAGCAATACTAACAAAGCAATCACGTCTTCTCAAAATACTATGGCTAAAGAAATTTATCCCTACAAAATCATACAGTGTTGTCTATGCTCCCTTGCTATCACACTAAATATTCATATCATGCGCAACCCCGATTTCAGCCAAGCATTTGTTTTCATGCTCTATCTTTTCAAACCTTTCAACTTTCACGCAATACATGAGCATGAGCCATGGACATAGCACTATGGGTGGAATAGAGGTGGTTGTTGAGAAGACAAAAAGAGGGAGATAGTCTCAAATTGACTAGGCGTATCAACGGGCTATGGAGATGCCCATCAATAGATATCAATGTGAGTGAGTAGGGATTGCCATGCAACGGATGCACTAGAGCTAAATATGAATGAAAGCTCAACAAAAGAAACTAGTGGGTGTGCATCCAACTTGCTTGCTCACGAAGACCTAGGGCATTTGAGGAAGCCCATTGTTGGAATATACAAACAAAGTTCTATAACGAAAATTCCCACTAGTATATGAAAGTGACTAAGCATGAGACTCTCTACAATGAAGAACATGGTGCTACTTTGAAGCACAAGTGTGGAAAAAGATAGTAGCAATTGTCCCTTTTTTCTTTTTCTTTTTATTTTTTTGGGCCTTTATTTTTTCTTTGGCCTTTCCGCCTTTTTTTGCGGAGGGGCTTTATAGATTAAACCTTTCCTCCCATGGGACAATGCTCTATAAATGATGACCATCACACTTTCATTACAACCCAAAATTACAACTCGATACTACAATAGCAAAGTATGACTCTATATGAATGCCTCCGGCGGTGTACCGGTATGTGCAATGAAACAAGAGTGACATGTATAAAAATTATGCATGGTGGCCTGGCCACAAATACGATGTCAACTACATGATCATGCAATGGCAATATGACAATATGATGCGTGTCATATAAACGGAACGGTGGAAAGTTGCATGGCAATATATCTCGGAATGGCTATGGAAATGCCATGATAGGTAGCCGGTAGGTATGGTGGCTGTTTTGAGGAAGCTTATATAGTGGGTTTATGGCACCGGCGAAATTTGCGCGGTACAAGAGAGGCTAGCAATGGTGGAAGGGTGAGAGTGCGCATAATCCATGGACTCAACTGAAGGAAATATGCCATAGAGGCAATAATAAAGTTGTTATTTTATATTTCCTTACATCATGATAAATGTTTATTATTCATGCTAGAATTGTATTAACCGAAAACTTAATACATGTGTGAATACATAGACAAAACAGAGTGTCCCTAGTATGCCTCTACTAGACTAGCTCATTGATCAAAGATGGTTATGTTTCCTAACCATAGTCATGAGTTGTCATTTGATCAACGGGATCACATCATTAGGAGAATAGTGTGATGGACTAGACCCATCCGTTAGCATAGCACTATGATCGTTTAGTTTTACTGCTATTGCTTTCTTCATGACTTATACATGTTCCTATGACTATGAGATTATGCAACTCCCGAATACCGTAGGAACACCTTGTGTGCTATCAAACGTCACAACGTAACTGGGTGATCATAAAGATGCTCTACAGGTGTCTCCGAAAGTATTCGTGGTGTTGGTATAGATCAAGATTAGGATTTGTCACTCCGAGTGTCGGAGAGGTATCTCTGGGCCCTCTCGGTAATGCACATCATAATAAGCCTTGCAAGCAAATGACTAATGAGTTAGTCACGAAATGATGTATTACGGAACGAGTAAAGAGACTTGCCGGTAACGAGATTGAACTAGGTATAGAGATACCGACGATCGAATCTCGGGCAAGTAACATACCGATGACAAAGGGAACAACGTATGTTGTTATGCGGTTCGACCGATAAAGATCTTCGGAGAATATGTAGGAGCCAATATGGGCATCCAGGTTCCGCTATTGGTTATTGACCGGAGAGATGTCTCGGTCATGTCTACATAGTTCTCGAACCCGTAGGGTCCGCACGCTTAAACGTTCGTTGACGATATAGTATTTAATGAGTTATGTATGTTGGTGACCGAATGTTATTCGGAGTCCCGGATGTGATCATGGACATGACGAGGAACTCTGGAATGGTCCAGAGATAAAGATTAATATATGAGATAATAGTGTTTGACCTCCGGAAGGGTTCCGGAATTCACCGGAAGGGGTTCCGAATGTTTCCCGAAGTGTTTGGGTACGAGAACACTTTATTTGGGCCAAAGGGGAAAGCCCACGAGGCTTTAGGAAAGTGCAAAAGGAAGTTTTGCGGAGACCAGAGGCTAGACGCCAGGAACCCTGGCGTCTAGGGGGTAGACGCCGGGAACCCTGGCGTCTAGCCCTGGAGTCCGAGTGGGACTCTTTCCTTTCGGGCAAAACCGACTTTGAGGAGGCTTTTGCTCCAAGTTTCGACCCCAGGGCTCAACATATAAATAGAGGGGTAGGGCTAGCACCCAAGACACATCAAGATACACCAAGCCGTGTGCCGGCTACCCCGACCCTCTAGTTTATCCTCCGTCTAGTTTCTGTAGTGCTTGGCGAAGCCCTGCAGAGATTGTTCTTCATCAACAATCGTCACCACGCCGTCGTGCTGCCGGAACTCATCTACTACTTCGCCCGTCTTGCTGGATCAAGAAGGCGAGGACGTCATCGAGCTGAACGTGTGCTGAACGCGGAGGTGCCGTACGTTCGGTACTAGATCGGGACGGATCGTGAAGGTGCACGACTACATCAACCGCGTTGATAAACGCTTCCGCTTTCGGTCTACGAGGGTACGTAGACACACTCTCCCCTCTCGTTGCTATGCATCTAGTAGATAGATCTTGCGTGATCGTAGGAAAATTTTGAAAATACTACGTTCCCCATCTGTGGCATCATGAGCCAGGTCTATGCGTAGATGATATGCACGAGTAGAACACAATGAGTTGTGGGCGATACTAGTCATACTGCTTACCAGCATGTCATACTTTGCTTCGGCGGTATTGTGAGATGAAGCGGCCCGGACCGACATTACGCGTACGCTTACGCGAGACTGGTTTCACCGTTACGAGCACTCGTTGCTTAAAGGTGACTGGCGGGTGTCTGTCTCTCTCACTGTAGCTGAATCAAGTGTGGCTACGCCCGGTCCTTGTGAAGGTTAAAACAGCACATACTTGACGAAACATTGTTGTGGTTTTTTGTATGCGTATGTAAGAACGGTTCTTGCTAAGCCCGTAGCAGCCACGTAAAACTTGCAACAACAAAGTAGAGGACGTCTAACTTGTTTTTGCAGGGCATGTTGTGATGTGATATGGTCAAGACATGATGAGTTATACGGTTTTTGTATGAGATGATCATGTTTTGTAATGTTATCGGCAACTGGCAGGAGCCATATGGTTGTCGCTTTATTGTATGAAATGCAATCGCCATGTAATTGCTTTTCTTTATCACTAAGCGGTAGCGATAGTCGTAGAAGCAATAGTTCGCGAGACGACAACGATGCTACGATGGAGATCAAGGTATCGCGCCGGTGACGAAGGTGATCATGACGGTGCTTTGGAGATGGAGATCAAAAGCACAAGATGATGATGGCCATATCATGTCACATATTATGATTGCATATGATGTTTATCTTATTATGCTTCTTATTTTGCTTAGAACGACGGTAGCATTATAAGATGATCCCCTACAAAATTTCAAGGTACAAGTGTTCTCCCTGAGTATGCACCGTTGCGAAAGTTCTTCGTGCCGAGACACCACGTGATGATTGGGTGTGATAAGCTCTACGTTCAAATACAACGGGTGTAAGACAGTTTTGCACACGTAGAATACTCGGGTTAAACTTGACGAGCCTAGCATATGCAGATATGGCCTCGGAACACTGGAGACCGAAAGGTCGAGCGTGAATCATATAGTAGATATGATCAACATAAGATGTTCACCATTGATACTACTCCATCTCACGTGATGATCGGACATGGTTTAGTTGATTTGGATCACGTGATCATTTAGATGACTAGAGGGATGTCTATCTAAGTGGGAGTTCTTAAGTAATATGATTAATTGAACTTTAATTTATCATGAACTTAGTCCTGGTAGTATTAGCATATCTATGTTGTAGATCAATAGCTCGCGATGTTGCTCCACGTTTTTTTTATATGTTCCTAGAGAAAACCAAGTTGAAAGATGTTAGTAGCAATGATGCGGAATTGTTCCGTGATCTGAGGATTATCCTCATTGCTGCACAGAAAAATTATGTCCTTGATGCACCGCTAGGTGACAGACCTATTGCAGGAGCAGATGTAGACGTTATGAACGTTTTGACAAAAGCTCGCTATGATGACTACTTGATAGTTTTAGTGCACCATGCTTTACGGCTTATAACCGGGACTTCAAAAACGTTTTTGAAACGCCACGGAGCATATGAGATGTTCCAAGAGTTGAAATTAGTATTTCATACTCATGCCCGTGTCGAGAGGTATAAGACCTCTGACAGTACTTTGCCTACAAGATGGAGGAGAATAGCTCAACCAGTGAGCATGTGCTCAGATTGTTTGGGTAGTACAATTGCTTGAATCAAGTGGGAGTTAATCTTCCAGATAAGATAGTAATTGACAAAGTTCTCTAGACACTATCACCAAGTTAGTAGAACTTCGTGATGAACTATAATATGCAAGGGATGACGAAAGTAATTCCCGAGCTCTTCACGATGCTGAAATCGACGAAGGTAGAAATCAAGAAAGAGCATCAAGTGTTGATGGTTAACCAGACCACTTGTTTCAAGTAAAAGGGCAAAGGGATAGAGGGGAACTTCAAGAAGAATGACAAGCAAGTTGTCACTCCCGTGAAGAAACCCAAAGCTAAACTCAAGCCTGAAACTAAGTGCTTCTACTGCAAAGGAAATGGTCACTAGAAGTGGAACTGCCCTAGATATTTGGCGGATAAGAAGGATGGCAAAGTGAACAAAGGTATATTTGATATACAGATTATTGATGTGTATTTTACTAGTGTTCATAGCAACCCCTCGGTATTTGATATTGGTTCAGTTGCTAAAGAGTAGTAACTCGAAATGGGAGTTGCCTAATGAACAGAAACTAGTTAAAGGATGAAGTGGCGATGTGTATTGGAAGTAGTTCCAAGATTGATATGATCATCATCGCACACTCCCTATACTTTCGGGATTAGTGTTGAACCTAAATAAGTGTTATTTGGTGTTTGTGTTGAGCATGAATATGATTTGATCATGTTTATTGCAATACGGTTATTCATGTAAGTTAGAGAATAATTGTTGTTCTGTTTACATGAATAAAACCTTCTATGGTCATACACCCAATGAAAATGGTTTGTTGGATCTCGATCGTGTGATACACATATTCATAATATTGAAGCCAAAAGATGCAAGGTTAATAATGATAGTGCAACTTATTTGTGGCACTGCCGTTTAGGTCATATTGGTGTAAAGCGCATGAAGAAACTCCATAGTGATGGACTTTTGGAATCACTTGATTATGAATCATTTGCTGCTTGCGAACCATGCCTCATGGGCAAGATGACTAAAACTCCGTTCTCCGGAACTGTGGAGCGAGCAACAGAGTTGTTGGAAATCATACATACTGATGTATGCGGACCAATGAGTGTTGAAGCTCGCGGCAGGTATCGTTATTTTCTGACCTTCACTGATGATTTGAGCAGATATGGGTATATCTACTTAATGAAGCACAAGTCTGAAACATTTGAAAAGTTCGAAGAATTTCAGAGTGAAGTGGAGAATCATCGTAACAAGAAAATAAGAGTTTCTACGATATGATCGTAGAGGTAAAATATTTGAGTTAGCGAGTTTGTCCTTCAATAAAAACAATGTGGAATAGTTTCACAACTCACGCCACCCGGAACACCACAGCGTAATGGTGTTTCTGAACGTTGTAACCGTACTTTATTGGATATGGTACGATCTATGATGTCACTTACCGATTTACCACTATCGTTTTGGGGTTATGCTTTAGAGACAGCTGCATTCACATTAAATAGGGCACCATCTAAATCCGTTGATACGACACCTTATGAACTATGGTTTAGCAAGAAACCAAAGTTGTCGTTTCTTAAAGTTTGGGGCTGCGATGCTTATGTGAAAAAGCTTCAACTTGATAAGCTCGAACCCAAGTCGGAGAAATGTGTCTTCATAGGATACCCAAAAGAGACTGTTGGGTACACCTTCTATCACAGATCCGAAGGCAAGATATTCGTTGCTAAGAATGGATCCTTTCTAGAAAAGGAGTTTCTTTCGAAAGAAGTGAGTGGGAGGAAAGTAGAACTTGATGAGGTAATTGTACCTTCTCCCGGATTGGAAAGTAGTACATCAAAGAAAATTGTTCCAGTGATTCCTACACCAATCAGTGAGGAAGTTAATGATGATGATCATGAAACTTCGGATCAAGTTTCTGCTAAACGTCGTAGATCAACCAGAGTACGTTCCGCACCAGAGTGGTACGGCAACCCAGTTCTGGAAATCATGTTACTAGACCATGATGAACCTACGAACTATGAGGAAGCGATGATGAGCCCAGATTCCGCAAAATGGCTTGAAGCCATGAAATCTGAGATGGGATCCATGTATGAGAACAAAGTATGGACTTTGGTTGACTTGCCCGATGGTCGGCAAGCCATTGAAAATAAATGGATCTTTAAGAGGAAGACTGACGCCGATGGTAATGTTACTGTCTACAAAGCTCGACTTGTTGCGAAAGGTTTTCGACAAGTTCAAGGTGTTGACTACGATGAGATTTTCTCACCCGTAGCGATGCTTAAGTCTGTCCGAATCATGTTAGCAATTGCCACATTTTATGAAATCTGGCAAATGGATAACGAAACTGCGTTCTTTAATGGATTTATTAAAGAAGACTTGTATATGATGCAACCAGAAGGTTTTGTCAATCCTAAAGGTGCTAACAAAATGTGCAAGCTCCAGCGATCCATCTATGGACTGGTGCAAGCATCTCGGAGTTGGAATATACGCTTTGATAAGTTGATCAAAGCATATAGATTTATACAGACTGGCGGTGAAGCCTGTATTTACAAGAAGTGAGTGGGAGCACTACAACCTTTCTGATAAGTATATGTGAATGACATATTGTCGATCAGAAATAATGTAGAATTTTCTGGAAAGCATGAAGGAGTGTTTGAAAGGATTTTTTCAAAGAAAGACCTTGGTGAAGCTGCTTACATATTGGGCATCAAGATCTATAGAGATAGATCAAGACGCTTGATAAGACTTTCGATGAGTACATACCTTGATAAGATTTTGAAGTAGTTCAAAATGGATCAGTCAAAGAAGGAGTTCTTGCCTGACTTGTAAGGTGTGAAGTTGAGTAAGACTCAAAGCCAGACCACGGCAGAAAAATATAGAGAGAATGAAAGTCATTCCCTATGCCTCAGCCATAGGTTCTATAAAGTATGCCATGTTGTGTACCAAACATGATGTGTACCTTGCCATGAGTTTGACAGGGAGGTACAATAGTGATCCAGGAGTAGATCACTGTACAGCAGTCAAAATTATCCTTAGTAACTGGATGACTAAGGAAATGTTTCTCGATTATGGAGGTGATAAAGAGTTCGCCGTAAAGGGTTACGTCGATGCAAGCTTTGACACTAAATCCAGATGACTCTAAGTATCAATCTGGATGCGTATTGAAAGTGGGAGCAATTAGCTAGAGTAGCTCCATGCAGAGCATTGTAGACATAGAAATTTGCGAAATACATACGGATCTGATTGTGACAGACCCGTTGACTAAACTTCTCTCACAAGCAAAACATGATCACACCTTATTACTCTTGGGTATTAATCACATAGCGATGTGAACTAGATTATTGACTCTAGTAAAACCTTTGGGTGTTGGTCACATGGCGATGTGAACTATGGGTGTTATTCACATAACGATGTGAACTATCGGTATTAAATCACATGGCGATGTGAGCTAGATTATTGACTCTAGTGCAAGTGGGAGACTGAAGGAAATATGCCCTAGAGGCAATAATAAAGTTGTTATTTTATATTTCCTTACATCATGATAAATGTTTATTATTCATGCAAGAATTGTATTAACCGGAAACTTAATACATGTGTGAATACATAGACAAAACAGAGTGTCCCTAGTATGCCTCTACTAGACTAGCTCATTGATCAAAGATGGTTATGTTTCCTAACCATAGACATGAGTTGTCATTTGATCAACGGGATCACATCATTAGGAGAATAGTGTGATGGACTAGACCCATCCGTTAGCATAGCACTATGATCGTTTAGTTTTACTGCTATTGCTTTCTTCATGACTTATACATGTTCCTATGACTATGAGATTATGCAACTCCCGAATACCGTAGGAACACCTTGTGTGCTATCAAACGTCACAACGTAACTGGGTGATCATAAAGATGCTCTACAGGTGTCTCCGAAAGTATTCGTGGTGTTGGCATAGATCAAGATTAGGATTTGTCACTCCGAGTGTCGGAGAGGTATCTCTGGGCCCTCTCGGTAATGCACATCATAATAAGCCTTGCAAGCAAATGACTAATGAGTTAGTCACGAAATGATGTATTACGGAACGAGTAAAGAGACTTGCCGGTAACGAGATTGAACTAGGTATAGAGATACCGACGATCGAATCTCGGGCAAGTAACATACCGATGACAAAGGGAACAACGTATGTTGTTATGCGGTTCGACCGATAAAGATCTTCGGAGAATATGTAGGAGCCAATATGGGCATCCAGGTTCCGCTATTGGTTATTGACCGGAGAGATGTCTCGGTCATGTCTACATAGTTCTCGAACCCGTAGGGTCCGCACGCTTAAACGTTCGTTGACGATATAGTATTTAATGAGTTATGTATGTTGGTGACCGAATGTTATTCGGAGTCCCGGATGTGATCATGGACATGACGAGGAACTCTGGAATGGTCCAGAGATAAAGATTAATATATGAGATAATAGTGTTTGACCTCCGGAAGGGTTCCGGAATTCACCGGAAGGGGTTCCGGATGTTTCCCGAAGTGTTTGGGTACGAGAACACTTTATTTGGGCCAAAGGGGAAAGCCCACGAGGCTTTAGGAAAGTGCAAAAGGAAGTTTTGCGGAGACCAGAGGCTAGACGCCAGGAACCCTGGCGTCTAGGGGGTAGACGCCGGGAACCCTGGCGTCTAGCCCTGGAGTCCGAGTGGGACTCTTTCCTTTCGGGCAAAACCGACTTTGAGGAGGCTTTTGCTCCAAGTTTCGACCCCAGGGCTCAACATATAAATAGAGGGGTAGGGCTAGCACCCAAGACACATCAAGATACACCAAGCCGTGTGCCGGCTACCCCGACCCTCTAGTTTATCCTCCGTCTAGTTTCTGTAGTGCTTGGCGAAGCCCTGCAGAGATTGTTCTTCATCAACAACCGTCACCACGCCGTCGTGCTGCCGGAACTCATCTACTACTTCGCCCGTCTTGCTGGATCAAGAAGGCGAGGACGTCATCGAGCTGAACGTGTGCTGAACGCGGAGGTGCCGTACGTTCGGTACTAGATCGGGACGGATCGTGAAGGTGCACGACTACATCAACCGCGTTGATAAACGCTTCCGCTTTCGGTCTACGAGGGTACGTAGACACACTCTCCCCTCTCGTTGCTATGCATCTAGTAGATAGATCTTGCGTGATCGTAGGAAAATTTTGAAAATACTACGTTCCCCATCATCAACATTAGTCATAAGAACTCATATACTTATTGCAAAAATCTACGAGTCATCACAACAAAGCAATCAACGCATGCCCCTAGGGGGGAGGTTGGTAGGAGTTAACCATCGCGCGCCCCCGACCTCCACACAAAGATTGACACTCTACAATTACCTCATGCTTTAACTTAATCACATAACGGTTCACCATACGTGCATGCTACGGGAATCACTAACCTTAACACAAGAAATTATCAATTTCATAATTACTCCACTACCATGACTCTAATATCACTATCCTCATGCCTCAAAACAATTATCAAGCATCCAACATCTCTTTCTACTCAATGCACTTGGTGTGAATTTTTTACTACATTGACATTGGATGTTTATCATGTGAAGACTAATTTCTCTAGCCTAAACACTTTACCATGCTGTTTTAATAGACTCTCAAATAGATCTAAGTGAATCATGAGAGTTCAACAATTTCTACAAAATATTACCACCACCGTGCTCTAAAAGATATAAGTGAAGCACTAGAGCAAAAACTATTCAACTCAAAAGATATAAGTGAAGCATATAGAGTGTTATAATAATTTCTAGGGCATATTTAACTCTCTCAAATAGGTGTGTCCAGCAAGGATGATAGTGACAAACTAACAAGCAAAGACTCAAATTATACAAGACGCTCCAAGCAAAACACATAACATGTTGCGAATAAAAATATAGCTCCAAGTATAGTTACCGATGGATGAAGAAGAAAGAAGGGATGCCTTCCCGGGGCATCCCCAAGCTTAGACTTTTGATTATCTTGAATTTACTTGGGGTTCCATGGGCATCCCCAAGCTTAGGCCTTTGCTACTCCTTGTTCGATAGTCCATCAAAGCAATACTCAAAACTTGAAAACTTCACAACACAAAACTTAGACAAAAATTCTCGTGAGCTCCGTTAGTAAGAGAAAGCAAACCACCACTCAAAGGTACAGCAAGGAATTCATTCATTGTTTATATTGGTGTTAAACCTACTGTAATCCAAGTTATCTATGGTTCATATCCTCCAATATTACTCATAGATGCATCGGAGTAAGCAAACAACACACGAAAAACAGAATCTGTCAAAAACAGAACAGTCTGTAGTAATCTGCTGGGTTCGCCTACTTATGTAATTCCAACAAATTCAAACTAAATTGGTAAATTCGCACAATTTGTCTACCAATCAGCAGCAAAAAGAATCAACTAAAAATCACGCTCCAGTAAAATCTGAAGACTACTTTAGCAAGCGCTAATGAGTCTGTTTTTCACAGCAAGATCAAATAAACTTCACACAAGTCTTACCAAAGGTTCTACTTGGCACAAACACTAAACAAAACATGAAAACACATATAATCAGAGGCTAGATGCAATATTTATTCCCTAACAGCAACAAAAACAAAAAAACAAAAAATTGGGTTGCCTCCCAACAAGCGCTATCGTTTTACGCCCCTAGCTAGGCACGATACAAGATAGATCTAGGTATTGCCATAGTGGTATGATATGTCACGAAAGCTCAAATCATATTCCCTACGTTCAGCAGCAAGCTTCCTTTGTGGCAAGCAAAACTAATCAAAAGGGCTAAATTTAATGGGACAAAAGTCTCCTACATCAATCTCGGGAGGAACTGGGTCCTCCTTTGGCCCTTTGTAGTGGATGACTAATTCATCGTTATAGGCATTCTTTTGGCAGAAGGCCAATAACCTTCGTTCAAGGAAGGGGCCTAACCCATTATTTTGAATAGCGAGATCATCGTTTATCTCAGAAATTCTATCAATCAAGATCTCAACAGGAACCTTGTTTCTAAGGTTTTCATTAAAAGAAACATGATCAGGAGATCGCAAACGCATAAGGTCTTCTTGATTGAACAAGATAGCCTCTATAGGAGGTCGACCGGCATCTACTCCGTAATGAGCAAAGATTTCTCTGGCCTCTTTCATGATAAATCTAAATTCAAGAGCCAAGAAGATAGTAGCAGCACGCTTAACGGAAGAATGCTCAATATTGGAGAACTCCAAAAATACTCTCTAAATACAGGGATGCATATGAATAAATTGCCTTTCGATTTCTACTATGAGCATAGATACATCATCTGCAAGGCTACTAGTTCTGTGAAGAATAGAGCCACCCATAGTGGGCAAAGCACCGGCACAAGTAAAGAAGTCTTGAAGAACCCCTTTTCCAATAATATTGCCACTACCAACCCGGAACTTCTTAACATGTAAAGTGGTAGCTTCATCCGGGGGTCAACATGAACGTTGCCCTCGGTATTGCTACCCTTCTCGATAAAATCATCCCCCATCTCAGACATGAGGGCAAGCAAGCAACACACGGCAGAAGAAGGGCAAATAAAATAGCAAGGGTGAAGTGGGGGAGAGGAAAACGAGAGGCAAAAAGTGTAATGCGAAGGATAAGGGTTTGTGATAGGTACTTGGTATATGACTTTTGCGTAAGCCTCCCCGGCAATGGCGCCAGAAATTCTTCTTGCTACTTCTCGAGCTTGTGTTGTATTCCCTCAAAGAGGAAAGGGTGATGCCTCCCCGGCAACGGCGCCAGAAATTGTTCTTGCTACCTCTTGAGCTTGCGTTGTATTCCCTCTAAGAGGAAAGGGAGATGCAGCATAGTAGCGTAAGTATTTCCCTCAGTTTTTGAGAACCAAGGTATCAATCCAGTAGGAGACCACATGCCAGTCCCTCGCACCTGCACAAACAAATAAGAACTTCGCAGCCAACGCGATAAGGGGTTGTCAATTCCTTTACGGTGACTTACGATAGTGAGATCTGATAGAGATGATAGTTTATATTTTTGGTATTTTTGGTATAGAAACAGAAAGTAAAGAAAGCAAATAAATAATGGAAACAGAAATTGACGGGAAATATGATGAAGATAGACCCGGGGGCCATAGTTTTCTCTAGTAGCTTCTCTCATGATAGCGATATTCTATGGCGGGTAAACAAATTACTGTCGAGCAATTGATAGAAAAGCGAATAATTATGAGACTATCTAGGCATGATCATTGTATATAGGCATTACGTCCGAGACAAGTAGACCGACTCCTGCCGGCATCTACTACTATTACTCCACACATCGACCGCTATCCAGCATGCAGCTAGTGTATTGAGTTCATACGAACAGAGTAACGCCTTAAGAAAGATGACATGATGTAGAGGGATAAACTCAAGAAATATGATGAAAACCCCATCTTTTTATCCTCGATGGCAACAATACAATACGTGCCTTGCTGCCCCTACTGTCACTGGGAAAGGACACCGCAAGATTGAACCCAAAGCCAAGCACTTCTCCCATTGCAAGAACTATAGATCTAGTAGACCAAACCAAACCAATAATTTGAAGAGACTTGCAAGGATATTATGAGCACACATAAAAATTTCAGAGAAGAACCAAATATCTTTCATAGATAACCTTGATCATAAACTCACAATTCATCGGATCTCGACAAACACACCGCAAAAAGAGATTACATCGAATATATCTCCTCGAAGACCGAGGAGAACTTTGTATTGAGATCCGGAGAGAGAGAAGAAGCCATCTAGATACTAGCTATGGACCCGAAGGTCTATGGTAAACTACTCACAACTCATCGTGAGGGCGATGATGATGATGATGATGATGATGATGATGATGATGAAGGCCTCCGTGATGGATCCCCCTCCCGGAACAGGCTCCAAGATGGGATCTCCACGGGAACAGCAGCTACGGCGGTGGAATTAGGGTTTTCTCTCTTTGTACGGAGTTTCTGGGGTACGTAGGTATATATAGGAGGAAGAGGGGCACCAGGGGCTGCCCTCGAGGCAGGGGGCGCGCCCTGGGAAGGGGAACGCGCCCCCCATCCTCGAGGGTGGGCCCCTGTCCTATGGCTTGGCCCCGAAGTTTATCTTGCGTGATTTCCTCCAAAAATATCTCCTGCGAAGGTTTCATTCCGTTTGGACTCCGTTTGATATTCCTTTTCTGCAAAACCCTGAAATAGGCAAAAAACAATAATCTGGACTGGGCCTTTGGGTTAGTAGGTTAGTCCCAAAAATAATATAAAAGTGAATGATAAAGCCCATTAAGCATCCAAACTTAATAAATAATAGCATGGAACAATCAAAAATTATAGATACATTTGAGACGCATCATCATACACTTTTAATATTATTTTTGGGACTAACCTACTAACCCAAAGGCCCAGTCCAGATTGCTGTTTTTTTGCCTGTTTCAGGGTTTTACAGAAAAGGGATATCAAACGGAGTCCAAGCGGAATGAAACCTTCGGGAGAGATATTTTTGGAGAAAATCACGCACGAGAGACTTGAGAACCAGTGAGTAGGGCTTACGTGGTGCCCACGAGGGTGGGGGCTCGCCCCCCCTAGGGCGCGCCCCCTGCCTCGTGGGTCCCACGTATGGCCCCCGGCGCCCTCCTTCCTCCTATATATGCCTACGTACCCCGAAACCATCAGAACAATAGAGAAAACCCTAGTTCCACCGTCGTAACCTTCTGTTCCCGTGAGATCCCATCTTCGGGCCTGTTTCGGAGCTCCACCGGAGGGGGGATCTACCACAGAGTGCTTTTACATCATCATCATCGCCTCACCATGAGTTGTGAGTAGCTTACAACAGACCTTCGGGTCAATAGCTAGTATCTAGATGGCTTCTTCTCTCTTTCTTTGGATCTCAATACAAAGTTCTCCTCGGTCTTCGAGGAGATCTATTCGATGTAATCTCTTTTTGCGGTGTGTTTGTCGCGATCCGATGAAATGTGGGTTTATGATCAAGATTAACTATGATAAATATTTGGTTCTTCTCTGAACTCTTTATGTATGATTATAATATCCTTGCAAGTCTCTTCGAATTATTGGTTTGGTTTGGCCTACTAGATCTACAGTTCTTGCAATGGGAGAAGTGCTTGGCTTTGGGTTCAATCTTGCGGTGTACTTTCCCAGTGACAGTAGGGGCAGCAAGGCACGTATTGTATTGTTGCCATTGAGGATAAAAAGATGGGGTTTATATCATATTGCTTGAGTTTATCCCTCTACATCATGTCATCCTGCTTAAGGCGTTACTCTGTTCTTATGAACTCAATACACTAGATGCATGCTGGATAGCGGTCGATGAGTGGAGTAATAGTAGTAGATGCAGAATCGTTTCGGTCTACTAGTCTCAGACGTGATGCCTATATATAATGATCATGCCTAGATAGTCTCATAATTATTCGCTTTTCTATCAATTGCTCGACAGTAATTTGTTTACCCGCCGTAGAATATCGCTATCATGAGAGAAGCCACTAGAGAACACTATGGCCCCCGGTCTATTCTCAACATATCAATCTACACCTACTTTACTTTTTTCGCTTTTACTTTCTGTTCTTATAATCAAAAATACCAAAAATATCAAACTATCATCTCTATCAGATCTCAATTTCGTAAGTGACCGTAAAGGGATTGACAACCGCTTATCGCGTTGGCTGCAAAGCTCTTATTTGTTTGTGCAGGTGTGAGGGACTCGCGCGTGGTCTCCTACTGGATTGATACCTTGGTTCTCCAAAACTGAGGGAAATACTTACGCTACTGTGCTGCATCACCCTTTCCTCTTCGAGGGAATACAACACAAGCTCGAGAAGTAGGAAGAAGAATTTCTGGCGCCCTTGCCGGGGAGGCTTACGCAAAAGTCATATACCAAGTACCTATCACAAACCCTTATCCTTCGCATTACACTTTTTGCCTCTCGTTTTCCTCTCCCCCACTTCACCCTTGCTATTTTATTTGCCCTTCTTCTGCCGTGTGTTTGTCGTTCGCTTGCCCTCATGTCTGAGATGGGGGACGATTTTATCGAGAAGGGTAGTAATGTCGAGGGCAACGTCTATGTTGACCCCCCGGATGAAACTACCACTTTACATATGAAAAAGTTCCGGGTTGGTAGTGGTAATATCATTGGAAAAGGAGTTCTTCAAGACTTCTTTACTTGTGTCAGTGCTTTGCCCACTATGGGTGGCTCTATTCTTCACAGAACTAGTAGCCTTGCGGATGTTGTATCTATACTCATAGTTGAAATTGAAAGGCAATTTATCCGTATGCATCCCTGTGTTCAGAGAATCTTTTTGGAGTTTTCCAATATTGAGCATTCTTCTGTTAAGCCTGCAGCTATTATCTTTTTGGCTCATGAATTTAGATTTATCATGAAAGAGGGCAAAGAAATCTTTTCTCATTACGGGGTAGATGCTGGTCGACCTCCCATAGAGGCTATCTTATTTAATCAAGAAGACATAATGCGGTTGCGATCTCCTGATCATGTTCCTTTAATGAAAATCTTAGAAAAAGGTTCCTACCGATGTCTTGGTTGATAAAATTTCTGAGATGAATGATGATTTTGCTATTCAAAACAATGGTTTAGGCTTCTCCCTTGAGCGAAGGCTTATGACCTTCGGCCAAATGAACACCTATAATGATGAATTGGTTGTTCACGACAAAGGGCCAAAAGAGGAACATATTCCTCCTGAGATTGATGTGGGGGACTTTTGTGCCATTAAATTTATCCCTTTTGATTACTTTTGCTTGCCACAAAGGAAACTTGCTGCTGAACTTAGGGAATATGAGATGAGTTTTCGCGATATATCGTATCATCATGGCATTCCCTAGATCTATCCATGTATCGTGCCTAGCTAGGGGCGTAAAACGATAGCTCTTGTTGGGAGGCAACCCAATTTTATATTTTTTGTTTTTGCTTCTGTTTAGGAATAAATATTGCATGTAGCTTCTGTTTAGATGTTGTTTTGTGTTTTGTTTAGTGTTTGTGCCAAGTAGAACCTTTTGGAAGACTTGTGTGAAGTTTATGTGATCTTGCTGTGAAAAACAGAATCGTTAGCGCTCGCTAGAATGGTCACCAGATTTTACTGGAGCGTGCTATTTAGTTGATTCTTTTTGCAGATGAGTAATAAACAAATTCCTCATGTTTACCATTTTAGTTTGAGTTTTTTGTTGTTACAGAAGTATGCAAAACCTGCAGATTACTACAGACTGTTCTGTTTTTGACAGATTCTGTTTTGTGTTTGTTGTTTGCTTATTTAAATGCATCTATGAGTAGTATTGGGAAGTATGAACCATAGAGAAGTTGGAATACAGTAGGTTTAACACCAATATAAACAAAGAATGAATTCATTGCAGTACCTTTGAGTAGTGGTTTGCTTTCTTATACTAACGGAGCTCACAAGTCTTTTTCTGGTGTGTTAGAAAAAACCCTAAGAAAAAAAATTGTTGTAGCATTTAGCTAGTTTACTTTCCATGCCTGTAGTAGTATTAATTAAAAGAAAACCCAAAAAATATTTTTCGTTCTTCTTTTGTTTGTTGGGAGCTTTCCCGTGTAAATAGTTTCTTTTCTTTTCTTTGGGGGTCAAGAGGAGAAGACCATGATGAAAATGTTTAGTGTCATGTGCTTTATTGTTGATTTAACCTTGAGCCATATTACCTTGTCTTCTCCCTTGTATTAAATGCTTGCAGATTCTAACTTAGTCCAATGCACGTGCACTATTATTATTATCCACACCGTTCGATCGTGCGAGTGAAAGGCAATAATGGTGATATATGATGGACTGATTGAAATGAGAAAAGCTGGTATAAACTTGACCTCTCTTGTTTTTGTAAATATGATAGTTCATCGTTCCTGATTCAGCCTATTATGAATGAAACATGCTTGCAATGACAATTAGATATCATAGCTGCTCATGCCATGCTTAATTAGCTAGGAGTTTATAATGGTCTATCTTGCGTGCCAACATGATATTAAAATGGTTGTGATGTGGTATGGTAGGGTGGTATCCTCCTTTGAACGATTCAAGTGGTCTGACTTGGCACATGTTCATGCATGTAGTTGAAACAAAATCGACATAGCCTCCACGATATTTATGTTCATGGTGATTTATATCTACTCATGCTTGCATTCATTGTTGATTAATTTTAATGCATGTTCATGACTATGGTCGCTCTCTAGCTGGTCGCTTCCCAGTCTCTTCCTAGCCTTCACCTGTACTAAGCGGGAATACTGCTTGTGCATCCACTTCCATAAACCCCAAAAGTATTCCACATGAGTCCACCATACCTTCCTATATGCGGTATCTATCTGCCATTCCAAGTAAATTTGTATGTGCCAAACTCTAAACCTTCAAATGAAATTCTGTTTTGTATGCTCGAACAGCTCATGTATCAACTAGGGTTGTCTATATCTTCCATGCTAGGTCGGTTATTCTCACGATGAGTGGACTCCGCTCATCATTCATGAAAAAATGGCTGGTAATCGGGATGCCCAGTCCCATGCTCAAATCATAATAATTAAACAAAACTCCCCTAGGGTTGTTGCTGATTTGGACGGTAGCCGTTGTTTTGGGCTAGCCGTGGAGTGTGCTTGTTGGTGGTTGGGGGAGTATAAACTTTACCATTCTATTTGGGAACCGCCTATAATGTGTGTAGCATGGAAGATATCGAGATTCTTGGTTGCTATGTTGACAATGAGAGTATAACGCTCAAAATATTATTCATCTCTATCTAAAAACTGAGCTCTGGCACATCTACAAATCCTTGCTTCCCTCTGCGAAGGGCCTATCTATTTACTTTTTATGTTGAGTCATCATCCTCTTATAAAAGAGCACCAGTTGGAGAGCACCGTTGTCATTTGCATGTATTGCTATTAATTTACATTGAGTATAATTGTGACTGGATCTCTTTTACCATGAATTAATGTCTAGTCATTCCTTGATCTTTAAAGATGCTCTGCATTTATGTTTTGTGGTCTCAGAAAGGGCTAGCGAGATACCATCTTATTATATCATATTATGATTTTTTGAGAAAGTGTTGTCATCTGAGGTTTATTATTATTGCTCGCTAGTTGATTATGCCATTGATATGAGTAGACATGAGACCTGAAAGTTATTGTGAATATGGTTAGTTCATGATCTTTGCTGAAAACTTGAATGCTGGTTTTACATATTTACAACAACGAGAGCAAACAGAGTTTGTCAATGGTTTTCTTTATCACTTTCAGTTTATCAACTGAATTGCTTGAGGACAAGCAAAGGTTTAAACTTGGGGGAGTTGATACGTCTCCAACGTATCTACTTTTCCAAACACTTTTGCCCTTGTTTTGGACTCTAACTTGCATGATTTGAATGGACTAACCCAGACTGACGTTGTTTTCAGCAGAACTGACATGGTGTTTATTTTGTGCAGAAATAAAAGTTCTCGAAATGACCTGAAATTCAACGGATAATTATTTTGGAATATATAGAAAATATCTGCAGAAAGAACCAAGCCAGGGAGCCCACACCCTGTCCATGAGGGCGGGGGTGCGCCCCCTGGGCGCGCCCTCTACCTCGTGGCCCCCCTGTTTCTCCACCGACGTATCCCCCGACTCCATATATTCACTTTCAGGGAGAAAAAAATCAGAGAGGAAGAATTTTCGCGTTTTACGATACGGAGCCACCGCCAAGCCCTAATATCTCTCGGGGTGGCTGATCTGGAGTCCGTTCGGGGCTCCGGAGAGTGGAGATCGTTGCCATCGTCATCATCAACCTTCCTCCATCACAATTCCATGATGCTCACCGCCGTGCGTGAGTAATCCCATCGTAGGCTTGCTGGACGGTGATGGGTTGGATGAGATTTACCATGTAACCGAGTTAGTTTTGTTAGGGTTTGATCCCTAGTATCCACTATGTTCTAAGATTGATGTTGTTATGACTTTGCCATGCTTAATGCTTGTCAATAGGGCCCGGGTGCCATGATTTCAGATCTAAACCTATTATGTTTTCATGAATATATGTGTTCTTGATCCTATCTTGCAAGTCAATAGTCACCTATTATGTGTTATGATCCGGCAACCCCGAAGTGAAAATAATCAAGACCACTCCCGGTGATGACCGTAGTTTGAGGAGTTCATGTATTCACTATGTGTTAATGCTTTGGTCCGGTACTCTATTAAAAGGAGGCCTTAATATCCCTTAGTTTCCACTAGGACCCCGCTGCCACGGGAGGGTAGGACAAAAGATGTCATGCAAGTTCTTTTCCATAAGCACGTATGACTATATTCAAAATACATGCCTATATTACATTGATGAACTGGATCTAGTTCTGTGTCACCCTATGTTATAACTATTACATGAGGAATCACATCCGACATAATTCTCCATCACCAATCCAATGCCTACGAGCTTTTCACATATTGCTTGCTGCTTATTCACTTTTCCGCTACTACTGTCACAATCACTACAAAAACACTATCGCTACTTTTGCTACCATTACCGTTACTTCCATATTACCTTGCTACTAAATTACCTTGCTGCAGATACTAAGTTTCCAGGTGTGGTTGAATTGAAAACTCAGCTGGTAATACTTAAGGGTATTCTTTGGCTCCCCTTGTGTCGAATCAATAAATTTGGGTTGAATACTTTACCCTCGAAAACTGTTGCGATCCCCTACACTTGTGGGTTATCAATAGGCATCACGTCTGAGACAAGTAGATCGACTCCTGCCTACATCTAGTAATATTACTCCATCCATCGATTGCTATCCAGCATGCATCTAGGGTATTAAGTTAATAAAAACAGAGTAATGCCTTAAGCAAGATGACATGATGTAAACAAAGTAAACCCAAGCAATATGAATAAATCACATATTTTTATCCTTAATGGCAATAATACAAATACGTGTCATGTCCCCTACTTTGTCACTGGGATTGAGCACCGCAAGATTGAACCCATCACAAAACACCTCTCCCATTGCAAGATAAATCAATCTAGTTGGCAAAACCAAATGGATAGATCAGAGAGAAATACAAAGCTATAATAATCACGCGTATAAGAATTCAAAGAAGACTCAATTAATATTCATGAATAATCAGATCATAAACCCACAATTTTCATCAGATCCCAATAAACACACTGCAAAAGATGATTACATCGAATAGAACTCCAAGAACATCGAGGAGAACATTGTATTGAATATCAAAGAGAGATAATATGCCATATAGCTACTAGCTATGGACCCATATGTTAAACTACCTACACACCATCGAAAGGGCAACAAGGTTGATGTAGAAGCCCTCTGTGATCGATTCCTCCTCCGACAGACCGGAAAAGGCCTCCGGATAGCATCGCGAAAGAACTAAGACTTAAGGTGGCGGAAAAAGTATTTAGGGTGGCTCTCTAATGTATTTGAAATATTTGGGAATTTATAGAGGTGGACTTAGGTGAATAGGTGCCACGAGGGGCCCACAAGCCTGGGAGTTGCCCCTAGGGTGCGCTTAGCAAGCTTGTCGCTCCCTCGTGTCTCGCCTGGTCTTCTCCCAAACCTTTGTGGGTCCCTTCTGGTCCAGAATAAATTAATCCATAGTTTATTCTCCGTTTGATATTGATTTTCTGAAAAACCAAAAACAAGCAAAAAAAATGCAACTCGCATTGGGCCCTAGGTTAATAGGTTAGTCCCAAAAATGTGATATAATTGCATATAAAACATCCAATATTAATTCTATAATAACATGGAACAATAAGAAATTATAGATACGTTGGAGATGTAGCAAGCATTCCAAGCTTAATTCATGCTCATCCTCGAGTAGGTAAATGATAAAAACATATTTTTTTATGTGGAATGCTACCTAATATATCTATCATGTAATCTTTCTTTTATGGTATGAATATTTAGATCCGAAAGATTCAAAGCAATAGTCTATAATTTGACATAAAGACATCAATACTCAGGCATACTAACAAACAATCATGTCTTTCAAAATAAAAATGCTAAAGAACGCATCACTACAAAATCATATAGTCTTGTCATGCTCCATTTTCTTAACACAAAGTATTTATCATGCACTACCCGGATGGCAATCCAAGCAATTGGTTCATACTTTTTAACGCACTTTAGCTTTTTCAACCCCGCCGCAACACATGAGTGCAAGCCATGGACATATCACTATGGGTGTAATAGAATGCGGTGGTAGATATTAATTTGGAGAAGACAAGAAGGAGAAAGTCATGCAACGGATGCACTAAGAGCTATAAGTGTATGAAAGCTCAAAATGAAAACTAAGTGGGTGTGCATCCAACTTGCTTGCTCTAGAAGACCTTGGGAATTTGAAGAAGCCCATCATCAGAATATACAAGCCAAGTTCTATAATGAAAAATTTCCACTAGTATATGAAAGTGACTACATAGGAGACTCTCTATATGAAAAATGTGGTGCTACTTTGAAGCCCAAGTGTGGAACAAGATAGTACATTGTCGCTTCTCTCTTTTTTTGGTAGACTCTTTTTGGTCTCTTTTTTCCTCATGGGATAATGCTCTAATAATGAATAAATGATGATCATCAAACTTCTATTTACTTACAACTCGATACTTGAAGAAAATATGACTATATAAAGGTTTGCCCTCTACGCAGCGTCGCGAACGATTGTTCGACCACCGGCGCGCGCTCCGCTCTTGCGTCCCTCCGCGCGCTCTGCCCGCGTCCCTCCATTATGTTTGGGGCCAGCCCACGATAACGAACGTTCTTGCTGCCATTATGCATGCGGTTGCGCCGGTCTCGGCGCCACGATGCAGTTACCCGGTGCGAAAACTGCCATGCGGACATGCCGAGAATCGAGGCTGCCCGGCCCCCATTTATTCTCCCAGTCATTTACCTTCATCTCTCGCGAAACATGACAAAATAAGCACACCCCCGACGACACATACAAAGAGGACATCCAGCAGTTCCAATGGCGCTCCCCATGGCTCCAATGGTGCTCCCAGCGGCCGACGACGACAACAGGGGCAGTTCACCATGCATCACGTAGTGGACACCCACGCGAGGGGGAAGGACCTCTTGGTGGTGTACATGAATGAGCCAGTCTCGGTGGAGAGCTCCATCCAAACTATGGAGCAGTTGCTTGCTGAGGACAAGTACCAAGTGGTCGGCTTCGACCTCGAGTTCACCAAAGGTCGGGCCGGGCATGATGAGAAGGTTGTCGTCTCCCAGTTGCACATGCGACATGACATCCTCGTCTGCCATACCACTTGGCCACAAGGCCTTGCGAGCATTTTGCCAGGTTTATCAACGGCTCCGACTATAGTTTCGCTATGGTGGACAACACCAACGATCTAAAAGCACTCGATGTTTCAGGCTTGACCTGCAAGAATCTTGTCAACATCCGTGACCACTACAAGGTCTCGGGCAGCAACAACATAAACAACCAGGACTCCCTGGTTGACCTCGCCTCGGCCAACATCGACCCCTACTACATGAAGATGAAGGATAAGAGCAAGAAGGACAAGAACGCCTAGCACAGTGTCTGGGATCAGAGACTGGATGAAGAACACGTCAAGTACGCGGCCAAGGTCGCGTACACAAACTTCGAGATGTACATGTAGATTGTTGACATGAGGAAGTGTCTTCTTCCTGTCCCAGAAGAGGGATAGAGCCACAGAGCAGTGGCGGGAGCGTCATGAAAAGTACTAGATGACCAGATGATCGTTTCTCCTAGTTTAGAATGCATGTAATTGTTTATTGAGGTGTGTGCGAATGATATGTATAGTCACTTATGTAATTGGATGTTTATTTTAGTTATATATGGTGTCCTTATGTAGACAGAGCAAATCACACGGCTTATTAGCAGCAATCTTCTGTGTTATTATTGGTCTTCACACATATTTCTGATCACGGGCCTGTTTGCCGTGTATCACACACATCTTGTTCAGTTAAACTGTTTATGTTGTCTTGGCTCATCGCAGACAGTTCATTCAAGTGAACTGTATGCCCTCCATCGCACACACCTTGACCAAGATGACCGTTTCTATTGTGTTGCCTAATCACATACAGTTCATCCTAGTGAACTGTATTCCGTATATCGCACACACCCTCATCTGGCTAACCGTTCTTGATGTTCTGCATCATCGCAAACAGTATGTATGGATTAACTGTATGACACGCATCGCACATGCAACTCTGATCCGAATCGTGTTTGATGTGAGAGCCATCGCAAACAATCCGTCTCATTTTTGACGGTTTTCTTACACCACCATTTGCGATTAATGCATCACACACAGTTTCGTTGAAGGATCTCTGATTGGATTATCGCGTTTGGACCATCCTGCAGTAGTGCTACAACGCGGTCTCTCAACTAGCACAATGAGACCGGTAAAATAGAAAACCTACCAAAGGCAAACCTTTGCCTTGCACATAGCCCACTTGAGCTAGATGATGACAATCTTGACTTCCTCAAGTTGGACCACATTTCTTGATTGCATTGGTTCGATGAAGACTAGTTGATTTCTCCCCCATACTACACTATGGGCGAGCCACTCATCGACACATGTTCACAAGTCCATTGTCACCACAATGGACGGCAAGCTTCAAGCATCATCTCTTCGTGATGCTCCACCTGAACTTGCACACCGCAATCTTCATGACGATCACCACTTGATGTCATCCTCCATGGGTTGTATTAGATCTTCCTCTTGACGCAAGACCATGGAAACATGCCTAACCCCACATAGAACTCTCACGTAGACCATGTGTTAGTACACAAAGTGTAATGGACACTGCTTACTATATCATGGGATCACTTGATCCCTCACAGTACATCTTGTATGTTTTGTGTGTTGATCAACTTGATTCATTATTTGAGTTAGTCATGATCAACCTTATATCATGTCTTCTCTATGACCAATATTTGGATAATTCCTTAAATAACACCTTGGTCATCACATAAACTCCTTGAAACCAACAAATAGACTTCAAGAATTTCCCATGGACAAATCCTACAAATATAACTCAAGGCAACCATTAGTCCATAGAGAATGTCATCAATTACCAAAACCACACATGGGGGCACCATGCTCCCTCAGTAGTGATATGATTTATTCGCACCATAAATCTTCCCTCTCCGAGTGGGCACCCTTACTCATCGACATCCTCCAACACTTGTTGTGTTCCCTCCTCTTACCCCCCCTGCGGCAGCGGGAGCATGGCGTGGCCAATGGCCTCGAGACGAGGGCTATGGCTAATAAGCCGTGTGGATGAAGGCAATCATTCCTTTCCTCTGAAGGAGGATGCCATAACTATAGACCTCGGAGGGGACTGCGACATTCGAGGCAAGCGACATTGTCTTGTTTGTGGGATTGTTTAATGGTGACAACATTGGGTTGATCCCTGGGAGCGTTATAGTTTCCATGAAGTTCTTCACCAATTGGGACCACGTTAACTATCAATTCGTTCACCACGTACGAAGGATGTATTAGCACAGCTACTCGGATGATGGAAAATCACGTTGCTTCTTGTGCATTGAGTCAAAATCCTTGATCTGTTCGTCGTTTGTTGGGTTCAGCAAGGATAACACTTGTGCGTCATCTCCTTTTCTGGAGGCGTTGTTTGGATATGTCAATGGTGAACTCTAGGGTAAAACATGTTTTCTGGTATTCACTTGGGACGTGTTCGGTTGCCCGCATCGATTTTGGCTGCATTGCATGTGATTCTTAGATGGGCATGGATGAGGAAAAACAACCTATAAACCACCATTTGCACATAGTTTGGTTGCCCGCATATAGGTTAGTTGCATGATGGAACTAAATTTTACCCGTTGTTTGGTTGGCCGCATTGTATTAGGTGCACATATGACACGCTATTTGGTCCCAACCTGCATAAGGTGCTGTCACCACTTCTCACTAGTGGTGACCTTATCACACACGACCTGAACAATTTCACCCCTAGTTACGAAATAAATTACGGTTCATCCTAGCTACTATCGAATGGCAGTACACATTATTAAGAGCCATATTGTTGAATAGGGGAAAGTTAACTAGATGGTAGTCTATCCTCTTCGTCTTCCTTTTTTGCTACTGCCGGTAGTTCTTCCTCTACCTCTTCTTCTTCTTTTGCGAATGCTTCTTCCTCTTCTTCTGTTGCTGCTCTTGCTCTTCTTCTTCAGATCCTTGTCCGACCTCTGTTATCCCACATTGTCTATGCCCACCCCGTCCTTTGTTCTTCCAGGCTTCGTTGTTAAATGCCTCACACACCATGGCCGGAGCTGACAACATCGTCAGGGGTCACATCTTCCTCCTCAGGCACCAGTTCATCAGAACCCCATTGCAGGATCCAGTTATGTAGAATGCAACAAGTAAGAACAAGCTTAACCTGGGTGGGGAAAGTGTGGAATGGATTCTGATCTAGGATCTTAAACTTGTTCTTTAGAGCTCCAGAGGCCCTCTCAACAGTAACTCTAAGGCTGGAGTGTCTGAGATTGAACAACTCCTGTGGAGTCCTAGGATAATTCCTACCAGCGAACTCGTTCAGATAGTACCCAATTTTCCTGAAGGGTGAAAGCATACCTGGTCGACATGCATAGCGAGCATCTCCTAGGTAGAACTTGCCATCAGGGATGTTGATGCCATCAGGACGACTCATGCTGTCACTGAGTATGTTAGCATCATGTGCTAACCCTTCCCAGCCAGCCAACACATAGGTGAACTTCAGATCGAAGGCAACAACAACAAGCACATTCTGGCTTGTGTATTATAGCTGGCCAAATGGGCCGTTTTTTTGGGCCGACCCATGAGCACGCCGACACGGCCCGCCTTGGGCCAGGCACGGCACAGGCTAAACGGGCCGGGCCCGGCACGCGGCACGCCCTGGGTCGTGTCTGGGCCTGGAGGCTGGGCATGCGGGCCGGCACGGCATGACCCGATTATGTTTTTTTATACATCTATATATGGCCCAACATGTAAAAAATAGGCTAAAAACGCTTAGTGCATCAAATAACAGGCTGAAAATATGCGGCCCACCGTGCTAAATGGGCCAACATGCTGGCCCGTTTACTAACTGGGTCGTGCCTGGGCCTGGGGGCGCATCACGCGGGCCGGCACGACACGGCCCGTATAGTAATCGTGCCCTGGCGGGCCGTGCCGGGCCAAGCATGATTACGATGGCCCGGGCCGTGCCGTGCCGGGCCGGCCCGTTTGGCCAGGTATGTTGTGTAGTGCTTCCTTCCCCTGTACGCTGCAGATTGTGACCTCAACACTTTAACAGTGACATGAGTACCATCTATCGCCCCAAGGCAATATTAAAATGGAAAATGCAGATTATGTTAGTGCTCACTTTGAACAATACAAGCATATCAAGCCATGAACCAGACACTCTCAATGCTCACCTTGAAGTATGGGTACCAATCTTGGTCTAGTGCAAATCCTGGTAGGAGTTTGGCCGGTTGGTGAATTGATCATCTCTCCTCCGAGCTCCCCAACATCATAGAGCACTTCCTTGAAGTACCTTGAGATGGTCTCCATTGATCTCCAAAACATGTTGTGTATAACCCTGAACCTTTGGTTATGGCCAACAACATGAAGGGACATAGCCACTTGCTCTTTCACACTGGTGTGGATGCTATCTTGTAGCAGCCCCCGCTCCTAAAGATCGGGACAAGTCTGGCGAATGGCGCTCTTTTCATTGAAGCATCAACAATGCCTATGTGTCGTTGTAGTTGTAGATGTAGTTCAGATTGGCGATCCTCTCCTCCCCTCATCCCGCATAAGCATTGGATCATAACTGATGAAAGGTCTCTCACCACGACGAACAGCTCTCCCGTGCATGAACATGATCTATGCCTGAATCACATCTATCAGTGATGATGCCTGGACTACTAGCCTCATGCGTGCATCCATAACCTAGTCAACATCGAGGGTCCGTTGAGCATGGGGGAATCGATCCTAACAACCGACCTAACATATGGGGGTGTTTTTTATCGACATCGGAGACGAGGA
>LR738709.1:626533217-626633985 GCA_902687465.1 Secale cereale | reverse complement strand
AGGCTAGATTTGGCACCGTGCCGCCACGCCCGATTTTCATCTCCTGCCGTCCCCACTCGTTTTCGGTCTGCTTCCGTGCGTAAGAGCTTGCACCACACTGAGTCTGGCTCGCTGGAAACTGCCGATTCGAGGGTTTCCAGCGAGCCAGGCTTTGAGGTGCTTTAAGGTTCGTGCTCATGCGAGCCAGCCCACCCCATATGCGACCAAACACATTTTTCTTGGCCCAACTCGGCCTAGTTGGCCCTAACGCGGACAACCAAACACGTCCTTGATGGTTTCAACAACGTTGTCATACGAATGTAACATCATTTTTGAAGGTGCTGCCTTGGTGGTCCGCCAACTATCTGTGCTGTTCGTTGTTTGTTGATCTGTGTTTGATTGCAAGTGTTGTGGTTTATGGCGCTAGCGGTGGCGGGATTCCCCGATGCATATGTTAGCCAAATCGCTTGAATAAATTATACTGCATCTTGGAGACCAGGAGGGCGATCCTTCCACTGTCAGAAAAGAAAGGAAAGAAAAGGAAATGAAAGGTCTCACACGTCCATGACACGAGGTTCTGACAAAATTAGCATCCTGTTTAATTAGCAATCAGCAGTCACTGGGCTGTTTTACAAGTCACAAGTCAGAGACAGCATCATAGCTGCCACGCTTACTCTAGCATCGAGCTTTAGGCGATGGGGAAAGGCAGTTAATGGAGGAGGAGACAGGGTACGTGGAGATCCCAATCGTGCAGGAGCCCATGGCACAGTGGCGTCGCCAACCATGCAGTGGATATGCTCACGTTTAATGTCTGGTGCCTTGCTTGCCCCAGGGCCACATCCCACATCTGCTGCTACTATTAACTACTCCTACACTGCTTAATCACCAGTCCTGTAGCGGTAGCTGCACGCCTTTGCCCCCGCTAGCTGCTGCCGCCAGTTTTATTCCATTCTTGTTTCATCTATAGTAGAAGCGATCATCATTCCAACAGTTTCCTTTGTCAGCTTCGTTATCTTCTTTTCGGGCACTATTCTTTGGTTCCTTGCTAGTAGCTAACTGTGACTGGCTGCCGATTCGGCTTCATGAGGAAATGCAGCGGGTTTCCTTGGTGCCTGCCTAAGCTAGACCCTAAAAAGTGCGACATTTTGTGCAGCTGATCTGAGGAAAAGATCGCCGCACCGCGCTGCGATCTGATGCCGACGATGGCTTTATAGAAAGCGATGAGAGAGCAGTACTTGTCTGAATTGTAAATGGCTTCTTCTTCATGGTACACTTGCTCTCGTGATCTCGCTGGTCCCAAGCTTGTTTATTTGATTTCTGTCATTGGCAAGCCCCAATTTCTCTATTAATGTGAGCCAACTTGGCAAGCGTCGGTCGTCGAGTTTCATGTACTACAGCACTACTAGTACTGTATCAATCAAAATTACTCTTACACCTCAGACCTCACTAACACTAAGGGCAAGGCGCGTACGACTCAGTGAGAAGAGGCTGGTTAATTACTTGGATCTGCAGAGAGAAACTTGGCATGATTCACACCCGATCGAGGTTGACACGGGCGGAGCCGACGGTGGTGACAGAAGAGAAGATCGAGATCTCTCCAGTTGACCTAGAACGCCGGGGAAATGCAGATCTCGATGGTTATAGTAGCTTGGGTTTCCCCGCGAAGTGAGAAGCTGGCAGCACTGTCAAACAAGAGATTCCCATCAACAAACGTGCACTGGAAACTTCCTCTGGGTCCCAACCTGTAGATTATGCCATCCAAGGACAGTAAAATTGTTACTCTACTTTGTCGTCAAGCCCAATGACAATGGCGTGTGGACTCACTGAAATGATGTTTAGTCTTCAGTGCAGATGCTAATTAACTCTCCAGCATGTGGACTGGCTGCTCCATTCAAGTAGTAGTGACTCACCCGGCCGGGGAATATTCGTAGGGAACCAAATATTAGGTCTTACTTGGTGCTTTCTTCTCTAGATATCTCTACTTCCTGTTTTGTATGTGATGCCAAAGTGACATTTTTAGGATTTAGTTCTTTGACATATCAACGATACATGACACCTCGTTCCTGCAAAATTTTAGTTTCTGTTTTGAGTTCCTGCATGTAAATGGGGTATGCTAGAAAATCACAAAATAATTTAAAAAAATCCACAAAAAAGAAACATCTGGGCATTTGGTTTGATGAATCGCCTTCTAGTAAATGTACATGAATTTATCAATCATCACAGTCGTAACTAATTGGATCACAACTATTCAACATTCATATTTTACGTAGACAAATAACAACTGTCAGATCATAGTAAGTCTAGATATAATTTTTTAAACGCATAAATCATGTCGCTTGTGTGATACCCTATTAGGATGCACCAAAGTCAAACCACTCAGGTATTCATGTTGGGATCATATTTGTGTTAATTAAAAACATACACCAAGCCACAACCATGATATATCTGTGGAATCACCAAAATATACGGGTTAATTCGAGATATGTGCAATATTTAGATAGTTATTGATTAGGGTGCCCGTTTGTTAAGAGTAACTAACACCCAACCGAATTTACCGATTTGTTCATAGATATGCAAAAATAAAATCTTTATCATGATGTAATAACGTGTTCATCTAGTGTAAAAGATATTGTTGTCTCGATCAGCTAGGAGTCAAGCAATTTTTAGTAGATTTACAAAATTGCTCATACGAATAAATAGTTGCACACAATGCCATAATAATTTGTCCGTCTAGCACAAATACAATGTATCTTGTTCTTAGAGTTCAATCAAATGTGAAATCTTGCGTGGATCTCAGCACCGTATCAACAATTCCCGACGAAGGTTGAGAGCGAGAAACTTCTCGAGTGGCTAGTAATTAGCATAACCGAGTTTTGTATTGTCAATACATGAGATTTATAAGTATGTAGATGATATTATTGTTGGAAATATGCCCTAGAGGCAATAATAAAGTGGTTATTATTATATTTTCTTGTTCATGATAATAGTTTATTATCCATGCTATAATTGTATTGATTGGAAACTCAAATACATGTGTGGATAACAACATGTCCCTAGTAAGCCTCTATCGGACTAGCTCGTTGATCAAAGACGGATATTGTTTTCTAGCCATAGACATGAGTTGTCATTTGATAACGGGATCACATCATTAGGGGAATTATGTGATGGATGAGACCCAAACTATAAACGTAACATATGATCGTGCGAAGTTTATTGCTATCGTTTTCTGCATGTCAAGTATATGTTCCTATGACCATGAGATCATGCAACTCACTAACACCGGAGGAGTACCTCGTGTGTACCAAACGTCACAACGTAACTGGGTGACTATAAAGGTGCTCTACATGTATCTCTGAGGGTGTCTATTGAGTTGGCATGGATCAAGACTGGGATTTGTCACTTCGTGTGACAGAGAGGTATCTCTGGGCCCTCTCGGTAATACAACATCACAAGAAGCTTGCAAGCAATGTGACTAAGGAGTTAGTCGCGGGATCTTGTATTACAGAACGAGTAAAGAGACTTGCTGGTAGTGAGATTGAACGGTATGGAGATACCAACGATCAAATCTTGGGCAAGTAACATACCGATGGACAAAGGTAACTACATACGGGATTAGTTGAATCCTTGGCATCGAGGTTCGACCGATAAAGATCTTCGTAGAATATGTAGGAACCATTATGGGCATCCAGGTCCCGCTATGGTTATTGACCGTGGAGGTGTCTCGGTAATGTCTGCGTTGTTCTCAAACCCACATGGTCTACACACTTAACATTTGGTGACGATATAAGTATAGCTGAGTCATTATAGTGGTTACCGAAGATTGTTAGGAGTCCCTGATGAGATCCCGAACGTGACGAGGAACTCCGGAATGGTCCGGAGGTGAAGATTGATATATTGGACGCTCGAATGTGTTTCGAGGGTACCGGGTGATGGCCAGCGTGACCGAAAGGGGTTTCGGGGGCCCCCGACAAGTGTTGGGGGGCCTCATGGGCCTAGAGGTGGGGGCACACCAGCCCACTAAGGGGCTCTGCGCCCCCTCACCCCATCCTATGATACCAAGAGGGTTGGTGCGCCCCCTAGGGCTGCCTCCCCCTTGCTTTGGGGGCAATGCACCTAGGGGGGCCACCCAAAACCCATCTAGGGTTCCCTTGTGGCCGCCGCCCCCCTAGTGGAAACCCTAGGGCGCATCCTCCTCCCCCCTTCTCCCTATATATAGAGAGGTAGAGAGAGGGCAGCCGCACCCACACAGATCTATTCGTGCCACGTCGCCGCTCTTCCTCTCCCTCGTAGCCACCACCACCGCCACCACGCCGTCGTGTTGCCGCAGGACTCGAGCTACTACTTCACCATCGCTCACTGGATCGAGGAGGTGAAGGCGTCATCAAGCCATACGTGTGTTGAACGCGGAGGTGTCGTTCGTTCGGAGCTAGATCGGAGTTCGCGGGATGGATCGTGATTGGATCGCGAAGACGTTCGACTACATCAACTGTGTTTCTTAACGCTTCCGCTTAGTGATCTACAATGGTATGTAGATCGAGTGTCTCCTCGCGTAGATGGTCGTCTCCTAGATTGGATCTTGGTGAGGGTAGTAATTCTTTTGTTTCCCATGCAACATTCCCCAACAATTACTTGAGTCTACCCCCACCCCACCAAAAAGTGCAACAAAGTATACGATAGCAAAAATTTAACCCTTAATCCAATATATTGATTAATCATGATGTATAAACCTTGCAATTTCTTTATCATGCATGTTTATAAAATCAATAATAAGACGAAAGAAACATATTACATTTTTTTGGACACTTGCACAACGAAATTTTGTATAAGTGCAAATTTCCAGCATTATCTAAACTTATTTTTACTACACAAATATTATTTATTTAATATATGTGATACATTATTATGATTTTTGTTTTGCTCTATGTTCAGCAATATCAGATATTTAGCTGAGCATATCTATGTCTTGCTTAGTTTGGGTCTACAATTGTGTCAATGAGATCTTCTCTATGTCATGTGATGACATTTTTTAAGCATACCAACAATTTCTTTTGACAATTAAATCATTACAACCTCATATAACTATTTATCTATATAATCATTAATATATTATCAAAAATTAATTCTATATTTTTAATCAATATATCATATAAACATCTTAAAATATTCGGCAACAGTATAACTAAACATAGAAACAATCATTGCTTCGAATAGTAGACCACCTTCATACAATTCTAGTTACACAATCATTACTTATGAATATGTTATACAGATCCTAATATGAATACGTTTTTTTTTTGTGAATCTAATATGAATATGTTATACCAACACATAAACCTTTTTACACAAAGATTCTACCAGAATATTATCAGCACTATCTCATGCTAACGTCAATCCAAAAACGGAATTGCTTTGCACACGATGTTTGTACATACGATCTGATGTGTCTTCACTAGACAACAAGCTGTATTGATTTTCTTTTCTCGATGCAGCTGCTTGATTGGACGAACCCACAGGCAACAGCACATCGTATGTGTTTACGACTTGAAAATGTCGTACGTATAGCAGCTCTGATCCAAAAATCGCTCAATTTGTTAAGTTTGCATGGTACATCAGGTCTGGTCTTTCTGTAGACTAAACAGACCATCATATGGTTACGGCACGGTAACATCCCAACCGCTTGTAAATACATGTTAATAGAGTAGTCATTGATCAAAATCTTGTCTTGATGAACCAACATACATCCTGTATTTATAAATGATTGGGGTAATACTTTCAATTTATCGTGACACTTCTAGTTCTAGGCCATGCACGTTGATTTTTTTATTTATGCACAATGATACTTTGAGAGTCTATGTCGTCACAATTATTGTGTGATGGAAAATATTATCACAACTAGCTAGAGGGTACGTAGAGGTTGAACAGTGTCCCGTACTCGTACGTACGTGGTGGTGGAACCCATGTTTAGGTCGGAATGAACATGGCCGAAGCTAAGGGTAATCAAATCACAATCCCAATCCCAACCACATTTAATCACCAGTATTCTACTCGCACGTCCATCCACAGATTCCCCGGATCATGCTCTCCGGAGTCCATGCATCATCAGCTTTAGCGACGATTAGACCTAAACAAGTCTCGAATTAATTGTGTGTGGACTTTGGCCACCGGCCGGGAACCAAAACCCTTGGCCACACTTTGTTAATTAGCGCGAGGACGACCGGTTAGTTAATGGCGGGAAACTGTGGTATCTAGGCTAATTAATCTCGTGGCCGACTGTGCTGAAATTTTTGTTTTTCCCACGAGGAGCCGCGGGAGGCTCCCACCTGGCGCGTCGGTGCTCCGTCGCCACCGGCCGCGCGCATGCAGGCCCGACGAGGTCCACTCTGCGACCGGCAACATCATGCGTCGCACAACGAGTAGTAGTACGTACTGGCGCAGCACGAACTCGGCTTGTTTAATCGTCTTCATTAACTCAACAGAGCAGGAGGAGAAAGTCGTCGTCGTCGTTGGGGCGGGAAGGAGTTCTCTACTCTATTTGTCTGACGGGGAAGATTGCTTGCCGCGCCGGTCGCCGTGTCAGAGCTCGGAAACCTTCCGTGCGTGCAAAGCGTGCGCGCGTATGGCCGGCTTCTGACTTTACGGACTGCAGAACATGAGGCCGTCCCGTCGTTGGCCGAGCGATCTCATCTCCGGACGAGTGGCAAATGGCAGCCGTTCTTGTGCTGGCCAAGATCAAGACGGATCAAAATACTACTACTAAGCAGGAGTGAGGATGGAGCAAAGCAGCGCTGTTGCTGCTTTTGCTGAGTATCTCAAGTTGTTAATGACCCTGCTGATTGATTTTGAGTAGCACCAAGGAAAGTAGGTAAGGGCCATTTAGACCCGAGACCAGTGGCAGGCCGGCCTGGTCAGTGTACGGGCTACAAAGGCAGGCCGGGCTGATAACAAGCAAATTAGGTGTTTTTTACAGCTCAAATATATGTTTTTTTCCCGCAAAAAATATGTTCGTTTTTGTTTTACCCTGAAAAGAAGTGGTTCATTGTACTGCATTAGCTCATGTGTCTACCTATCCCTCAACAAAACTGCATGCCACGCTGAACCAATATCCTTCTATCCCTACACCTTGCAAACTAACCAGAGATCACCGCGGTGTTTTCTGGAGATGGCATGAGAGCATGGAGCACGGGATGTATAGAGCAGCAGAGGGCCGCGGCAAGCGACGAGGTGCGACGAGATTAAACTTGTGGCTGAGTGCGTCCCATGAGGGCCAGAGATGGTGGCACGTGCCAGCGAATGCATGATTTGCTTCTAGCACTCCATCTGCAGTTCCTGATGCCTCATATGCCCATATGTACCAAATCCATGTCCATGATGTGCAGGCACACGACGTACAGTGGATGAATGAAATGAGGCTAACTGATTCCTTCTTTGCTTTGCTCAGGAAAGGAATCAAGGAAGCCTTGCTCCTTATAAAAGGTTTGGATGGCAGGAAGTGACATAAGGCCACGGTCCTCTGGTAGGTCAGTGGTGAAATATCTCTTGGTAATGAGTTTAGTCCTTGGGTAGCTCAGTGGATATGGGAGCTTTTATTAGTTATTTAGATAAGTCATGAGTTTTCTTAGTTTTTTTAAGAGAAATATATGTATTAGACTTTCAGTTATGTAACAAGATCAATATGATGCACCTAACCAACACATTTCATGGAAATAGTGGCCAATGGTTGTCACTCCGTCCTCATGGAGAAAATGGGAGCTTGTACACTCAACCTCGCCTAGTAACATGCATCCATGGCTGCGTGAATCCATGTTTAGAAACTCACATGGTCATTTGCATGGCTAATTAAACATTACTAAAAGCAACTAAGAAATGAGTTACTAGCTAGGTTCGTAAAAAAAAAACAGTCCATTGAGTGAACTAGAAGAGTGTGTACCGTAGGAAAGTTGGGCTCGACAACGTAGATGACCCCACTTATCATCGCGGTTCACATTCTAAACCTAGGTGTATGGCCTGTTTGGCAAGCTTTAGGACCCTTTTCAAGAAACCGCTGTGGTGTCTTTCGCAAAGTTTGGTAAGAAGATGAGCTTGTGGTAGACAATACATACTGTGGAAAAATGTGGAGCACAACTTTACCTTTGACAAAAGGATGTTCATCTTTGAGTTCATTAGTGGAACCATCCAATGATACAAAAGCCAACTACATAAGTCTATGACAAATAAAACTTCATATATAACATTGGGTTGATGGACATCAACAACATCCTTACAACTCCCAAACGGAGTAACAAAAGCTGCCATCAGTCTATTAGACCCTTGTAGAAGGCAGACCATTATGCAAAGCTATAGAAAGAAAGATGACACTAGTTGGGTCAATCGGTATGTAAGCAATGTTTTTTCAAGAACTCCCACATAAATCATTTTTTCGTAAGATGATCTTGATTTGGATGTTAACACATTACTAAACTTTTGTTATATTTTTACTAAGATTTTTTATTAAATTTTAGAAAATGTTCATATTATTAAAAAGGTTCAAGAATTTTAATTATTTTCACAAATATAAAAATATAGGTATATTTTTAAAAAACTGACTAATTTGAAAAAAATATACTAGACATTTATAAAAATGGTCACGTATTTTTAAAAATTATTCCTATTTTTATTTAATAAAAGCTCATCAATTATAAAGAATGTTCACGTATTTTAAAAATATGTTTGTGTATTTTAAAAAATGTTCTCCGTTTTCAAAAAATAAAACCGTTCGTGTAACTCTAAAATTGTTCAAAGATTTTGTTTTAGAAAACAGACACACAAACACAAGGCAGGCCGCCCAGAGGAATACATGTTTTTTTTTTGGAAATCACATAGGAGTACGTACGAGAATCAACAGTAGTCGCCCAGGAATGTAGGTAAGGGCCCCACACCTCGCCAGAGGAATCGGCCCAGTCGACGTGCATACGGGCCACAAGGCAGGCCAGGCTAAAAACAAGCAAATGTGTGGTTTTCTCAAAGAGGGAAGTATAGTTTTCCCCCTTAAATCCTTCCTCATGGATCAATACTCCCCTAAACTCTAAAACTATCACTCCGTCCCTAAATATAAGTATTTTCAAGATTTCAATACGGACTACGGAACGAAGTGAGTAGATTATTTAACCCCTGAACTCTAGAAAACCGGATAAATGTGACAGTGTGTGGTTTTGCGGAGGATTTATGGCGGTTTTGCACTTAGCTTGCTGACTTGTCAAAATGCTCCACGGACCTTCCTGCACAACGCCACTGTGCCGGCTCCACTCCCCGCTCTCCTTCCTCCATCCATGCCCCTCTGTGCCCTGGCTACAAGGGAATCAAGTCGCTGTCCGTTGAAATCGATCGCCACTCAATCAAATCGCCCGACCCGATGAATGCAATGAAGCTACCGCCCTTGGAATCGACGACATAGTAGTCACTCTACAGCCGTAGTCCTCGAGAACCCAGAGGTCCATGCACGGGTGGCCTAGATAGGACGCCCCCAACAACCTGTCCGCAATGAGCAAATGCAAGTGCTCCTTGCAGGTGATGGTCGGAGGAGGGCAAGAGGCATCCACCGGAAGGTCTTGGTCGCCGTCTCAAATGCCACCATCTGACTAGTGAGAGCAGACCTCATGTACTCCAGCTACAGGTGCCGTGAGGAGCGGCCGACGTGATAAGGTATTTATTTTTTGAAACTAGGCAATAGATTTGCCCTTTTCATTGATTAAGAGAGGAGTTTAGAGTTTGTGGCCCAAGGCCAAATTACAAGACGCTACTCTCGCGGCATTATATTACACAAATGCTTTGAGCCGGCCAGGATCCAAAGCGAACATTCCTCCTTTATCTTGGCGACTAACACTGCCACTGGAACTGAGGTGTTACGAAAAAAACCGAGCGTTTCGCTACTTCCAAATTTCCCAAGCGACAAGCAACATCAAAGAGATAAGTGGCCGATGCGCTTGGGTCATTTGTGTAGCATTATGTCTCCACCAAGCCTTAACTGACTCCATTGCCACCCAATCTGCTTGTGGAACATCGTGTAGCCCAAGCCAACTCTTGAGCATGCCCCAAACCATGATGGTGTACCTGCATTGGAAAAGGAGGTGGGCCGCCGATTCCTGCACTTGCTTGCATAGACGACATAAGTGGCAGTTGGGCCATACACGACATTGCAGTCTATCAGCCGTCCAAATCTTGTTGTTGATGACAAACCAAGCGAAGAATTTGCACTTGGGAGGTGTCCAATTCTTCCAAACAATTTGGTTCATGTCCATGTCTATCAGGCCTAGGAATTGAGCACTTTAAGCCGTGGCCACAGAATATCAACCATCTTTAGAGAACTTCCATGAGATAGAATCCTCCACATCTGTGTTGAGATGAATGTGGAAAAGCCATTCCCAGAGGGCAACAAACTGGGAGATGTGTGCAGGTGTGATACCCGAAGAAATGTCCAGCTGGGAGACTCCAAAAACTATTCTGCAAGCCTTTTGGATAGAGAAATTCTTCCATTTGGCAATGTCGTAAATTTTGAGGCCCATGTCTTTCGGCCTGAAACTAGCAAGCCAAGCCGACTCCCAGAAGGATGCCCAGAGTCTATTACCCGCCACCACCTTGGTTGCCACAACAAAGATGTTCCAGTTATTCTTGTCACATGGGGTTTCCAAGCCTACCCAAGGCTTGGTCGGGTTTATCCATTCGAACCACAACCATAGTAGCTGGAGCGTAGAGGCAATTTTTGCAAGATTTAGAACACTTAGCCCACCAAGCAGCTTGGGCCTATACGCTTGCTCCCAGTTTATCTTACATTTGCCACCCGTGACCTTGTCACATCCATCCCAAAGAAAAGCCCGCCGGAGTGCATCAATCTTCCCCATAACTTCAACCGGGAGGTTTAGAGTCGTCATGTAGTAAATGGCTATTGATGTGATGACCGACTTGACTAGGACTGTGTGGCCCGGTGAAGAAATGTGCTTCCCCATCCAAGGTGTTAGCTGAGCCGCAATCTTGTCCTCAAGGGGTTGGAAGTGTATACTCCTTAGACTAACGACACAGGTAACCGGAGGTACTTCAATGGGAAGGTGGAACGTTGCGCCGGGAAGGAATGAAGAATGTTTGTCGGTTCCAAGTTGTCACACCAAATTGGGGCGATCAAGCTTTTGGAGCAGTTTGTGGTCAAGCCAGAAATCTCCCCAAAGCGTGATAGAGTGTCACAGAAAATTTGACGTCCTCTTTGATTGGTGCCAGTAAAACAGCAGCGCTAGCCGCATACAAGGAGGCCCGGATGGCCAAAGTGTGATGTCCAATAGGGTGGAGGTTCCCTTCCGCAGTGGCCTTCTCGTGAATGTGATGTAACAGATCAATGGCCAGCACAAAGAGAAGTGGGGAGAGAGGGTCCACCTACCACATACCACAACCAAGCTTGAAGGGGTTGCCAGGCACACCATTAACTTGGACACGAGAGGAAGCCGTAGACAGAAGGGTTGAAACCTGGCCGTGAACCCGAGGTGGGAATCGAAGATGATTTAGAAGACCCAGAAGGAAATCCTAGTGCACTGAGTCAAGGGACTTTTTGATTTCGAGTTTAAAGAGAGGTGTTGGAGTCCTATTGCGGTGGAAGTGTCTTGCAAGGTTACACACGTATGTGAAATTGTCATGTATACATCTCTTTTTATTGAATGCACTTTGGGCTTGCGAAACAAGATCATTCATGTGGGGAGCTAGCCGGTTGGACATCATCTTTGCAATTAGCATAGCAATGGCATGGATGAGACTGATGGGGCGAAAGTCGGAGATGTCCTCGGCACCATCTTTCTTCGGGATTAGGGCGACATCAGCTGAGTTCAACCAATGAAAGTGTGTGGCATGCAAATATGAAACGTGGTTGATGGCAATCATGATATCTGCTTTGATCGTGTTCCAACATGCCTTGAAGAAAGCACCCATGAATCCGTCCGGCCCCGACGCCTTATCGTCCGACATCATAAAAACCGCGGCCTTTGCCTCCTCCTCGGTAAAGGATTCATCCAAGTCATGTAAATCTCAAGTGGGGGTAGGGAGGATTGCCTAGTTGATATCGATCGAACCCAAGGGGCCTTTTTTGGCGATATTCTTGAAGTTGTTATGGACAATATTTTTTTATCATCGTGCGCAGTGACCCACCCATGATTGTGCTTGAGGCGATGGATGATGTTTTTTCGCCTACGATGATTGACGCGAAAGTGGAAATAGCGGGTGTTGGCATCTCCTTCTTTAAGGTTTGTAATTCTCGAGTTTTGACGTTTTCTAGTCTTTTCAAGCACCGTCAACCCAATGATCCTCCTTTTGAGCCTTTTACGGAGGTCTCTCTCCTCCTTACTTAGATCCCTCTACTCTTGAGCCGTGTCAAGGTGCAGAATGACCTCAAGGGCCATGTGAAGTTGGACATTGGTATTTGGATTTGCAAACATGGTCTTGCTCCAAGTGCGAAGTCTTTGGCTTGCTATTTTTAGCTTGTGGAATAGCCTCTGGAACGACTCAACATGGGGTTAATTCTCCATCCAAGCATCACTAACAACTTTTTGGAAGCCCGACATCTTAATCCAGTAAGTTTTTAAGCGGGGGGATTAGCGTTTTGGGGTCCAACATCATTAGCAAGCAAGAGGGGACAGTGGTGTGAGAGCGACGAGGGGAGGGCATGGAGGATGTGTGTGCCAAATTCCAAGTCCCAATTTCCATTGCAGAAGAAACTGTCGAGCTTTCTCATTATCGGATTGTGTTGTTCATTGCTCCATGTGAACTTCCTGTTTTGCATACGAATCTCCTTAATCTCACAAGAGTTCATTGTGATTAGGTTTTAGAGTCTAACCTTTAGATCACTCATGTCACAACTTTGCAGGAGAAAAAAAACTACAACAAAGGACGCAAATTAAACCAAAGAATTTCACTCGAATGGATGGCCTCTTGTTGCTGCCGCCGGATGTTTGAGCATATTCTTGGTGAGCGACCCTTCACTTAGCCGTACACCTTCATGTGATTTCATTGACCTGAACACACACACACACACACACACACACACACACACACACACACACACACACACACACACACACTTGCACGTAGTAGTATTGGTTAATGTACATAGCTGAAACCTCCATTCGGCCAGAGAGCTCATCAATGATCTGGAAGTCCATCTTTGGGTTGTTCTGGAACCAGCTCGGGGTCGCTGGAAGAAGCGGCGGTGCGGCCGGTGCTGCATCTAAAAGAAGAAGGTTTTGAACATAAGACGTTAGAATTCAGAAGCATGTGCGGGACGTGAGTGGTCTGAAGATCGGATGCTTACTCTGCAGCATTGGAAGGTTGTTGCTATTATGGCTAGCCTGGACGAGCATAGAGGGGGGGGGGCACCGCCTCCTGAGGTTCTGCAGCTGCTCAAACGCCTCAATGTACAGTTGATGAATGTACGTCCCCTCCGCCCTAGTCAGCTGCTGGGGCGCACACTAACATTGGCGAACTCGATCTTGACCAGCCAACAGTTGGAATTGACGTACACGGTGGCGCCATGTTGCCCGACGTATGCGTAAACCTTGTCATACATGAATGATGGAGGGCACTGAGAAGGGAGCTGGCACACCGGCGCTACGTGGGGAGGTTGTGTTTTTTTTAATAAGTCAGCAAATGTGCAAAGCCACCCTAAATCCTCCCCAAAACCACCCAGAGCGAAATAAACCTAGCGGTTAATTTGTCAAGCACAAAACCTACAACAACTAGGCGCACCTATGTGCACCAACAACTTATGCTAATCAAGATAATCAACTAGGTGATATCAAGAAACAATATGTCTATCACAAAGTAAAGTGCATAAGTAAAGGGCTCGGGTAAGAGATAACCGAGTCACGCGGAGACGATGATGTATCCCGAAGTTCACACCATTGCAGATGCTAATCTTTGTTTGGAGCGGTGTGGAGGCACAATGCTCCCCAAGAAGCCACTAGGGCCACTGTAATCTCCTCACGCCCTCGCACAATGCAAGATGTCATGATTCCACTAAGGGACCCTTGAGGGCGGTCACCGAACCCGTACAAATGGCAACCCTTGGGCGGTCACTGAACCCATACACTTTGGCAACCCTTGGGGGCAGTCACCGGAACCCGTCAAATTGCTCGGGGCAATCTCCACAACATAATTGGAGACCCCGACGCTTGCCCGGAGCTTTACACCACAATGATTGAGCTCCAAACACCACAAACCGTCTAGGGCGCCAAGGCACCCAAGAGCAACAAGCTCAAGGGTACCAAGCACCCAATAGTAATAAGCTTCTCAACTTCACTTCCACGTATCACAGTGGAGAACTCAAACCGATGCACCAAATGCAATGGCAAGGGCACACAGAGTGCCCAAGTCCTTCTCTCCCAAATCCCACCAAAGCAACTAATGCTAGCGAGGAAAATGAGAGGAAGAACGAAGAAGAGAACATGAAGAACTCCAAGATCTAGACCCAAGGGGTTTCCCTCACATAGAGGAGAAAGTGATTGGTGGAAATGTGGATCCTGATCTCCTCTCTCTTTTCCCCCAAAAACTAGCAAGAATCCATGGAGGGTGTCGTGGAATTAACACGTCAGATGTCTGGTTTAAGGGACTTAGGTGTGGAGCCATCGCGCGGGTTAGCTTGAAGAGGTTAAAAGTACACACAGGACACAGAGGGTTTATACTAGTTCGGCCCCTTCGATGAAGGTAAAATCCTACGTCTAGTTTGGTTTGGTATTGCTTGGGCGTCGATGAACAGGGAGCAGATTGCTTGCCTGTCTCTCGACGGATCGTTCTTCTCCCTCTGAACCGTCGCCGGGTCGTTCCTTTATATAGGAGGCAACGCCCGGTCCGGTTTACAGAGTCCCGAGGCCGGCTCATAATCGTGTCCGCCTCGGTCTCTGTTCTTTCTTCCTTGTACCTCAAGTTACATAATAGGAAGGTTTATAAACCGTAAATATTACACATGGGCCCTAAGCCTTCATGGGCCGTAACCTCTACTGAGTTTATAACTATACAGCTATATTACCATAATCCAGATCTCACTAGCCGGTTTATACCTGCTAGTAATATCCCTGACATTAGGCCCCAGAATGATTTGAACTTGTTCATGTCAGTCTTCTAAATCTTGCATAAACTTCTTCTCTGTTTCTTCTCTATTTTGTAAACCGGCTATGACGTCATCCCTGGAAATCATTTGATTCGATCATGACATCACCTCCGCATTTACTGCGCACAGCCGTTTGTTACCTTTGTTTAAAGGCGATCCCAAAAATCGAGGCGACAGTAGAATCTTTATCCAATCTCTGACCTCCTCAAATCCCACGCTTGCCGTTTCACCTCTTAGCCTTTATAAATACTGCCGATCCTTTACTCTTTCTTCCTTCCGCTCTTCTTCTTCCTCCGTCGCCTGAAGCTCCGCTGTCGCCCTCGAGCTCGTCGCCGTCGTCGACCAGGCCGCTGCATCACCCTGAAAACGCGACCAGATTACTCCACCGCCGTCCCTTTCTGTCTCAGGTATTCCCCTTCTCTTGCTGTAGATCCGCGATCTAGGGTTCCTCCATTGCTTCCGCCATTAGACCTCGAAGCTTTTGCTGTTCATCCTATACGCCATGTCTGCAGTAGATTCCAACCTTGAATTAGCCTCGAACTTGCTCCTGCTCCGTAGTTTTAGACTTAGATTCAGATTTCTAAGTTCGCCCTTAGATTCATTTGCTCTGTAGAAAAACCTTCGCAGTTCTTCTGTGATAGACTTGCGTAAATTTCGTCTTTTCTTATTGCTCAGATCTATTTTACTTTATCCTCTTGTAGAAACCTGTTTCTTCATCTTGATAAATCTGCAAGTTACTTGCCGGTTTAATCGATCATATATTGCTCCTGCGACGCATCAACCATGAATTGATGGTTTAGCTTCGTCTTTTTTGTTATCATAAACCGGTAGCAACTCGTCTCCTACCTGCTTCTGGGTTGCCAATACCATTAGTCTCCTGTCTAAACCGTCGATGTAATTTGATAGTAAAATCCGGTTTATGCTTCAGCACTTGTATAATCCGGATTTTTCACTTTACTTTTTCAGCACTTTCCCCTTGCCCATATGTCTGCCAAGCAGTTTGTTTCCTACAACTGGGTTCCTTCCCGCATTACGGAAGAGGACTTAGTCAATGCTGCTTCGATTGGTATTCTGGGCCCCCAAGCAGTTCTGAAATGGCGGGCCCAAGGGGAGGAGTGTCCCCCAACCCCCAAAGAAGGAGAAATCATTGTTTTCTTTGATCATCTAGCCCGGGGTTTTAGCCCGCCCGGTTCAAAGTTTTTCCGGGACGTGCTGGCCGCCTTTCAGCTTCACCCTCAGGACATAGGTCCCAACTCCATGTCAAACATCTGTAATTTTCAAGTCTTCTCCGAGGTGTACCTTCAAGAAGAACCATCAATGGATTTGTTCCGGGATTTTTTCCACTTAAACCGGCGGACTGAATTCACTGCCGGACCACATCAAGAACTGGGTGGTGTCAGTATTCAGAAGAGAAGAGATGTGGTTTTTCCTCATGCTGCTCTCCATACACACCCCAAGGACTGGAACCAAACCTGGTTCTACTCTAAAGATACCTCGCCTGAAGGAGAAAACCCACTGCCGGGTTATCGTGAACACCGTCTTCCGGAAGATCATCCTTTGCCACAACGTCTTACTTCCTCTGAGCGAGCCCGGTTTGCTCCTCAGCTTGCCAAGCTCAAAGCCTTTATGGCCAACGGATTGACTGGAGTCGACTTCGTGCGTTGTTGGCTTGCCTGGAGTATCCTTCCTCTGAGCCGGCGCTCCGGTTTGATGTATGAGTATACCGGAAAGACGGATGATCCCCAACGCCATATTGACGTAATGCTTCCTGACAAGGAAGTTACTGAATCTGCCAAGAAGCTGCTTAACATCTCTTTGGAAGAATGTAGTCAAACCGGACTAGCTCCATACTATGAGAAGAATCCATTGCTAGCCGTAAGTTAATTTCTTCTGTTGGTTTCTAATCCGTTCATATCAATTACCCTTGTATTTATTTTACCTTTCTGCACAGGCCAACAATCTGTTTTGGAAAAGAAAATCTCAGGACAAGTCCGCTAAACAGCCCCGCCGGAAAACTTTCGCTGTTAAGAAGAAAAAGGCAGCTGCTGGCTCCGGTTCACATGTGGAGGAGGATGATCCGGATTCTGAGGTATAAGCTAATCCTGATGTGTTTTGACCTTTTTTATCTAGATTTATGTTAACAGCGTCTTCTCACAGGATTTGGCTGAAGGAGATAAAGCGGCAGAAGTTGAGGTAATCTTTCTCTCTTCAGATTCTGAGCCGCCGGTGCCCAAGATTCGTAAGGCATCTCGGAAGTATCCTTTTCCTCATACTTACGCTCAACTGGACCCCAATTTTCTTTTGAAGAAGCAGCAACATGAAGCCCGCCGGACTACACGCCATAGTGGCCATGTAGTCGAGTCTTCCGGAATATCTCTCACTCCAGCTCGGAGGCGCCGCTCGGAGGTTTTACTCTTTCCAACTCTTCTTCATCCCAAGGCCGGACTTATACGCAAACCGCTGAAACCGTCTGATCCTAACTATCAGGAGACACCCCTATCATCTTCCGGTGAGTCGACTGCCACACAAGTTCCTACGCTGAAGACTGTACCTGGGTAAGTCCTTTACCTCATCCGGTTTACTTTTGCATTTGCCCTTTATAACTCTGACTGCCTCTTCAATTTCTTTCAGCAAACCTAAACCTAGCAAAAAGGCAAAGGCCAGCAAAACGGCTGCCGAGACTGCTGCTGCTGATCCGGTGGCTGATCCGGAGGAAGTCATCCCTCCGGAGGGCGAGCCTGCAATTCAACTTGAGGATCCTGCTCCCATGGACCATGAATACACTGCCACTCCTGAAGATACCAATGTAGAAGATGTTCTTGAACCGGCAAATCATGTCCGGACTAACCCTCCTCGGACTAGCCCGGCTCCAGCTAGTCCGGCTCATACTGCTGCCCCTTCGCAGCCAACCACTACTTCCTCTCCAGATGTTCAAGTAACTGGGACGGGTTTTACCGCTCCTGCTGAGCCTATCGTCTTAACCAAGCACACTGCTAAAGCGGAGAAGCTTCAGCAAGAGAAGGGCAAATGGAGCACATATTTGTCCAATTATGCCGAACTGAGTGCCCAGGAACTTTATTCCGGGTACTTGAACCGGCTTCATACCAGCCGCGATTATGAAGCAGGTTTGGTTAATATGATGAAGGACAAATACGAGGTACCTTACTTGTCTTTGCTTTTGCCTTCTTTGTATTTCTGTCTATGTCATGGTAGCCCCCAAGTTCCGGTTTAGCTTTTCGGAGGTGAACCGGTACTTCCAAATGTATGAAAATGATCTTACATTAGCCCCCAAGTACCAGGGGCATAACTTGTTTTATGTGCCTGGGACTTGTCTGAATCTCTCCTTCGATACTTCAACTGCCCATTAGCCCCCAAGTGTCAAGTGGATAACTTGGTTATGTGCTTGAGACTTGTCTGAACTGTTATTTATTCCACTTGATTTTTTTGCAGGCTGACTTAACCCGGAGGGCTGCAGAAATAACTGAGCTTCGGAGTAGACTTGCTGTGACTGAGACTGCTGCTGCCAAGGCCAAGGATGATCTGGCGTTGAGCTTAACCACTGTTGAACAATTGAAAAAATATTTTGAAGCGGAGCGCACAACCTGGGAAGTGCAGAGGAATGCTCTTGAAAAAAGAGCAAAGGACGCTGAAGAGGCTCTTAACCCGGTGACGCAAGAGCTGGCCGGTTTAAAACAGCAAATAGAGCTTATGACCTCTGTCGTCTTTGGTAAATACTTAACTTGCATGTGCTTTCATCTCTGCAATCTTTATTCCACTCCGGTTTAACTGTGATAACCATATACAGGGCGCCGCGTCACCCATCTTGGGGATGATCTCCGGAAGAAACTCAAGGCCTCTTATACTCTGGTTGAGCAGCTGTATTCTGGCGCTCAAAGGATTATAAGTGCGATGTCTTTTCATAAAGCGCCCCCCACCACTATCCAAGGCACTTTGGAGAAGCTTTCTATATTGCCTGTACGCTTGGAAGAGGTGAAGAAATCTGCTGCACGGGCCGGTTCTCTTGTAGCGCTGACCAGAGCTAAGGCGTGGGTTCCGGACTTTGATCCGGAAGAAGCTATGAACGGGTACCCCAGCACCAAGGAAGATGGATCGGCCTTCTCTGGCAAAGACCTTCATGCTTTGACCAAAGAAATGCGTCCCCTTGCCAGCAAGCTTGCTGATGAATCAGATTTGACCAGGTATCATCCGGCGTGTGACTTAAAGAATGAGCGGGTGGATCGGCCGGTTTATGACACCGAAAATCTAATCCCACCAGTGCGCCCCCATACTTTCGCCCCAGATGTTGATCCGTCTGACCTTATTACTGAAGAGATGTACTTTCGTGCTTTATCCAAGATCGACTGGCGCGTTCCTGATTTTCAGCCGCTTCAAGAGGATGAAGAGGTTCCGGAACAAGTCGATCCTCAGCCTTCGCGTCAGGAAGAAGCATAAGTCACTTCATTTTATCGGTTGTAATCCGTTTCTGAAAAACTTTAATCCGTCCAGGCCTTCAAGTGCCTTGTAATAAGATAGCTCGAAACATTTTTTGCCTTAATCCGGATGTCAGATGTTTAATTATGCATCTGCCAATCTTAATCCCTTGTTGAAAGGATCGATATGGTTGACTAGAGGGGGGGGGGTGAATAGGCAACTAACAATTTTTAACTTTTCTTAACCACTTTAAATTAAGCGACAAAGTAAGTTGTCTAGATAAGCTTCTAAGATGACAACTAGAGGAAAGAAGGATAACAACTACACATACATGCTATAGGAGTTGAACAAGTAAAGCATGCAAAAGTAAAGGTAAGAAATAACCAAAAGTGGAACCGGTGGAGACGAGGATGTGTTGCCGAAGTTCCTTCCCTTTGAGGGGAAGTACGTCTCCGTTGGAGCGGTGTGGAGGCACAATGCTCCCCAAGAAGCCACTAGGGCCACCGTATTCTCCTCACGGCCTCACACGATGCAAGGTGCCGTGAATCCACTAGTGGTGCCCTTGAAGGCGGCAACCGAACCTTTACAAACAAGGTTGGGGCAATCTCCACAACTTGGAGGCTCCCAACAAACCACGAAGCTTCACCACAATGGAATATGGCTTCGAGGTGACCTCAACCGTCTAGGGTGCTCAAACACCCAAGAGTAACAAGATCCGCAAGGGATTAGTGGGGAGAATCAAATATCTCTTGGTGGAAGTGTAGATCGATGCCTCCTCAAGCAATCCCGAGCAAATCAACAAGTTTGATTGGCTAGGGAGAGAGATCGGGTGGAAATGGAGCTTTTGGAGCAACAATGGAGTAGTGGGGGAAGAGGTAAGTCTTCTAGGAGAAGAAGACCCCCTATATATAGTAGGGGAACAAATCCAACCGTTATTCAAGTTTTCAGCCCGCAGAGAGCGGTAGTACCGCGCATGAGTTGCGGTACTACCGCTGGCTGAGCGGTACTACCGCTTTGAGAGCGGTACTACCGCTTAGGAAAAATAGTGCGACATGGTTGACAACCACGGATGAAATAAATTACATCCGTGGCTACATCCGCAGGGAAAACAGTAGTAGCAAAATGCGACACGGTACTACCGCTTGGGTTAAGCGGTACTACCGTATTGGATGCGGAAGTAAAAAATTACTTCCGCATCAACTTCTGTACTTAGAGTCAGCGCCTGAGCCAGATACACGGTACTACCGCTCTGGAGACGCGGTACTACCGTCGGAGCGGTACTACCGTGTCGGCAGGCGGTACTACCGTGTATCTGCGCGGTACTACCGCTTGCCAGGCAGATGATCAGTTAAAAAGTCACAGTTTGCATATACGAAAAATAACCGGTTGGACCTCCAGAGAAGCAAGGAAAGGTGGTGTGAGAGAAGGATGTGTACGTGTTGATTCTACCCAAACCTTTCCGACGCGGACCCCCTCTTAATAGTACGGCTTTCCTATTACTCAAAGCCACCGATAGGGAGCAAAAAGAAAACACCGTCTTCCATAGAATTCGAGGGGCAAACAATCATCTTGTGCCTAAGGGAGATATACCTGTATGAGCTTAGAGCACACGATCAGTCCGCAAATGCATTGTCATCAATCACCAAAACTACTTAGGGAGAAATATGCCCTTACAATCTCCCCCTTTTTGGTGTATTGATGACAATACTTGATTTGCACAGGGAAGAGATAATAGAGTAAGCAGTTCAAGCCCTAGAGTATAGGTGAGCTCCCCCTGGATGTGTGCCTACACAAGATTGTGCTTTGGACTGCACAGCACACATACTAGGTACAGTGCTCCCCTATAATCTACACACGAGATACTCTATATAAAAACTAACTGCTCAGGATAAACATTAAAGACATAACGATAAGTTCAACAATAACGGGGCATATGTCTTACACCATATGATAGTCTCACGCACACGACACAAACACGCAAATAAACCAGAGTTCAACGAAACACAAGAGCACAAGACGCAAATCACTCTCCCCCTTTGTCATCGAGACACCACAAAGGGGAAAGAGGACACTAAGATAGGTGGCAGCCCTAGAGAAACTCAGTCGTCGTACTCATCATCAGACTCTGGCTGCTCCTCCTGATACTCCTCATCAGACTCTGACCACTTGTACCCCTGGCGAGCCATCCAAGTAGCCTCAGGGGTGATGTTATCCTCAGACCCATTGGATACTTCCTCGCCATAGACTGCCAGAATCTTCTTGTCACGCTGGTGCGTCTTCTTGTCAGTCACATGAGCCCGATATTGCCCCTTAGCCTGCATGCAGAAGAGGGCCTTCATCTTCTGCTTAAGATTTTTAGCCCACGAAGGCTCCTCCATAGCAGAGGAAGAAGAAGGGGCAAATCTGCCAGAGCGCACATCAGCAGCCTCCTCCACAGGCTCCTCCTCAGTGCCCATCTGGGCAGCAGCAGCCTGAGCACGAGTGGTGGTGTTGGCCCATCGAGTCTTGACGCGAAGACGGATGGGATCATGACGGAAGCAGTCGGCCTCGAACTCCTCCTCTGGGTACAACTCCTCCCAAGTCTTGGAGATCAGCAAAAACAGGTATGGACCATAGATGGGTACCTTACGAGAGTAGATGGCAAAACGGAGCTCATTCCACATGATGTGGGAAATATCAAGTGGTGCAGTCTGGGTTGTGCGAGCCTCTTGACACATCAGCAGCATGTCCACCAGATAAGCATGGACCTCGTCCTTATCTCCAACTCGAGGGAACAGAGTGTTGCGAAAGATCCTGTACATGATGTCCAAGAAGGGGTTCAGCACCCATGTCCTTTTGCCACTAGCCAGAGTCTTCTCCTCATAAAATGGAAGCAGCATGTCTTTGTTTGCAGACTCAGGGTTGGCGTGAGGCCGAAATCCAATTGGGTTGTGGAGACCCTCATCAGGTATCTGTAGAAGATCCATGAACTCCTTCCAAGAAGAGGTCATCTTGTGACCATTGGTCATCCATGTCATGGGGCGATCCTCCTTGGTTTGGAAATTGACAGAGGCATAGAACTGAGCAATAATTTCTAGATCAAAGTCATTCTGGAAGGTCATGATGTGCTCCAGGCCCAACTGCTCGATCAGGTCAAGAGCCTCTGCAAAGTATGCCCGGTTCTTGTCCTTCCTCATGTGATCCACATCCACCCAGTGAGCATCCACATAAAGATTGGTCTTGGTCTTGAGCACCTCATGGTAGATGCGAAACTGCTGCTTGGTCCAGAAGATATCATCTCCAGGAAAGTGCTCACGGGGTTCTCCATATGGGTTGAGCTTCCTTCGTGACATGAACTCAGCAGCAGGCATCTCCTCCATAGACATGGAGGATTCCTTACGCTTGTTGGCTGAGGTCTTGTACCTGCGCTGGGGATTGGAGCCCTCTGGCACATCACTTGGGGTACGCAGACGCTTTGATCCGGTGTCGCGGACAGGGTTGGTACGACGACCCTCAAAACCGGAGCCACCACCTAAAAACACAAACAAAAGACCACGACAACACAAACACAAGGAGAATCAATGCCAAAGCCTCAATAAACACAAGAAACCAGGAGAAATAGGAAAGTGATCATGCTACGAAGAAAATACGATACAAGCGGTAGTACTGCTGACCCTACGCGGAAATAAAAAATTAGTACCGCAGGGTAAGCGGTAGTACCGTATGACGGATGCGGTAGTACCGCATACGCTGCGGTAGTAATATTTTACTTCCGCAAAAAGAAGCGGAACTAAAAAATTAGTACCGCAATGTAAGCGGTAGTACCGCATATGAAAGCGGTAGTACCGCATACGTTGCGGTAGTAAGATTTTACTTCCGCAAGAGGAGCGGAAGTAAAAAAATAGTGCTGCATGCAGTACTGGATTTTTACTTCCGCCCGAGCGGTAGTACCGCTGAGGACAGCGGTAGTACCGCTCAGGTCAGATTAGATCTGGACCAGAGCGTGCGGTAGTACCGCGGTTCTCCAGCGGTAGTACCGCACGAAACAGATCTGAGAAGAGCAGATCTAGAAACGGCCAAAGAGATCGACTCACGGTACTACGGCTGATCATAGTAACTTCGTAGCAACAAATATAATCGTATTTCTAGTGCACAAACACTCTCCCACATCCTAAGCATCCATGGATAAGATCACGAAGAACACAAGAACACTAAGCATCTTCCCTAACCCTAAAAACACAAGCAAGGCAACAAGAAGAGGGGAAAAGGGGAGAAACCTTCATCCATGGCAAGAGGGCGTGGTGGGGATCGATCCCACCGGTCGGAATGCGAGGAGAGTGGCCGAGGGAGGAGATCGGCGAGGTCCTCCGGCAGCGTTCTTGAGATAGAGAGACAGGGACGACGTGGGGGTTAGGAGTGAATGGGTATGGGGAAGATGGAACTCCCCCTGCCTGCTTATAACCCCCACTCGTTCGGATATGTGCGATAGTACCGCGGTCATCGCGGTAGTACCGCTTGCGCGGTAGTACCGCTCGCCAGGCGGTAGTACCGTCCTACCAGCGGCAGTAAAAAATTACTGCCGTGCTGGATGTGCGGTAGTACCGTAGGTCCTTTGCGGTAGTACCGTAACCGATCACGGTAGTACCGCTCCCCCAAGAAAATGCACGAAAAGACAAGAGGCTTTAAGCACTAAAGAGAGTAAAACAACCACGTGCACAAGCAAAACAAGTAACACAACTCCTCATAAGAGGGCGGTGGCCGAGGCCACCTATGTTTGAGTTTTATAGATATGGCACCGCGAAGAATTATCCTTGGGCCCATGATCAATACTCGACTTAAAGCATTTAAGCCAACTATGTATGGCAAATGATAAAGATTTGGTTAGTTTATGCATAATAGGGGGAGGAATAGTTCATTGAGAGAACAATACTCCCCCTAAGTCCATGCCTACATCTAGACAAGATAGCTATCTCGAGTGTGAGGAGTGTGTGCACAGATTCAAACCACATTGCTCAAATCGATGATATTTAGCTCATGCCTTAACTCGCGAAATCTTGCTTCATCCAGAGGCTTCGTGAAGATATCTGCAAGGTTATCATGAGTGTTGACGTAGTGAAGCTCGATTTCTCCTTGCCTTATGTGATCCCGGATGAAGTGATACCGAATCTCAATATGCTTCGTCTTGAAGTGAAGCACCGGGTTGAGAGAAATCTTGATGGCACTTTCATTGTCACACCAAAGAGGCACTTTGTCACAAGTGACACCGTAATCCTTTAAAGTTTGCCTCATCCATAAGAGTTGAGCACAGCAACTGCTAGCGGCCACATATTCTGCTTCGGTGGACGAGAGAGATACACAACTTTGCTTTTTGGAAGACCAACTAACAAGAGAGCAACCAAGAAATTGGCACCCTCTCGAGGTGGACTTCCTATCCACTTTGTCTCCCGCCCAGTCAGAATCAGAGAAGCCAACAAGGTTGAAATTTGCTCCTCTTGGGTACCATAAGCCAAAGTTTGGGGTATGAGCCAAATATCGAAAGATTCGCTTGACAGCCACAAAGTGACTTTCCTTAGGTGAGGCTTGAAACCGTGCACAAATTCCCACACTCAACATAATATCCAGTCTAGATGCACAAAGGTAAAGCAAGGATCCGATCATAGAGCGATATACCTTTTGATCCACCGCTTTACCATTGGGATCAATGTCAAGTTGGCATTTGGTTGGCATCGGAGTAGTAGCCGGCTTGACATCACTAAGATTGAACCTCTTGAGCATGTCTTGAGTATACTTGGATTGTTTGATGAAGATGCCTTCTCTTCTTTGTTCGATCTCAAATCCAAGGAAGTACTTCAACTCTCCCATCATGGACATCTCAAAATGTGTGGTCATGAGTGCGGCGAACTCATCATTGAAAGCTTTGTTAGGAGAACCAAAGATAATATCATCAACATATAGTTGGCATACAAACAACTCCCCTTTGACCTTCTTAGTAAAAAGAGTGGGGTCAATTTTCCCAATTTCAAACCCACGATCTTGTAACAACTCGGTAAGGTGCTCATACCACGCTCGTGGGGCTTGTTTAAGGCCATAGAGTGCCTTATCAAGTTGATACACATGATTGGGGAACTTAGGATCCTCGAACCCCGGGGGTTGTTTAACATACACCAACTCATTAATGGGACCATTAAGAAATGCACTTTTCACGTCCATTTGTTGCAATTTAAAGTTATGATGGGAAGCATAGGCAAGCAACAAACGAATGGATTCAAGACGAGCAACGGGGGCAAAGGTTTCACCGTAGTCGATACCCTCGACTTGGGAGTAGCCTTGAGCCACCAGACGTGCCTTGTTGCGGATGACAATGCCATGGGCATCTTGCTTGTTCTTAAAGATCTATTTGGTTCCAATGACATTATGGTTCTCCTTTGGTCTTGGCACCAGACGCCACACTTTGTTGCGCTCGAAGTTATTGAGTTCTTCATGCATGGCATTGAGCCAGTCAGGGTCTTCGAGCGCCTCATAAACCTTCTTAGGTTCAACAAAGGAGACAAAAGCTTGATGAGCACAATAGTTTGCTAATTGTCTACGAGTGCTTACCCCCCTTTTGATGCTTCCTAAAATGTTTTCGATGTGATGCTCGTTGGAAGCAAGCCTGGAGGCAACTTTTGCAGCACGACGCTCTAATTGCTCTTCAAGTGATAACTGAGGAGCACTGAGTTGATCATCTTGAGCGTCGTCAGGAGCTGGATCTTGATCTTGAGCTTCCTCTTGACCTTGATCTTGCTCGGGGAACTGAACTTGGCCTTGTGCATCAATTGGTGGTTCTTCACCAACTTGAGATTGATCTTGCACTTGGCCTTGTTCATCAGGTTGAGGGCCGTCACTTTGTTCTTCGGAAGCGTGTGGGTCTTGGATTGGTGATGGTTCCACTTGAGTGGAACATTGTCCTTCTCCTTCGGCCACAAGGGGTTCCTCAACGGGTAGGATATATCCAACACCCATTCTTCTTATGGCTTGAGGAGGAATTTCATCACCTGCATCACAAGTACCACTTTGCTCCACTTGGGAGCCGTTATTTTCATCAAACTCTACGTTACTCGTCTCCTCTATAAGTCCAGTGGACTTGTTGAGGACACGGTAAGCATGAGAGTTTGTAGCATAACCAACAAATATGCCCTCATGAGCTCTAGATTCAAATTTAGACAAACGAACACCTTTCTTGAGAATGAAACACTTACACCCGAACACCCGGAAGTACTTGAGATTGGGCTTGTTACCGGTAAGAATCTCATACGGAGTTTTGTTCAAGCCTTTGCGGAGATAGAGACGATTTGAAGCATGGCAAGCGGTGTTGATGGCTTTGGCCCAAAAGTTGTATGGAGAGTTAATTCAGCCATCATGGTTCTTGCAGCATCTATTAAAGTTCGGTTCTTTCTTTCCGCTACACCGTTTTGTTGAGGGGTACACGGGGCTGCATATTGATGTTTGATCCCCTCATCACCAAGAAACTCATCCAAGGTGTAGTTCTTGAACTCGGTGCCATTGTCACTTCTGATCATCAAAATCTTTGCTTCATGTTGTCGTTGAGCTTCATTTGCAAAGTTGATGACAGTTTGTTGGGTCTCACTCTTCTTCTTGAAGAAGTATACCTAGGTATATCTTGAGTAATCATCCACAATCACCAAGCAATACTTCCTACCCCCAAGACTATCAAAAGTAGGAGGCCCAAAGAGGTCCATGTGGAGGAGCTCTAGGGGTCTCTTTGAATAGATGATAGTCGTGGGAGGGTGAGCCTTCTCATGTAATTTTCCTTCAATGCACGCCCTGCAAGCACGATCTTTGGCAAAGCTAACATTTGTTAGTCCTCGGACATGGTCCCCCTTGAGAAGACTTTGCAAAGATCTCATATTGACGTGGGCCAAACGGCGATGCCAAAGCCATCCCACATCAACTTTAGCTATTAGGCATGTCGCGACCTTAGTGGGTTGCTTCGAGAAGTTAACCACATAAAGGCCGTTTTCAACATGCCCAACATAAGCTACTTTAAGAGTCTTGCTCCACAAGAGGGCCACAGTATCAATATCAAAGAATGTAGCAAAGCCCATGAGTGCAAGTTGGCGAACAGAAAGTAAATTATATGCAAGGGACTCAACAAGCATGACTTTCTCGATCGTGAGATCATGAGAGACAACAACCTTGCCAAGTCCCAGTACCTTAGAAGATGAAGCGTCACCCCATTCGACGTTGGTGGCCATAGATGAGCTGAGATGCACGTCCACCACCAAGTCTTTGCTTCCGGTCATATGATTTGTAGCTCCGCTATCGAGCAACCATGATCCCCCACCGGAAGCAAACTCCTACAATAGATCAATGCTTGGATTTAGGTACCCATTTGGTAATGGGTCCTTTGAGGTTAGTAACAAGGGTCTTAGGAACCCAAATGGACCATTCAATGTATTCGTAAGAAGAACCAACAAATTTAGCAAACACATGGCCATCACTGGCACGACATAAAACATATGAAGGATTAAAATCGCCGGCCATGTTTGATGGTATGGTGGAGTTTTTCTTGACACCACCACTTTTCTTCTTGGTCGACGTGCCCTCTCCTTCTTTCACAAAGGATTGTCGGAGAGGGGGTGGTTGCTTGGTCTTGTCATTCTTCTTCTTCTTGGGCTTAGGAACAAACCCAATTCCTTCCTTTGCCACAACTTCCTTTTGATTGCTCAAAAGGGCGTTGAGGTTCTTCTCACCTTGTATGCAAGTCACAAGGCCTTTCTCAAGTTGCTTCTTCAATTCGGCATTCTCTTCAACAAGATGCACATGCTCGCAACATGGGTTAGTAGCATTTGCATTATCAATTAAAACCATGCGAGGAAAGATAGCCTTTTCCTTGGTTAGCGAAACTTGGAGTTGATCATGAGACTCCTTGAGAGTAGCATGCATTCCTTTCAAGGCCTTGTGAGCCTTGTCAAGTATGTCAAACTCCTCTTTGAGTTTAGCATGGTCAACCTCAAGTTTTGCCTTCTCGGAGTTAAGGACACGAGAGACAACTAAAGCATGATCAAGATCTTTCTTTAATTGAGCATGATCATCGTTGTGTGACTCCTCAAGAGTCAAACGAAGACCACGCTCTTCCTCTAGGGTGTTAGAGAGATCCGATATCTCATCGGCATAGTCTCGACTATGTCCTTCCATTTTAGTAATGGTTTCCTCGTGAGCCTCGATCATGTCATTGGCCTCACCGAGTTGTTCCAAGAGAGCAACAAAATGTTTCTTGGGTTTGCCCTTGAGATTCTTTATGAACAAATCAAATTCATTTTCTCCCTCCTTATTACCCTCACCCTCATTAATACAATTAGTCAATGAAGGATTAGAAGAGATAGTAGTATTGATGTTTGGGGTTACCTTGTTGGTGGCCTTGGCCATGAGACACTTGGCGGTGATGTTCTCGTTTGGTGAGTTGAAGAGAGATGAGTGCGGAGTGGTAGCAATGGCAATTGTGGCCATAGTGGTCACCTCATCGTCTTCATCATTATCATCATCCTCCACATATTCTTCTTGAGCCACCAACACTTTTGGATGAGTCTTCTTGATGAAGTTGTTCTTGTTGGGATAGGACTTTGACTTGTCCTTCCGAATAAGCTTGCCTCCAAAGTCTTCTCTCTTCTCATATGGGCAATCCACAACGAAGTGACTTACATTTCCACAGTTGAAGCATGTCCTTACTCGTTGCTTCCCTTTGTTCCCACTAGAGTTGTTCCTGTTAAAGTTGGATCTTGTGTTCTTCTTGCCCCAGAATTGCCTTGAAGCAAGAGCCATGTGCTCATGATAGGCATATTTGGTGTCCTCGGGGCAGCACTCATCATCATCTTCCATTTCCTCCTCTTCCACACAAGCCTTGGCCTTCAGATCAAGATTAGGCTTCTTGGATTGTTGAGCTCTTAAGACCGCATTGTCGGCGGTCACGTCCAGGATCCTCATGGCAACAAATTCATCCAACACTTCATTTGAGGATAAAGTGTGGAAGTCCGGTCTCTGACGAATGACAGAGGACATGGCCTTATGATAGGGCATCATGGCCTTGAGGAACTTGCGCTTGATCCAATTGTCATCCGTATCCTTACTGCCATGATCTCGAAGAGACACTGCAAGAATAGTTAATCTTCGATAAAGTTCACGCGGATCTTCATCTTCGATCATAGCAAACTCATCAGGTTCATCTTGCACCACTTCATAGTTGGAGCGTTGAATACTGGTGCTTCCCTTGTACATTGTGCCAACATGCTCCCAAGCTTCCTTGGCCACAGTGAAGGGTCGAAGGTGAGCAATGTCTTCAGGAGGGATGGAATCTTGAAGAATGCAAAGAGCGTACTCGTTGAACTGATGATCTGCAGTTTCTCTTGGAGTCATGTTGTCGGGATCATACGGATAAAAACCTTGCTCAATGATTCTCCAAAGGTTAGTGGAACAATGATTAATATGACGTTTGAAACGAAAAACCCAAGTAGCAAAATCAGTATTTTTGATAAACTTGGGAGGGGGCCCAACAGAATTTAAATGCGGTGTGGGAACGGGTCCTCCATAGTGAGTAGGAGGAGCGGATTGGGCAAATTTCCCACTCCCATTCTTAGTGACCGGGGCTTGCTCACTACTAGCTTCTCCCTTGTCGGGATTAGCCTCCGACACGTTGGTAGCGGGACGACCCACTTCCAACGGTGTGGTGGATAATTTAAGCCCCTCAAGCAAATCTTTAAACATGCCTTTGACCTCGCTCGCTAGTGATTCTTTCAATGTGGTCAAGGCCACATTGAAGTCCTCACGAGAGACCGAGGCTCCCCCATCTGACGTAGGCAAGGACGGATTTCCACCAGAATGGTCCTCCGTCTCTACTACGTTGTCAACCATACTCTTCGGACGGTAAAGTCCTTAAAAAGAGACGAGGCTCTGATACCAATTGAAAGGATCGATATGGTTGACTAGAGGGGGGGGTGAATAGGCAACTAACAATTTTTAACTTTTCTTAACCACTTTAAATTAAGCGACAAAGTAAGTTGTCTAGATAAGCTTCTAAGATGACAACTAGAGGAAAGAAGGATAACAACTACACATACATGCTATAGGAGTTGAACAAGTAAAGCATGCAAAAGTAAAGGTAAGAAATAACCACAAGTGGAACCGGTGGAGACGAGGATGTGTTGCCGAAGTTCCTTCCCTTTGAGGGGAAGTACGTCTCCGTTGGAGCGGTGTGGAGGCACAATGCTCCCCAAGAAGCCACTAGGGCCACCGTATTCTCCTCACGCCCTCACACGATGCAAGGTGCCGTGAATCCACTAGTGGTGCCCTTGAAGGCGGCAACCGAACCTTTACAAACAAGGTTGGGGCAATCTCCACAACTTGGAGGCTCCCAACAAACCACGAAGCTTCACCACAATGGAATATGGCTTCGAGGTGACCTCAACTGTCTAGGGTGCTCAAACACCCAAGAGTAACAAGATCCGCAAGGGATTAGTGGGGAGAATCAAATATCTCTTGGTGGAAGTGTAGATCGATGCCTCCTCAAGCAATCCCGAGCAAATCAACAAGTTTGATTGGCTAGGGAGAGAGATCGGGCGGAAATGGAGCTTTTGGAGCAACAATGGAGTAGTGGGGGAAGAGGTAAGTCCTCTAGGAGAAGAAGACCCCCTATATATAGTAGGGGAACAAATCCAACCGTTATTCAAGTTTTCAGCCCGCAGAGAGCGGTAGTACCGCGCATGAGTTGCGGTACTACCGCTGGCTGAGCGGTACTACCACTTTGAGAGCGGTCTTACCGCTTAGGCAAAATAGTGCGACATGATTGACAACCACGGATGAAATAAATTACATCTGTGGCTACATCCGCAGGGAAAACGGTAGTAGCAAAATGCGACACGGTACTACCGCTTGGGTTAAGCGGTACTACCGTATTGGATGCGGAAGTAAAAAATTACTTCCGCATCAACTTCTGTACTTAGAGTCAGCGCCTGAGCCAGATACACGGTACTACCGCTCTGGAGACGCGGTACTACCGTCGGAGCGGTACTACCGTGTCGGCAGGCGGTACTACCGTGTATCTGCGCGGTACTACCGCTTGGTTGAGCGGTACTACCGCTTGCCAGGCAGATGATCAGTTAAGAAGTCACAGTTTGCATATACGAAAAATAACCGGTTGGACCTCCAGAGAAGCAAGGAAAGGTGGTGTGAGAGAAGGATGTGTACGTGTTGATTCTACCCAAACCTTTCCGACGCGGACCCCCTCTTAATAGTACGGCTTTCCTATTACTCAAAGCCACCGACAGGGAGCAAAAAGAAAACACCGTCTTCCATAGAATTCGAGGGGCAAACAATCGTCTTGTGCCTAAGGGAGATATACCTGTATGAGCTTAGAGCACACGATCAGTCCGCAAATGCATTGTTATCAATCACCAAAACTACTTAGGGAGAAATATGCCCTTACACTTGTCTTCTATGGTTGATCTTTTATATTATCTGTATCTGCATAGATAACACTGAAAAGATGTCCTAGCGGTTTACCGCCGGACCGATTAAATCGCTCTCATATATATCAAACGAGTGTCTGTTTTATACCAAAAATAACTTCATACCTTTGATTAAGTATACTTGATATCCTTAATCCGGCGAACCTTGTAGTTTGTGAGGAAGCTCTTGGCTCTGTTGGGGTGGACCCAATAATTGCTTCGGGTTATAATAACTACCGATTTAAATAATGTTGGAGCTCTATGTCCATACTTTTTAAAATATGTGGTCAACTTTGAAGTTGTCCAGCTCCGGATCAAAAAACCATAGAAAACACATGAAAAATTACAAACACAAAAACACAGGTTTGCAAATAAGACCATGCAGTCGAGGCTTTTTACGAGCTGCCAGGCTCCATACATGCCAATCAATGGGAGCGACCCAAAGGGCTAGGACTCTTTTTCTTTTGCCATCAAAGGGTGTACTCCAAGGGGCAAGAAATATTGCATTTGTCATCAAAGGAAATACCCCTAGGGACAAGAACTTTTCTTTTGCCATCAAAGGGAGTGGTCCACCAAGGGGCAAGAAATATTGCATTTGCCATCAAAGGTGGATCCCTAGGGACAAGAACAGATTTTCTTTTGCCATAAAAGGGAATGATCAACCAAGGGGCAGGAAATATTGCATCTACCATCAAAGGAAGGTTCCCTAGGGACAAGAACAGGTTTTTTCTTTTGCCATCAAAGGGAGTGATCAACCAAGGGGCAGGAAATATTGCATCTGCCATCAAAGCAAGGTTCCCTAGGGACAAGAACAGGTTTTTTCTTTTGCCATCAAAGGGAGTGATCAACCAAGGGGCAGGAAATATTGCATCTGCCATCAAAGGAAGGTTCCCTAGGGACAAGAACAGTTTTTTTGCCAATCGATGGAGTTTATCCAAAGGGCGCTTGATGTGAAGATAATCATGTAGACCGGACCAGAAAAGACTTTTAGCGAGGATTCACATGTGATCCGTAGCCCCCTTGTTTGGTCCCTTCTGCATAAAATAGTTTGTTTCGAAATATCTGTAATAATTTTCACAGGACATATATTTAGAAGAGAAAAGGCTGATCCCCCGGTTTACCAAGGGTGCCGGTTTATTTATTAATCATAATATATACATAGGATACAGCAGAGCTCATGGCTCAGGTGTAGTAGGGCCGCAGGAGAGCGATGTTCCACGGCCTCTTTGTCTCTTCTTCCGATGTCCGTGAGTCTTTGTGCTCTTGAATGTCCACCAGGTAATATGAACCGTTGTGTAGATTCTTGCTGACCACAAAGGGCTCTTCCCAAGGTGGGGATAGCTTGTGCATATCTGTTTGGTCCTGGATGAGCCGGAGTACCAAGTCCCCCTCCTGGAATGTCCTGGTTTTAACCCGGCGGCTGTGATATCTACGCAAGTCCTGCTGATAAATCGCGGATCGTGCTGCTGCTATGTCATGCTCTTCATCTAGCCGGCCCAAACTGTCATGTCTTGCCTGCTCATTGGCTGCTTCAACATAAGCCATCACCCGTGGTGAATCATGGCGGATATCGCTTGGAAGAACCGCTTCAGCACCGTACACCATGAAGAAAGGTGTGTAACCTGTGGATCTGTTCGGCGTAGTATTGATGCTCCAGAGGACAGAGGGTAATTCCTCAACCCAGCACCCTGGTGTTCTTTGCAAGGGAGTCATAAGCCGGGGCTTGATACCTCGCAAAATCTCTTGATTGGCCCTTTCAGCTTGACCATTGGATTGAGGGTGAGCTACAGAAGACACATCTAGACGAATATGTTCCCGTTGACAAAACTCTTCCATCTCTCCTTTAAATAAATTGGTACCATTGTCAATGATGATGCTGTGTGGAAAGCCAAACCGGAAGATTACCTTTTTGATGAATTTAACCGCTGTTGCCGCATCACACTTGCTCACAGGCTCTGCCTCAATCCACTTTGTAAACTTGTCCACAGCAACCAGCAGATGAGTTTTTTGATCTTGGGATCGTTTAAAAGGCCCAACCATATCCAGCCCCCAAGTCGCGAACGGCCAAGTAATTGGTATCATCCGCAGCTCCTGTGCCGGAACAAGAGTACGCCGTGAAAATTTCTGACAAGCATCGCACCTCCGGACTAGATCCTCCGCATCAGCATGGGCTGTCAGCCAATAGAACCCATGTCGAAAAGCTTTAGCTACCAAGGATTTTGAACCGGCGTGGTGACCACAATCCCCTTCATGAATCTCTCGAAGGATGTCACAGCCTTCCTCGGATGAGACACACCGCTGAAACGCTCCAGAAATACTGCGATGGTGAAGTTCCCCGTTTACAATTGTCATGGACTTGGATCGTCGGATTATCTTCCTTGTTTCGATCTCATCGTCCGGCAACTCTCCACGGCTTAAATATGCCAAGTAAGGGAGCGTCCAATCCGGAATAACATGAAGTGCCGCAACCAACTGCGCTTCCGGATCAGGAACAGCCAAATCCTCCTCTGATGGTACCTGAACTGATGGACTGTGTAGCTCATCCAAAAAGGTATTCGGCGGCACCGGTTTACGCTGAGAACCCAGCCGTCTTAGAGCATCGGCCGCTTCATTTTTCCGCCGGTCTATGTGATCCACCTGGTATCCTTTAAAATATCCTGCGACCGCTTCAACTTCCCGTCTGTAGGCTGCCATGAGAGGGTCCTTAGAATCCCACTTGCTGGATACTTGCTGTGCCACGAAGTCTGAATCACCAAAACACTTGACCCGGCTCAAGTTCATCTCCTTAGCCATCCGCAGGCCATGAAGCAATGCTTCATATTCTGCTGCATTATTAGTACAAGGAAACATTAGACGGAGAACATAACAAAATTTGTCACCTCGCGGGGAAGTTAACACAACTCCAGCCCCCGAGCCTTCTAATTGTCTTGAACCGTCGAAGTGAATAGTCCAGTATGTATGATCCGGCTTTTCCTCTGGTGCTTGCAACTCTGTCCAATTATTGATAAAATCTACCAATGCTTGCGATTTGATAGCGGTGCGTGGCACATACTTCAATCCGTGCGGGCTAAGCTCAATGGCCCACTTTGCGACTCTGCCAGTGGCTTCTCTGTTCTGGATTATATCCCCTAATGGAGCTGAACTGACAACAGTTATTGGGTGGCCTTGGAAATAATGCTTCAACTTTCGGTTTGCCATGAACACGCCATACACCAGCTTCTGCCAATGCGGGTACCTTTGTTTGGACTCAATGAGGACCTCGCTGACATAATAAACCGGACGTTGAACCGGATACTCCTTTCCTGCTTCTTTGCGCTCGACCACGATTGCCACGCTAACTACCCGTGCATTGGCGGCTACATATAACAGCAACGACTCCTTATCAACGGGGGCAGCAAGGACCGGTGGTTCTGCCAGTTGCCGCTTTAAATCCTCAAACGCAGCGTTTGCCTCATCGCTCCATATAAACCGGTCTGTCTTTTTTAGCATCTGATAAAGCGGGATTGCCTTCTCTCCCAAACGACTGATGAATCGGCTCAACGCTGTAATCCGGCCGGCGATACGCTGGACATCATTGATGCAAGCTGGTTTCGTCAGGGACGTGATTGCCTTGATATTCTTCGGATTGGCTTCTATTCCTCTGTTCGACACCAAGAATCCAAGGAGCTTGCCCGCCGGAACACCAAAAGCGCATTTCTCCGGATTAAGCATCATTTTATAGGTCCGAAGGTTATCAAAGGTTTCCTTGAGGTCCTCTATCAATGTCTCCTCCTTCCTCGACTTCACCACGATGTCATCCACATAGACATGATCATTTTTCCCTATCTGCCCCTTAAGACAGTTCTGTACGCAATGCTGGTAAGTTGCTTGGGCACTCTTGAGCCCAAAAGGCATAGATACATAGCAAAAAGCACCAAAAGGAGTTATGAAGGCTGTCTTTTCCTGGTCTTTAACTGCCATCTTGATCTGGTGATACCCTGAATATGCATCCAAAAAACTTAACCGCTCACATCCCGCCGTAGCATCAATGACTTGATCGATACGAGGGAGAGCAAAAGGATCGGTTGGACAAGCTTTGTTTAGGTCTGTGTAATCCACACACATTCTCCACTTTCCATTTTTCTTTAACACCAGCACCGGATTAGCCAACCACTCCGGGTGGAAAACTTCAACTATGAACCCTGCGGCCAAAAGCCTGGCCACTTCTTCACCTATAGCCTTGCGCCTTTCTTCGTTGAAGCGGCACAGATACTGCTTGACCGGTTTGAACTTTGGATCAATATTAAGACTGTGCTCAGCGAGTTCCCTCGGTATACCTGGCATGTCAGAAGGTTTCCATGCAAAGATATCCCGGTTCTCACGGATGAACTCGATGAGCACGCTTTCCTATTTAGGGTCAAGGTTAGCGCTGATAGTGAACTGCTTGGATGAATCGCCTGGCACAAAGTCGACTTGCTTGGTTTCCTCTGCCGATTTAAGCTTCAACGCCGGATCATGCTCTGTAGTTGGCTTCTTCAACGGTGACATATCTGCCGGATCAACATTGTCTTTATAGGATTTCAACTCCTCCATAGCACATACTGCCTCTGCATATGCGGCGTCTCCTTCCTCGCACTCCAATGCGATCTTGCGACTTCCATGAACCGTGATGGTTCCCTTGTGACCTGGCATCTTGAGCTGCAGATAAACATAGCACGGTCTAGCCATAAACTTGGCGTAAACCGGCCGTCCAAACAGGGCATGATAGGGGCTCCGGATCTTTACGACCTCGAAGGTTATCATCTCTGACCTGGAATCCTGATGATCTCCAAAGGTAACTTCCAGATCAATTTTCCCAACTGGGTAAGCTGATTTACCTGGCACTACTCCATGAAACACCGTGTTTGATTGCCTTAACTTCTTGTCCGTTAACCCCATGCGACGGAAAGTCTCGTAATATAAGATATTGATGCTGCTGCCGCCGTCCATGAGAACCTTGGTGAATTTGTAGCCACCCACCTGTGGTGCCACTACTAAGGCCAATTGGCCCAGATTATCGACCCGCGGCGGGTGATCCTCTCTGCTCCACATGATAGGTTGTTCCGACCAGCGCAGGAATCGTGGTATTGCCGGTTCAACCGCGTGGACCGCCCGCTTTAAAACTTTTTGATCTCGTTTGCACAAGCTCGTAGTGAACACATGATATTGTCCACTACTCAGCTCCTTCGGATTACTCTGATATCCGGATTGCTGCTGCTGCTGACGCTGCTGATTGCCTTGGTTGTTGTGATTACCCTGGCCCTGCTGTTGGTTGCCTTGGTTATTGTAACCGCCCTGGCCATACTGATGGTTGCCTTGGTTATTGTAACCGCCCTGACCATACTGATGATTTCCTTGGTTATAGCCATTGTTGCCGCCATGATATCCTGATCCGGAGCCATTACCCTGGTGACCCGGACCATGAAAGTCGGGGCCTGAACCGCCGCCCGATGGTCCGTTGTTGAATCTGGCCCGGTTCATGGCCTCCATCATGACCCGGCATTCTCCCCAGGTGTGTTTAGCTGGGCGTTCCTCTGTGCTGTGCTTCGGGCAAGGCTCATTCAACTGTCGCTCCAAATTAATGAACCCTCCGCCGCTCTGTGGAGGCGGTCTACCCTTGTTGCGTTGAAAGTTTCCTTGAACTTTGGTATTGGCCACAAAATCAGAGCCACCCTCTGCCTTTCGCTTACCGTTGAAGCTTGTTCCGACCGGACTAGCCTGCGCCGGTTTACCAGGCTTATTTGATTTTCCGGACTTATCCCCATCCGCTTCTGGGTACTTAGTGTTGTCAGAGTCCCCATACTTTACCAAAGCGCTCATGAGAGTTCCCATGTCATTACAATCCCGCTTGAGCCGTCCCAGCTTCAGCTTCAGAGACTCAAATCGGCAATTGTTTTCCAGTGTCACTATCGCCGTACTGGGACTGATACCGTTCGAAGAGTGTAAGATTTCTGACACTCGCCGCACCCATGCACTCGTAGGCTCCTGCTCTCCTTGTATACATGCCGCTAGGTCTACCACTGACATTGGTTGTTTGCACGTGTCCTTGAAACTTTTAATAAACTGGCGGCGCAACTCACCCCATGACCCGATGGAGTTAGGCGGTAAGCCCTTTAACCAGGTCCGGGCTGTACCCTCAAGCATCATGGTAAAATACTTTGCGCATGCCGCTTCGTCTACGTCCAGCATCTCCATAGCCATCTCATAGCTCTCGATCCAAGCCTCTGGAGCCAAATCTGCTGTGTAGTTAGGCACCTTACGTGGACCCTTGAAATCCTTGGGTAACCTTACGCTTCATAAAGCGGGAATGAGACACTGCACTCCAAAGGAACTCGTCGTGACTCCCGTCTCTGTTGTGGTTGTGTGAACCGGCGTCGTCTGGCGGACGTCCTCACGGGCCGTAGGTCTGGCCCGGTTTATCGCCCCCTGGGCTTGTGCCTCTGCTCCTACCGGATTATCTTGTCTGTGACGGTGACGCCTCCGCTCACTGCTGGACACCTCCGGTTCATCCCAATGCCTAGTATAACTCCGGCTGTGACGGGGTGTTGAATGAAGTCTCTCCCTGCTGTAAGAGTATGCCTGCTGTTGTGTCAATGCCGTGTCGAGCAGATCCTTGACTCTGTGTGCTTCCATCGCTACGGGGGATGTTCCCTCAATGGGTAAAGCGGCCAGACGTGAAGCAGCAGCGACAATGTTATCCAGAGGGTTTGAGTAATGGCCATGGGGAGTGGGGACGTGCGGCGTGGGTATAACCCGACGATCTTGCTCTGCAGTAGGTTGCTGAACCGGCGCTCCTGTCGCTGGGGCTCCCCTCCGGTGTACTTCTAGATTGTTGCTGGCTCCCGCTCCTGGTGTGCCAAAGAGATTCATCGCCTCATAGACCGGTGGTAGACGAGTCTGATACCTTCTGTTCCTCACTCCCTGCGCAGAGACCTGATCCATCCTGAGCTGGTAAGCCTGAGAATCTAGCTCTGCCTGTCTTGTTGCTATCGCAGATTTCTCTGCATTTAGATCTTGTCTGGCTTGTTCGATCCGGCCCTTCAGCTGAAGGATTTCTGCATCGTGCCGCGCCTTGTCAGCAGGAGCCACCACTGCTACTACCCGTGTTGTCAACTCCTCGACTAGGGCGGATAGAGCGTCAGAGGGCGAGGGGGCTTGGCCGCTCCCCCCTGCACCAGCTGTGAACGCCCCGGTCACCGTGGGCTGCGGCGCAGATTGTGATCCGGCCATAAAGACAGCCACCCGGTTTGGCGGATCAAAAGGGTCCGGCATACTGTCACCATCGGACATACCCTCGGATCGGCCGTCCCGCAACAGATACAGGGATTCGGTCTCTCCGGATGATGATTCATCGTCGGAATAGACAACTGTCTCGCCACCAGAATCCGATCCGTCCTCGATTTGGACTCCATGTATTGCTCCAACGAAAACGCGCTTCACGGCGGGCTGAATCCGGGCCGATCTCGCACGCTGAGCCGACTCGACGATGTTGGGGAAGATGTCCGGCTCAGGTCCCGGTTCACCAATCTTGCCGATGAAGACGTGGATGCCGCCGAAAGGAACCCGGTACCCGTATTCGATTGAATCGGCCTCCGGGCCCCAGCCTGCGTCGTCGATGTAGATCCGGCCGCGGTGACTCTTGGTCATCCGGCCGACCGCGTAGCCCTTGAGTCCTTCAAAGCTGCCCTTCAAGAACTCGAAACCATCGTGCGATAGCCCCACGATGGGCGCCAACTGTCGTGGAATTAACACGTCAGATGTCCGGTTTAAGGGACTTAGGTGTGGAGCCATCGCGCGGGTTAGCTTGAAGAGGTTAAAAGCACACAAAGGACACAAAGGGTTTATACTAGTTCGGCCCCTTCGATGAAGGTAAAAGCCTACGTCTAGTTTGGTTTGGTATTGCTTGGGCGTCGATGAACAGGGAGCAGATTGCTTGCCTGTCTCTCGACGGATCGTTCTTCTCCCTCTGAACCGTCGTCGGGTCGTTCCTTTATATAGGAGGCAACGCCCGGTCCGGTTTACAGAGTCCCGAGGCCGGCTCATAATCATGTCCGCCTCGGTCTTTGTTCTTTCTTCCTTGTACCTCAAGTTACATAATAGGACGGTTTATAAACCGTAAACATTACACATGGGCCCTAAGCCTTCATGGGCCGTAACCTCTACTGAGTTTATAACTATACAGCTATATTACCATAATCCGGATCTCACTAGCCGGTTTATACCTGCTAGTAATATCCCTGACAGAGGGGTTGAGAGATATCAAGCTCAAAGAAGGTGAACAATGGGGGAAGAACACAAGCTCAAGAGATAAGGTTCATTGGGGAAGAAGACCCCCCTTTTATAGGAGAGGAAAAGATCCAACCGTTACCCCCTCTGTGATACGTCCCCTCCGCCCTAGTCAGCTGCAGGGGCGTACACTAACATTGGCGAACTCGATCTTGACCAGCCAACAGTTGGAATTGACGTACATGGTGGCGCCATGTTGCCCGAGGTATGCGTAAACCTTGTCATACATGAATGAGGGAGGGCACTGAGAAGGGAGCTGGCACACCAGCGCTACGTGGGGAGGTTGTGTTTTTTTAATAAGTTTGCAAATTTGCAAAGCCACCCTAAATCCTCCCCAAAACCACCCAGGGCGGAATAAACCTAGCGGTTAATTTGTCAAGTACAAAACCTACAACAACTAGGCGCACCTATGTGCACCAACAACTTATGCTAATCAAGATAATCAACTAGGTGATAGCAAGAAACAATATGTCTATCACAAAGTAAAGTGCATAAGTAAAGGGCTCGGGTAAGAGATAACCGAGGCACGCGGAGACGATGATGAATCCCGAAGTTCACACCCTTGCAGATGCTAATCTTCGTTTGGAGCGGTGTGGAGGCACAATGCTCCCCAAGAAGCCACTAGGGCCAACGTAATCTCCTCACGCCCTCGCACAATGCAAGATGTCGTGATTCCACTAAGGGACCCTTGAGGGCGGTCACCGAACCCGTACAAATGGCAACCCTTGGGGCGGTCACCGAACCCGTACACTTTGGCAACCCTTGGGGGCAGTCACCGGAACCCGTCAAATTGCTCGGGGAGATCTCCACAACCTAATTGGAGACCCCGACGCTTGCCCGGAGCTTTACACCACAATGATTGAGCTACAAACACCACAAACCGTCTAGGGCACCAAGGCACCCAAGAGCAACAAGCTCAAGGGTACCAAGCACCCAATAGTAATAAGCTTCTCAACTTCACTTCCACGTATCATAGTGATACGTCCAAAACGTATCTATAATTTCTGCTTGCTCCATGCCTCTTTTGGGTGATATTGCTATGATATTTATACACTTCCATACACTTTTGATCATATTTGGACTAACCTATTAACTCAGTGCACCCCAGTGCCAGTTTCTGTTTTCGGCTGTTTTTGCATTTCAGGTTTTCCCATTACAAGAACTGCCAAAAATATACCGGAAAAATTATATAAAAAATCAGTGTTCTAGAAGGTTCCCGGTAGCCAAAGTACAGCCGGGGGGGCCACCAGGGCTCCAGGCGCCCTGGTGGCGCGGCCCCCCTGGCCGCGCCGGGGGGGCGCCTGGGCCCCCCGAGCCTCGTCTGATGCCCCCCTTTGGCATATATTTATACCGTCTCCCGAAACCCTCGAGACGGGAACTCTTTTTCGCGATCTCATCTCTGTTCCGCCGCCGCCGCCGCTTCCAAGATCGAGAGCACCAGGAGAACTCTTCCCGGCACCCTGCCGGAGGGGAGGATCACCACCGGGAGCTTCTCCACCACCATGGACGCCTCCCGGATGAGTTGTGAGTAGTCTCCCTTGGACCATGGGTCCATGACCAGTAGCTATGTGATGTCCTCCTCCCGTTCTTGTGCTTCACTAATTAGTCCTCGTGAGCTGCCCTACATGATCGAGGCACATATGTAATCCTTATGCTGTTGCTATGATGAGTTTGCTGGGATCCGATGGATTATGAGATTATGTTCAGATTGTGTTTGAGTAATATATTTGATCCACCTCTTTTATATTTATGTTCGTAAGTAATCCTTGCATGTTCTCCGTTGTTATTTATTGCTTTGGCCAAGTAGTAGGTAGTGACTCCAAGAGGGAACGTTATGCTTGATTGTGGGTTCATGCCCCTTGATGACTAGCTTGAGTGACAGAAACCTGAGTCTAGGGGATGTGCTGTTGCCACAAGGGGGAAAACAACGGTGCTTGTGCCCGCGGGTGCAAGGATTGTTTACTTTACGCAAAGTTCTTTTAATGCAGTTGTCTGTTGCTTTGAGTTTACACTATGGGTGGGACTCGCAACTTAATACCAGCGAGATGTTCTGGATAGATATCTCAAGGTGGATGATTAGTAGTAGATATTGATGGATTTCGGTCTACTTACCTTGGCGTACCACCCATGCTTTGAACCTCTACCTTTCTTGCAATATAATTAGCATTGGTTTGCGCACATAATTCTGTCAATTGCCCAGCTGTAATTCGTTTACCTCACATAGCTATTTTATCGTCTTTTGGGAGAGAGACATCACTAGTGAACATCATGAGACTCCGGTCCATATTATCATCATTGATCACATCCACTATTTACTTTCCGATTTTTATTTACTATTGCAATTATATCTATCACTACTATCATTTGCGTTTGATCCTTTGTAAACAACAAGGCCGGAGGGATTGACAACATCTCTGTACTCGTTGGGAGCAAAGTTATTTGTATCTGTGTGCAGGTCCACGTTGATTGCTAATATCTGGCGCCGTTAGCAGTTGACACCTTCTTGTTGAAACTGGGAGTCTCAGGGAAATCGATCCTTGGTATTGCCAAGGGAAAACTTCCGCTACACTGCGTCTCAAACCTTCCACTTGGGTAACCAACGAGGGGCGAGAAGCCATCAAGCAAAGTTTTCTGGCGCCGTTGCCGGGGACTCCACTCTTCAGGATAGGGGAGTTGCACGCTATCTTTTACCTTTGCTTTTAGTCTTGTTAGTTTACCTTTCAGTTTTTGGTTTAGTATCTTTTATCGAAAATCACAAAAATAGTTATCTCATTCTTTAGTTGTCATTATGTCGGGTCCTTTTGTCTTTGACGAGGCAGAAGTTCTCACCTTCAAACAAAGAGGTGGGGAAAGTTTGAAAGATGCTTGGTATAGAATTAATGATTCTAAAAAAAGAGCCACCAAGAAGCAACCTACTACTATCCTGCTTAGAAATTTTTATGTTGGAATAACTTCTTGGAATAGGTTTATTCTAGATACTGCTATCAATGGGAATTTCCTAGAAGCCCCAGTTTGGGAGTCTCTTAGTATTATTGAAAATCTTGTTGGGAATCCCCCTGCTGTTAGCATTCAAGAGGACATCACCCTAGCTCACATTATGAAAAAACTTGAAAAGATAGAGATCGGGATGCCAAACATTAATAAGATAAATGAGTTGGATCGTAAGATCCAAGGGAATTTGAATAGGCTTGATAGCTCCACGCATAAAATTTTCAAAACCTTGGAGACCATCAAATCCCATGACTTGGACTCTTCTAGGATAGACAAGATTGAGGAAATATTTGATACTCTAGGAACTACTTTCTCCTCGATCAAAACCAAAAAGGTAGAAACTCCGGCAAAGAGGGAGCCTAAGTTCATTCACGTTCCAAGGGCTCCCCGTTCTAAAAGTAATCCATCTATTGCCAAAGGGGTTGAAACTGTAAAAACTTTGGAAGAAACACCTCTCTTTGATGAATTTATAAATGAATCTTCCCTTGACTTTTATCCTTTTGGTCTTCTCCCTAGAAGTATCTCTATGAGGCCTTTATTTGAAAGTCCTCTTAAGACTAGTTGTATTATTGAAGAGCTTTTTGATGATCTTGATGATGGTTCAATTGATACAACTTGATCTCTATGCATTATGCCTAGCTTAAAGGCATAAAAGAAAGCGCTTTTGGGAGGCAGCCCACATGAATAAAATTTTGCTTTTGTTGTGTCTTGATGTTGTTACTACAGTAGCATCATTATTGTATCTTTGCTTTTCAATTTTGTGCCAAGTATAGCCTCTGATTGCAAGAAAGTTCAAAAGTTGTGACGTGCTGTCCAGGAAACAGATTCTGTCCTTGGATAGAAAACTTCGTATAAAATCACCAGATCATCTTTTTGGTCTGAATTTTTTCGACAGCGTGCTCTATATAATTGTCTTTCGTGCGTCTGTTCTGAGTTTTTTGATTAGAGTTGCAGAAGTGCCCCGAAAAAATCATTTACTACCTGCTGTTCTGTTTTTCACAGATTCTGTCCTGTTTTGCCTTTCCTTCATTTTGCAAACCTAGATCTTGCTTTTTGTTTGCAAAAACCTTTTGGCAATCTTGAGAAACAGTAGACCTTCAAGAATATCTTTATTTCCAGCAAGGAACAATTATTTTATTATGGGTACTAACCTCGCTAATCAGATTATGATGAGTTATGTATGAAGGGAGTTTTCAAGTGTGCGAGGGAAGATGATAAAAAGATCCAGGAGTGTCAAACGCTCAAGCTTGGGGATGCCCCCATGCACCCCCAGGAAATATTCAAGGAGACTCAAGCGTCTAAGCTTGGGGATGCCCCCGTGCATCCCCTTCTCCATCAACATTATCAGTTCGTCTTTCGTTCCACTATATTTTTATCACTTCATGTGTTATGTGCTATGCTTGGAGCGTCTTGCTTTTAGTTTTCCTTTTTAGTTTTCCTTAGCTTTTCATAACGAGTCGGAACTCAGCTTTCTTTTTGTGGGAGAGAAACACACTCCACTTCTACCTAGAACATAACATAGAATTTTCATGTCTATCCTTGCTGTGTGTGTTCTTTGTCTTTTAATAGCTACTATCATGCTTAGCTGTTAACTTTCATGCTTATCTTTTTAAAGAGCTTTCGTTTAGTTGGTTGCTTGAACTCTCTTTATTTATCATGCTTATCTTATTAAGAGAGTTTGCTTCCGTTGCATTGGTTGATATGTCTATGATAAAGATGCTACGTGCATAATGGTGCTTAGTAGTTCATGTTTTCTTATGGTTAGTCTCAAATAGCTGGGGGGTTCCCAATGTGTTATTGGAGTACCAACATGATTTGTTTGCCTATGATGTGGTATGGTTTAGTAATATCTTCCTTCAAAGAATTTATTTTGATTGACTTGGCTTATGCTCGCGCATATTTAAGACTGTAAAGAAAGTCTGTCAAGCCTTGATGATCTTTTGTTTCTGAGTAGCGATATAACTTCCATGCCTGATTCAATGTTGCTTTGTCGCTCTGCATGATTATGACCGTCATTGCTCTTTTAGTTGGTCACTCCCAGTCTTTTGCTAACCTCCACCTGTACTAAGCGGACTGACTGCTTGTGCATCCACCTTCTTTTAAACCAGTTATGCCATATGAGTCCACCATACCTTCCTACATGGTATTTACCTGCCATTCCTAACGAATACTTGCATGTACCACCTCGAAATTATTCAAAGAAAAATGCATTCCTATTTTGTGCCTCTGTTGTAAGTCCATGAGGAAGTAGTAGTTAATTCATAATCTTTTTAAGTTGGACAAGTTTCACCCCGGGATTGCATGTATAATGTGCAAACCCATAATACGAGAAGGAACTGGCATTGAGCGCGCCCGGCTCAAAATTAATATAACAAACAAACCCTCCTTCACGCTTTGTTCATGAGAAATCAGAAAACTTTGGCAGTGATAAACAAAGGAGATTAAGAGGATGTGATCGTCCTCATTCGGGAGCCGTTCCTCGAAACTTATCCATCTCAAGAAGTGATTGAGTTGTCTGCTAGCATTCGTTGACGAAACATGCATGATCTAAAAAATATTATTACCTCTGTTTTAAAACCAAGAGCTCTGGTACATGTTTTGTCTTTGTTTCTGACTACGGGTTTTCAACCTTGCCAACAAAAGCCACGGTTCGAGAGTCTCCACCTTCTTTTAAAGAACCAACTACTGAGAGCATGATTGTCATTCTGAGTGTAATGTGCATTGTCCCAAAGTAGCATTGTCTTTTGCATGATAGTGATATCGTTTATTTTGAAATCATTGTATCTAGTCATCACTTAAAACTTGGAGGTGCCCCTGCATTTATGTTTTGCTTCACTAAAGGGGCAAGCGAGATATCACTTTATCATATTTGCACACCATGTTCATTACAAATCTATTTGATGTTTCAGTATCATATTGTAAAACTTTCAGTTCTTTGTGATTTTCTCATGAGGCAACTTAATTACTATAGATTCATTGTCTCGGTAAGCTTTTGTCATGTGACTATGAAAAAGTCCTATATGGTTAATAGCATGTCACCACAGAAATTATTCTTGTTATCATTTACCTACTCGAGGACGAGCAGGAATTAAGCTTCGGGATGTTGATACGTCCAAAACGTATCTATAATTTCTGCTTGCTCCATGCCTCTTTTGGGTGATATTGCTATGATATTTATACACTTCCATACACTTTTGATCATATTTGGACTAACCTATTAACTCAGTGCACCCAAGTGCCAGTTTCTGTTTTCGGCTGTTTTTGTATTTCAAGTTTTCCCATTACAAGAACTGCTAGAAAAATACCGGAAAAATTATATAAAAAATCAGCGTTCCAGAAGGTTCCCGGTAGCCAAAGTACAGCCGGGGGGGCCACCAGGGCTCCAGGCGCCCTGGTGGCGCGGCCCCCCTGGCCGCGCCGGGGGGGCGCCTGGGCCCCCCGAGCCTCGTCTGATGCCCCCCTTTGGCATATATTTATACCGTCTCCCGAAACCCTCGAGACGGGAACTCTTTTTCGCGATCTCATCTCTGTTCTGCCGCCGCCGCCGCTTCCAAGATCGGGAGCACCAGGAGAACTCTTCCCGGCACCCTGCCGGAGGGGAGGATCACCACCGGGAGCTTCTCCACCACCATGGACGCCTCCCGGATGAGTTGTGAGTAGTCTCCCTTGGACCATGGGTCCATGACCAGTAGCTATGTGATGTTCTCCTCCAGTTCTTGTGCTTCACTAATTAGTCCTCGTGAGCTGCCCTACATGATCGAGGCACATATGTAATCCTTATGCTGTTGCTATGATGAGTTTGCTGGGATCCGATGGATTATGAGATTATGTTGAGATTGTGTTTGAGTAATATATTTGATCCACCTCTTTTATATTTATGTTCGTAAGTAATTCTTGCATGTTCTCCGTTGTTATTTATTGCTTTGGCCAAGTAGTAGGTAGTGACTCCAAGAGGGAACGTTATGCTTGATTGTGGGTTCATGCCTCTCGATGACTAGCTTGAGTGACAGAAACATGAGTCTAGGGGATGTGTTGTTGCCACAAGGGGGAAAACAACGGTGCTTGTGCCCGCGGGTGCAAGGATTGTTTACTTTACGCAAAGTTCTTTTAATGCAGTTGTCTGTTGCTTTGAGTTTACACTATGGGTGGGACTCGCAACTTAATACCAGCGAGATGTTCTGGATAGATATCTCAAGGTGGATGATTAGTAGTAGATATTGATGGATTTCGGTATACTTACCTTGGTGTACCACCCATGCTTTGAACCTCTACCTTTCTTGCAATATAATTAGCATTGGTTTGCGCACATAATTTTGTCAATTGCCCAGCTGTAATTCGTTTACCTCACATAGCTGTTTTATCGTCTTTTGGGAGAGAGACATCACTAGTGAACATCATGAGACTCCGGTCCATATTACCATCATTGATCACATCCACTATTTACTTTCCGCTTTTTACTTACTATTGCAATTATATCTATCACTACTATCATTTGCGTTTGATCCTTTGTAAACTACAAGGCCAGAGGGATTGACAACCTCTCTGTACTCGTTGGGAGCAAAGTTATTTGTATCTGTGTGCAGGTCCACGTTGATTGCTAATATCTGGCGCCGTTAGCAGTTGACACCTTCTTGTTGAAACTGGGAGTCTCAGGGAAATCGATCCTTGGTATTGCCAAGGGAAAACTTCCGCTACACTGCATCTCAAACCTTCCACTTGGGGTAACCAACGAGGGGCGAGAAGCCATCACATAGTGGAGAACCCAAACCGATGCACCAAATGCAATGGCAAGGGCACACAGAGTGCCCAAGTCCTTCTCTCCCAAATCCCAGCAAAGCAACTAATGCTAGCGAGGAAAATGAGAGGAAGAATGAAGAAGAGAACATGAAGAACTCCAAGATCTAGACCCAAGGGGTTTCCCTCACATAGAGGAGAAAGTGATTGGTGGAAATGTGGATCCAGATCTCCTCTCTCTTTTCCCCAAAAAACTAGCAAGAATCCATGGAGGGGTTGAGAGATATCAAGCTGGAAGAAGGTGAACAATGGGGGAAGAACACGAGTTCAAGAGATAAGGTTCATTGGGGAGGAAGACCCCCCTTTTATAGGAGAGGAAAAGATCCAACCGTTACCCCCTCTCTCAGCCCGCGCGACGCGGTACTACTGCACATGGCCGCAGTATTACCACAGAGGGTTGTGGTACTACCGCTGCAGGGTGCGGTACTACCGCTTGCACGGTAGAGACCATATGAAGGCATGTTGCACAGGGCAATGAGCGGTAGAACCGCTAGATCGGTAAGGCAGGAAACAACTGGCACTGGAAACGGACGAAAGTATAATAAATTACTTCTGTAACAACTTCCACTGAGGTTGGAACTGAGAAAAAGTCTGGCACGGTAGTACCGGACCGACGGTGCGGTACTGATGTCTACTACGCAACTTTATTCTTGTAGACACGTGTTTGGCCTCCAAGCGCAGAGTTTTGTAGGACAGTAGCAATTTTCCCTCAAGTGGATGACCTAAGGTTTATCAATCAGTACGAGGTGTAGGATGAAGATGGTCTCTCCCAAACAACCCGGCAACCAAATAATAAAAAGTCTCTTGTGTCCCCAACACACCAAATACAATGGGAAATTGTAGAGGTGCACTAGTTCAGCGAAGAGATGGTGATACAAGTGTAATATGGATAGTAGATATTGATTTTTGTAATAGTAACAATTAAAAACAGCAAGCTAGCAATTGATAAAACGGAACACGAACGGTATTGCAATGCTTGAAAACAAGGCCTAGGGTATGTACTTTCGCTATTGAAATCTCTCAATGGTGCTAATATAATTGGATCACATAACCACCCCTCAAAGTGCGATGAAGAATCACTCCAAAGTTCCTATCTAGCGGAGAACATAAGAATAAATTATTTGTAGGGTATGAAACCACCTCAAAGCTATTCTTTTCGTTCGATCTACTCAAGAGTTCGTACTAAAATAACACAAAGCTATTCTTTCCGTTCGATCTATCCTAGAGTTCGTACTAAAATAACACAAGGTATTCTTTCCGATCGATCTATCAAGAGTTTCTACTAAAATAACACAAGTTATTCTTTCCAATCGATCTATCAAGAGTTCGTACTAGAATAATCACCGAAACAAATTCATATTCAGAATAATCAATCCAAGACAAAGAACTTCACAGAGTGCCCCAAGATTTCTTCCGGAGAAACAAAGACAAGAACGTGCATCAACCCCTATGCATAGATTACCCCAATGTCACCACGGGAATCTGCAAGTTGAGTGCCAAAACATATATCAAGTGAATCAATACGATACCCCATTGTCGCCACGAGTATTCAATTGCAACACATATATCAAGTGTTCTCAAATCCATAAAAGTATTCAATCCGATAACAGCGAAATCTCAAAGGGAAAAACTCAATTCATCACAACAAGATAGAGAGGGGAAAACACCATATGATCCGACTATATCAACAAAGCCCATGATACATCAAGATTATGCATCTCAAGAACACGAGAGAGAGAGAGAGAGAGAGAGAGAGAGAGAGAGAGATTAAACACATAGCTACTGGTACAAACCCTCAGCCCCGAGGGTGGACTACTCCCTCCTCATCATGGTGGCTGCCGGGATGATGAAGATGGCCACCGGTGATGGTTTCCCCCTCTGGTGGAGTGCCGGAAAGGGCACTAGATTGGATCTCGTGGACTAGAGAGCCTTGCAGTGGCGGAACTTCTGATCTAGGTCTACCTCGAGGGTTTTCAGAATATTTGGAATTTATAGGGTAAAGAGGGGGTGCGGGAGGCCACCGAGATGGGCACAACCCACCTCGGCACGCCAGCGGGGCCTGGCGCGCCCTGGTGGGTTGTGCCCCCCTCGGTGCATCCCCAGGTGTAGCTCTGGCCCATTGGGTGTCTTCTGGCCCATAAAAATCTCTAAAAAGTTTCGCGGTGTTTGGACTCCGTTTGATATTGATGTCCTGTGATGTAAAAACATGCAGAAAACAACAACTGGCACTTGGCACTATGTCAATAGGTTAGTACCAAAAAAATGATATAAAAAGATTATAAAATTGTTGTAAACATCCAAGAATGATAATACAACAACATGGAATAATAAAAAATTATAGATACGTTGGAGACGTATTAGCATCCCCAAACTTAATTCCTGCTCGTGCTTGAGTAGGTAAATGATAAAAACAGAATTTTTTATGTGTAATGCTGCCTATCATGTCATATCATATTCTTTTCTTTATAGCATGGACATTTGGACTTTTATATGGTTCAAAGCAATGTCTAGTTTTGACATGAGATTTACTTAAACATATCAACAAGCAACCATGTCTTTTAGAATATCAAATGCTAAAGAACCTTATCCCTACAAAATCATATAGTCTTGTCATGCTCTGTCTTCCCAGCTCAAAGTATAAATCATGTACCACCCCAGTGTCAGCCAAGCAATTGGTTCATACTTTTTAACGCGCTTCAGCATTTTCAACTCTCACGCAATACATGAGTGCAAGCCATGGATATAGCAATATAGGTGGAATAGAATGCGGTGGTAGTGGACAAAAGAAGGGAAGAAAGTCTCACATCAACTAGACAAACTAATGGACTATGGAGATGTCCATCAATCTATATCAACGTGAGGAGTAGGGATTGACATGCAACGGATGCACTAAGAGCTATAAGTGTATGAAAGCTCAATATGAAACTAAGTGGGTATGCGTCATGCTCTATTATAGAAAATTCCCACTAGTATATGAAAGTGACAACATAGGAGACTCTCTATATGAAAAACATGGTGCTACTTTGAGGCATAAGTGTGGTATTTGCATGCCCCTTTTTTTCATTCATCTTTTTTTCTTTTTTTCTATTCCTTTTTTTCCTTTTTTTCTTTTTTTTTCTTTTAGTCCGGAGTCTCATCCCGACTTGTGGGGGAATCATGGTCTCCATCATCCTATCATCATTGGGACATGCTCTAATAATGGATAATGATGGTCATGACACTTCTATTTACTTATAACTCAAAAGAAATAAAAATTACAACTTGATACCTATAACATAGACTCTATATGATGAAAAATGGATGCTCAAGTCAACTATATGATGGAAGTGCATGGAAATATATCTTGGAATGGATATGGAAATGCCATAATAGGTAGGTATGGTGGCTGTTTTGAGGAAGGTTTAATAAAGTTTATGCACCGGCGAAAATTGTGCGGTACAAGAAAGGCTAGCAATTATGAATGGGTGAGAGTGCGTATAATCCATGGACTCACATTAGTCATAAAGAACTCATATACTTATTGCAAAAGTTTATTAATCCCTCAAAGCAAAGTAATACTAAGCATGCTCCTAGGGGGGAGGTTGGTAGGAGTTAACCATCGCGCGCCCCCGACCTTCACACAAATATAGACAATCAAGGATAAATTGTGCTCCAACTTCCCGGCATAACGAGAGACTATATGTGCATGCTTCGGGAATCACAAACCTTAACACAAATATCTTACTAAAGCACAATTACTCATCAACATGACTCACATATCACAGCATCATGTCTCAAAACTATTACATGGAATCAAGTTTATTTTGTCCAATGATTTTCATGAAAGTTTTTATTATATCCTTCTTGGATATCTATCACTTTGGGACTAATTTTATGTGTTGCTTTTGATAAGCTCAAACAAATATAAGTGAATATCATGAGCATAAAATTTTATTCTCTCAAATTAATCTAAGTGAAGCACTAGAGCAACGGCGCCAGAAAAGAACTTCGTTGACAGGATATGAATGCCGCTTACCTAGGCTCCCTGGCAACTATTTGAGGGCTCTATTTCATTTAAAAACTCTCAGATCTAAGTATTTTATTAAAGCAAAAAGGAAAAAAATAAAATGACATTTCGAATAGCACATCTCATGTGAAGAAGCAAAAACTTAGGAACAACCGATACTAACCGATAATTATTGATGAAGAAAGGAGGGATGCCTACCGGGGCATCCCCAAGCTTAGATGCTTGAGACTTCTTGAAATATTATCTTGGGGCGCCTTGGTGATGTCTACACACGCTTCTACTCTTGTAGACTATGTTGGGCCTCCAAGCGCAGAGGTTTGTAGGACAGCAGCAAATTTCCCTCTAGTGGATGACCTAAGGTTTATCGAACTCAGGGAAGTAGAGGTTGAAGATGGTCTCTCTCAAGCAACCCTGCAACTAAGATACAAGAAGTCTCTTGTGTCCCCAACACACCTAATACACTTGTCAGATGTATAGGTGCACTAGTTCGGCGAAGACATGTTAAATGGCAAGTAATATGGATGGCAAAACAAAGTAATATAATTCTATAATAAAAAGTGCAGCAAGCAAACAAGTGGTAAACGTGAGCACAAATGGTATTGCAATGGTGGAAACAAGGCCTAGGCTTCATACTTTCACTAGTGGCAACTCCCAACAACATTAACATAATCGAATCACATGATATTTCCCATAAAACATGCAAAGGGGACACACTCGGAGGTCATTCCTTCGTGGTCAAGAGAGGACGAGAATTATGTAGGGCTACAAAAGCACACCTCAAAGTTCGTAGTTCTCAATCTAAGGATTTCCCAATGTCACCGCGGCCATCCAAAGAGAGTCCCACAATCACCACAACATATCTAAAGGATAGTCAAAGACAAGAACCAAGAGACTCTCAATCTTCAATCAACACACAAGAGAGGAAATCACTCATGAAAATATTGTTCTAATCCATGTCCAATAGACCGCTGTCACCTTGGTCTCGGGGATTATACTAGATAAAGACAAGTGAGTACGTCAATCCAATACATAGAGGAAGGGGAAATATCATGGGATCACCCTAGATTAACATAGCCTATGATCACAACAAAGATCACATCATGGGAGAGAGAATTGACCACATAGCTACTGGTAAGAACCTCAGCCCCGAGGAGGAACTACTCCCGCATCATGGAGGGAGGAAGCAACGTCGATGGAGATGAATCCGGGGGCACCTCCCCGTCCCGGCAGGGTGCCGGCGCAGGAATTCTGGTCCCCCGAAGCTTGATGGCGATGGCGGCGGAGATCGGAATTGCGTCTGGAGAAAAGGGGTCCGGAATCAGGGTTTCTGCGAGACGCTTTAAATATATGCCAAAGGGGGGCATCGGAGGAGCCTCGGGGGGCCCAGGCGCCCCCCCCGGCGCGGCCCAGGGGGGCGCGCCCACAGGGCGCCTGGAGCCCCTGTGGGTCCCCCCTGGCTGCACTTTGGCCGCACGGTAGCTCCTGGAACGCTGATTTTTTATATATTTTTTCTGGATTTTTCCTGGCAGTTCTCGTAATGTGAAAACATGAAATACAAAAACAGCCGAAAACAGAAACTGGCACTGGGGTGCACTGAGTTAATAGGTTAGTCCAAATATGATCAAAAGTGTATGGAAGTGTATAAATATCATAGCAATATCACCCAAAAGAGGCATGGAGCAAGCAGAAATTATAGATACGTTTTGGACGTATCAACATCCCCAAGCTTAATTCCTGCTCGTCCTTGAGTAGGTAAATGATAACAAGAATAATTTCTGTGGTGACATGCTATTAACCATATAGGACTTTTTCATAGTCACATGACAAAAGCTTACTGAGACAATGAATCTGTAGTAATTAAGTTGCCTCATGAGAAATTCACAAAGAACTGAAAGTTTTACAATATGATACTGAAACATCAAATAGATTTGTAATGAGCATGGTGTGGGAATATGATAAAGTGATATCTCGCTTGCCCCCCTTTAGTGAAGCAAAACATAAATGCAGGGGCACCTTCAAGGTTTAAGTGATGACTAGATACAATGATTTCAAAATAAGCGATATCACAATCATGCAAAAGACAATGCTACTTTGGGACAATGCACATTACACTCAGAATGACAATCATGCTCTCAGTAGTTGGTGCTTTGAAGAAAGAAGGTGGAGACTCAACATAAAAGTAAAAGAATGGCCCTTCGCAGAGGGAAGCAGGGATTACTCATGTGCTAGAGCTTTTTATTTTGAAAACATAGAAACAATTTTGTCAACGGTAGTAGTACTTCATATGTGTTATGCATAAGACATCCTATAAGTTGCAAGCCTCATGCATCGAATACCAATAGTGCTCGCACCTTGTCCTAATTAGCTTGGATTTCCATGGGTTATCATTGCATTACATATGTTTCAACCAAGTGTCACAAAGGTGTACCTCTATGCCACCTGTACAAAGGTCCAAGGAGATAAATCGCATTTGATTTCTCGTTTTTGATAGATCTCAACTTGAGGACATCCATACCGGGACAACATAGAAAATAGATAATGGACTCCTCTTTAATGCTTAGGCATTCATAAGAGGTTGAGGATTAATGTCCAAGCTAAAACTTCCACCATGATACATGGCTTTGGTTGGCGGCCTAATGTTCTTCTCTAACAATATGCATACTCAAACCAGTCAACTCATGGCAAATCACCCTTACTTCGGACAAGACGAACATGCATAGCAACTCACATGATATTCAACAAAAGTGTAACAGTTGATGGCGTCCCCAGAAACATGGATACCGCTCAGCAAGCAACTTATAAGAAATAAGATACATAAGCGACATATTCTTTACCACAATAGTTTTTAAGCTACTTTCCCATGAGCTATGTATTGCAAAAATGAAGGTTTTAAAGGTAGCACATGTAAATTTACTTGGAGTGGCGGTGAAATACCACATATAGGTAGGTATGGTGGACTCATATGGCATAACTGGATTAAAAGAATGTGGATGCACAAGCAGTCAGTCCGCTTAATACAGGTGGAGGTTAGCAAAAGACTGGGAGCGACCAACTAAAAGAGCAATGACGGTCATAATCATGCAGAGCGACAAAGCAACATTGAATCAGGCATGATAGTTATAATGCTACTCAGAAACAAAAGATCATCAAGGCTTGACAGACTTTCTTTACAGTCTTAAATATGCGTGAGCATACGCCAAGTCAATCAAAATAAATTCTTGAAGGAAGATATTACTAAACCATACCACATCATAGGCAAACGAATCATGTTGGTACTCCAATAACACATTGGGAATCCCCCAGCTATTTGAGACTAACCATAAGAAAACATGAACTACTAAGCGCCATTATGCACGTAGCATCTTTATCATAGACATACCAACCAATGCAACGGAAGCAAACTCTCTTAATAAGGTGAGCATGGTAATTAAAGAGGGTTCAAGCAACCAACTAAACAAAAGCTCTTTGAAAAGATAAGCATGAAAGCTAAGAGCTGAACATGATAGTAGCTATTAAAAGACAAAGAACACACACAGCAAGGATAGACTTGAAAATTCTATGTTATGTTCTAGGTAGAAGTGGAGCGTGTTTCTCTCCCACATAAAGAAAGCTGAGTTCCGACTCGTTATGAAAAGCTAAAGAAAACTAAAAAAGGAAAACTAAAAGCAAGACGCTCCAAGCATAGCACATAACACATGAAGTGATAAAAATATAGTGGAACGAAAGACGAACTGATAATGTTGATGGAGAAGGGGATGCACGGGGGCATCCCTAAGCTTAGATGCTTGAGTCTCCTTGAATATTTCTTGGGGGTGCATGGGGGCATCCCCAAGCTTGAGCGCTTGACACTCCTGAATCTTTTTATCATCTTCCCTCGCACACTTGAAAACTCCCTTCATACATAACTCATCATAATCTGATTAGCGAGGTTAGTACCCATAATAAAATGATTATACCTTGCTGGAAATAAAGATACTGTTGAAGGTCTACTGTTTATCAAGATTGCCAAAAGGTTTTTGCAAAGAAAAGGCAAGCTCTTGGTTTGCAAAATGAAGGAAAAGCAAAACAGGACAGAATCTGTGAAAAACAGAACAGCAGGTAGTAATTGATTTGTTCGGGGGACTTCTGCAACTCTAATCAAAAAACTCAGAACAGACGCACGAAATACAATTATATAGAGCACGATGTCTAAAATATTCAGACCAAAAAGATGATCTGGTGATTTTATACAAATTTTTCTATCCAAGGACAAAATCTGTTTCCTGGACAGCACCTCACAACTTTTGAACTTTCTAGCAATCAGAGGCTACACTTGGCACAAAATTGAAAAGCAAAGATACAATGATGATGCTACTGTAGTAACAACATCAATACACAACAAAAGGAAAATAAAATTTTATTCATTATGGGCTGCCTCCCAAAAGCGCTTATTTTATGCCTTTAAGCTAGGCATAAGACTTTAATGATGCTCTCGTAGGAATAAGAGTTGAAGAACAAAAGAGAGCATCAAGAAGCAAATACCAAACACATTTAAACCTAAAATGCTTCCTATGCATAGGAATATTGCAATAGAATAATTCATTGAAGCACAAAGCAACTAGCATAGGAAGGCAAAACAAGCATAACTTCAAAGTATTCACCATAAAGAGAGGAAACTTCTTATTATTAAGATATTTAGAACCAAGTCCCCCTCTCTCATTATAAATTTCAGTGGCATCATGGATGAACTCAACAATATAAGCATCACATAAAGCATTGTTACCATGATCCACATGCAAAAAGGTACTCTTACTCTCCACATAAGCATAATCTTTCTCATTGGTAATAGTGGGAGTAGGACTATCATAAACAACTTGAACACTATAGATTAATTGTATATTAGGAGGGTGGTGTTCAACAAGGGAGTAATTCCCTCCATGATTATGACAAGTTTCATAAGGATAATTTCTCCTTATGTCATAGGTACCTTTATAATCACTATAGATTGGAGTTATAACATCATCATGGTAGAGAAGAGCATTATCATTGCTAGCAACTATATTTGTAAACATGTTGTCTATATTCTTACTAGCAAAAGAATTATTAATTATCACATCACTAGTGGGTAAAGGACTTGCAATCCTATCATCCCTAAGCTTAGAGCTTCCCATATCATCACTTTCAGAGTTGGTACCAAAAAGACTTTCAAGATCATAAGTAGCATTATCATCATTTTCCCAATCACAATAAGTAACATGCATATCATAATCAAAATCATCTTCAATAGTACCTATGGACGTATCATCAAAATGGTAATTAAGGCAATAAACTTCACCTTCTTCTTTAAACTTATAACCGTTAGGATAAAAGTTGATAGGAGGAATATGCTCAGGCCAGGTTGATACCCCTTCTTCTTCCTTCTTGCCCCTCCTCCTCCTCCTCTTATTTTTCTTCTTCTTCGCCTTAGGAGGGGGTGGTTGGAGATGAAGCTTCTCCACATATCCTGGTTTATCATTAGAAACAATAGGGGAAACTTGGGAGAAACTCTCCTTTTTATTAGCAGAAATATAAGAGACATTTTTATACTTTGGTAAAGTTCCCTCCTTTCTAATCTTACTTATGTAATCATTTTCATGGCAATTAACAACACAATAGAGATGACAATTTTGCAAAGTGTTTTTTATTCCTATGGCATTATCCAGCCAAGAAGTCTTTTCTGATAACTCCTCACACATCAAAAATAACATAAGCTCATCATAAAGATCAGAGGTGATCATGTTATCACACAACCGGTTAACAATTATGTTTTGAAAGTTCATGCATTGAAAATTAAAGTGACCCTCTATACGGCAAAGTTCACAAGTAAAAGGATAAAGGTCACACAATTCTCTAGCAATTTCATTTAAATCTCTGACCCAAGTGATTGTTCTTTCATGCTTATGTTGCTTACAACACTTCTCTTCTTCAATCATAGGCCTTTCACAAGGTCTATCCACTCCACAAAAATTAACATGCTTATATAAAACTTCATTTTTAGGAATTGGATCATGCATGTTGCAATCATCATGAACAATTTCATTTTCTTTGCAAGTCTCTTTAAAAGGTTTATGATACTTGATCCAATCCTCCTTAGGCATATTAAGATGTGAAGCAAAATATTTGAGGAAATCAACAAGGAGTTGAGAATCAAGCCCAAACTTAGCACTAAACTTATTAAAACTTGTAGTTTCAACAAAGGACTTAATGCAATCATACTCATAAATTATACCTGACTCTTTACCTTTGTCGATCTCCCAATCTTCAGTGTTGCGTTGAATTCTTTCAAGGAGTTCCCATTTAGCATCAATCTTTTTGTTTGTGAAAGAACCCGTAGAGGAAGCATCGAGCAAATCTTTATCCTGTCGAGAGAGCCTCGCATAGAAGTTAGTAATAATAATATCTTTGGGGAGCCCATGGTTAGGACATTTTAGCATTAACGTTTTCAGTCTCCCCCAAGCTTGAGCTATGCTCTCTCCGTCATGAGGATAAAAATTATAAACATAATTCCTATTCTCATGGACTTCATGAAGAGGATAAAACTTGGAGTAAAAGAGAGACTGGATCTCTTCCCACTCCAGCAGGTGAGAGTCATTTAGTAGCCTATACCATTCCAATGCTTTTCCTTTCAGTGACAAGGCAAATAATTTCCTCATGACAAACTCCCTCGATACACCTGCAAGCTTAAATAATGAACATAGTTGTGACAGATATAGCAAGTGTTCACCGGGATGTCTTTCTCCTGCATAACGATTAGCCAAAACATAATCGATAATACCAGCCGGTATTTTATAGGGCACAATTTCAGTAGGAGGAGGAGCAACCACCACAGGTGTGGGGCGTCCTCCCGCAAGCAACGATCCAATAGCAAGGTTTTCCATAAACATAACAAGTGAAATAAAAACAAGAAACAAAAAGATTTAATTGCAAGATCTAAAGATATACCTTCAAGCGCTCACCTCCCCGGCAACGGCGCCAGAAATAGCTTGATGTCTACACACGCTTCTACTCTTGTAGACTATGTTGGGCCTCCAAGCGCAGAGGTTTGTAGGACAGCAGCAAATTTCCCTCAAGTGGATGACCTAAGGTTTATCGAACTCATGGAAGTAGAGGTTGAAGATGGTCTCTCTCAAGCAACCCTGCAACTAAGATACAAGAAGTCTCTTGTGTCCCCAACACACCTAATACACTTGTCAGATGTATAGGTGCACTAGTTCGGCGAAGAGATGTTAAATGGCAAGTAATATGGATGGCAAAACAAAGTAATATAATTCTGTAATAAAAAGTGCAGCAAGCAAACAAGTGGTAAACGTGAGCACAAATGGTATTGCAATGGTGGAAACAAGGCCTAGGCTTCATACTTTCACTAGTGGCAACTCCCAACAACATTAACATAATCGAATCACATGATATTTCCCATAAAACATGCAAAGGGGACACACTCGGAGGTCATTCCTTCGTGGTCAAGAGAGGACGAGAATTATGTAGGGCTACAAAAGCACACCTCAAAGTTCGTAGTTCTCAATCAAAGGATTTCCCAATGTCACCGCGTCCATCCAAAGAGAGTCCCACAATCACCACAACATATCTAAAGGATAGTCAAAGACAAGAACCAAGAGACTCTCAATCTTCAATCAACACACAAGAGAGGAAATCACTCATGAAAATATTGTTCTAATCCATGTCCAATAGACCGCTGTCACCTTGGTCTCGGGGATTATACTAGATAAAGACAAGTGAGTACGTCAATCCAATACATAGAGGAAGGGGAAATATCATGAGATCACCCTAGATTAACATAGCCTATGATCACAACGAAGATCACATCATGGGAGAGAGAATTGACCACATAGCTACTGGTAAGAACCTCAGCCCCGAGGAGGAACTACTCCCGCATCATGGAGGGAGGAAGTAACGTCGATGGAGATGAATCCGGGGGCACTTCCCCGTCCCGGCAGGGTGCCGGAGCAGGAATTCTGGTCCCCCGAAGCTTGATGGCGATGGCGGCGGAGATCGGAATTGCGTCTGGAGAAAAGGGGTCCGGAATCAGGGTTTCTGCGAGACGCTTTAAATATATGCCAAAGGGGGGCATCGGAGGAGCCTCGGGGGGCCCAGGCGCCCCCCCGGCGCGGCCTAGGGGGGGGCGCCCATAGGGCGACTGGAGCCCCTATGGGTCCCCCGGCTGCACTTTGGCCGCACGGTAGCTCCTGGAACGCTGATTTTTTATATATATTTTCTGGATTTTTCCTGGCAGTTCTCGTAATGTGAAAACCTGAAATACAAAAACAGCCGAAAACAGAAACTGGCACTGGGGTGCACTGAGTTAATAGGTTAGTCCAAATATGATCAAAAGTGTATGGAAGTGTATAAATATCATAGCAATATCACCCAAAAGAGGCATGGAGCAAGCAGAAATTATAGATACGTTTTGGACGTATCACTTGGGAATCCCCAAGCTTGAGCTTTTGTGTGTCCTTAATTCTTCTCATATCACGATTTTCCTAAATCTCAAAAGCTTTATCCACACAAAACTCAATAAGAACTCGTGAGATAAGTTAGTATAAACCAATGCAAAAACCTTATCATTCTCTACTCTAGAAAATCACTAAAATTATTATTCAACATTGCATACTAAATGCCCCTGCATATTTAATACTCCTATCCTAAAAAAAGAATCATTAAACAAGCAAACATATGCAAACAATGCAAACATAACAGCAATCTGCCAAACCAGTACAGTCTATAAAAAATGCAAGAGTATCAATACTTCCCTAACTCCAAAAGTTATGAAAATCTACCACACTTTTATAAAATTTATCAGAGCTTATTTTGCAAAAAGTTTCAACATTTTATCACATTCTGACTTTTTTAGAGATTTTTGGCAACATCCGTAAACTTTCTGTTTTCAAAGAGCAACATGTAGACTTGCAAAATAAGCATAGCGACGGCTATACTTGACACTTTTATTAAAATAAAAGATGCAAAACATTATTCCAAATAACTTCAAGCAAATTCTAACAAAATAAATTGACACTCCAAGCAAAACACATATCATGTGACGAATGAAAACATAGCTCCAAGTGAGGTTACCGATAATGTTGGAGACGAAAGAGGGGATGCCTTCCGGGGCATCCCCAAGCTTAGTTGCTTGGATCTTCCTTGAATATTTCCTTGGGGTGTCTTGGGCATCCCCAAGCTTAGGGTCTTGCCGCTCCTTATTCTCCTCATATCGATATCTCACCCAAAACTTGAAAACTTCAATGACACAAAACTTCACAAAACTTCGTGAGATGGGTTAGTATGATAAAACAAATCATTGACTTTGGATATTGTCAAAGACAAGATTCATAATTGTTCTCACACAATGCATACTGTATCGTATCATTTCTACAATTTATATTGATCAATATAAGACATAGAAACTAGAAAACAAGCAAACTATGCATTGAAAACATAATCTGTCAAAAACAGAACAGTCTGTAATGATCTGAACATTCACCATACTTCTTCAACTCTAAAAATCTTTTAAAAAATGGACCATGTGAACAATTTGTATATTAATATTATTCAAAAATAATCAACTTAAAAGAACTCTTATGTTAAAAATGAGAATTTTTCTCGTGAGCATAAAAGTTTTTGTTTTTCAGCAAGATCAAATCTACTATCACCCAATATGATCCTAAGGCTTTGCTTGGCACTTTATTGAAACAAAAGCTATGAAACATGATTACTACAGTAGCATAATCATGTGAACACACAAAAACTGTAGGTATAAGTATTGGGTTATCTCCCAGCAAGCACTTTTCTTTAATGCCTTTTAGTTAGGCATGATGATTTCAATGATGCTCACATAAAAGATAAGAATTGAAACATGCAAGAGAGCATCATGAATCACATGGCAAGCACATTTAAGTCTAACCTACTTCATATGCATAGGGATTTTGTGAGAAAATAATTTATGGGGGCAAGAATCAACTAGCATAGGAAGGCAAAACAAGCATGACTTCAAAAATTTCAACACATAGAGAGGATACTTGATATTGTCGCAATATGAAAAAGCGTATGTTCCTCTCTCATAATAATTTTTAGTAGCATCATGAAGGAATTCGACAATATAGCCATCACATAAATCATTATTTTCATGATGCAAAAGCATAGAAATTTTGCTACTCTCCACATAAGCAAATTTATTCTCATGAATAGTGGCGGGAGAAAACTCAACAAAATAACTATCATGAGATTGAAAATTAAAATCATGATGAGAAGTTTCATGGTTATCAATATTCAATATAGCATACATGTCATCACCATAATCATCATAGATAGCAACTTCGTTATCATAGTTAATTGAAACATCCTCCAAAGTAGTGGATTCATCACTAAATAAAGGCATCACCTCTCCAAATCCACTTTTATCAATATAATCATCATAAATAGGAGGCATGCTATCATCATAATATATTTTCTCATCAAAACTTGGGGGACAAATAATATCATCTTCATCAAACATAGCATCCCCAAGCTTGTAGCTTTGCATATCATTGGCATCATGCATATTCTAAGAATTCATACCAACAACATTGCAATCATGCTCATGATTCAAATATTTTGTGCCAAACATTTTATTTACTTCTTCTTCTAACAATTGAGCACAATTTTCCGATCCATCATTTTCAAGAAAGATATTATAAAGATGATCAATAAAATGATGTAACTTCAATTCCATTTTTTTAGTTTTCTTTTTGGAAAACCAAACTAGTGATAAAACAAGAAACTAAAAGATTCGATTGCAAGATCTAAAGATATACCTTCATGCACTCACCTCCCCGATAATGGAGCCAGAAAAGAGCTTGATGTCTACAACGCAAATTTATTCTTGTAGACACGTGTTGGGCCTCCAAGCGCAGAGTTTAGTAGGACAGTAGCAATTTTCCCTCAAGCGGATGACCTAAGGTTTATCAATCCGTAGGAGGTGTAGGATGAAGATGGTCTCTCTCAAACAACCATGCAACCAAATAGTAAAAAGTCTCATCGGTCCCCAACACACCAAATACAATGGTAAATTGTATAGGTGCACTAGTTCGGCGAAGAGATGGTGATACAAGTGTAATATGGATAGTAGATGTTGATTTTTGAAATAGTAACAATAAAAAACAACAAGGTAGCAATTGATAAAATGGAGCACGAACGGTATTGCAATGCTTGAAAACAAGACCTAGGGTCCGTACTTTCGCTAGTGCAATATCTCAATAGTGCTAATATAATTGGATCACATAACCACCCCTCAAAGTGCGATGAAGAATCACTCCAAAGTTCCTATCTAGACGAGAACATAAGAATACTTTTTGTAGGGTACGAAACCACCTCAAAGCTATTCTTTTCATTCGATCTATTCAAGAGTTCGTACTAAAATAACATAAAGCTATTATTTCCGTTCGATCTATCTTAGAGTTCGTACTAAAATAACACAAGGTATTCTTTCCGATCGATCTATCAAGAGTTCGTACTAAAATAACACAAGTTATTCTTTCCGATCGATCTATCAAGAGTTCGTACTAAAATAATCACCAAAACAAATTCATATTCATAGTACTCAATCCAATACAAAGAACTTCAAAGAGTGCCCCAAGATTTCTACCGGAGAAACAAAGACAAGAACGTGCATCAACCCCTATGCATAGATTACCCCAATGCCACCGCGGGAATCCGCAAGTTGAGTGCCGAAACATATATCAAGTGAATCAATACGATACCCCATTATCACCACGAGTATTCAATTGCAAGACATATATCAAGTGTTCTCAAATGCATAAAAGTATTCAATCCGATAACAACGAAATCTCAAAGGGAAAAACTCAATTCATCACAACAACATAGAGAGGGGAAAACACCATATGATCCGACTATATTAACAAAGCCAGCGATACATCAAGATTGTGCATCTCAAGAACATGATAGAGAGAGAGAGAAAGAGAGAGATTAAACACATAGCTACTGGTACAAACCCTCAGCCCCGAGGGTGGACTACTCCCTCCTCATCATGGTGGCCACTGGGATGATGAAGTTGGGCACCGGTGATGGTTTCCCCCTCCGGTGGAGTGCCAGAAAGTGATCTAGATTGGATCTCGTGGACTACAGAGCCTTGCAGCGACGGAACTTGTGATCTAGGTATACCCCGAGGGTTTTCGGAATATTTGGGAAGTTATAGTGTAAAGAGGGGGTGCAGGAGGCCACCGAGGTGGGCACAACCCACCTGGGCGCGCCAGGGGGGCCTGGCATGCCTTGGTGGGTTGTGCCCCCCTCGGGGCACCCCCAGGTGCAGCTCTGGCCCATTGGGTGTCTTCTAGCCCATAAAAAATCTCCAAAAAGTTTCGCAGTGTTTGGACTCTGTTTGATATTTATTTCCTGCGATGTAAAAAACATGCAGAAAACATCAACTGGCACTTGGCACTATGTCAATAGATTAGTACCAAAAAATGATATAAAATGATTATGAAATGGCTGTAAAACAGCCAAGATGATAGTATAACATCATGGAACAATCAAAAAATTATAGATACGTTGGAGACGTATCAGGTACTACCGCGTAAGGGTGGATGTAAAATTTTACATCCGCGCCTACTTCCGCATGCATCAGTGTCAGGGCTGGAGGCAGCGGTACTACCGCTCACAGGGAGCGGTACTACCGCGGGCCCCTGTGGTACTACCCCTCCCTTGAGCAGTACTACCGCATGCCATAGAGGCTTTAGCACTTGGGTGCCTTCAACAACTCAGCAAAAGACAACAGAAGGATACAATAAAACCAGAACTGCCATAACTTCTGCAAATGAGCTCCGAATTGAGCAAACTCAAGCTTGATGGATAGAGGAAGATGAGTAACATCAAAACAGCGGAGGCAAGGGAGGTATGCCTAAGATATAGAGCAGTGAACCCTCCATCAGTGAGAAGAACCAGCATAACCTCCAACATCGAAAACATCATAGAAGATGCATGTGAACTCCATTTTGAACTCGAGCTTGTCATCAAGATGACCATAAGATCCAAATCTCACAAGGAGAAGAACCAAACAAGAACCAATAAAAGTGATGCAAGGATGCAATGGTTTGAGCTCTCTACGAACGATACGATCAAGCTACTCATCAAGATCCCCCCCTTGATAGTACGACAATCGGTTCTATAACCCGGTCTCCCAACTACCACCATGAGACCGGTAAAATAGAAAACCTATCAAGGGGAAACCTTTGCCTTGCACATAGTCCACTTGAGCTAGATGATGACAATCTTGACTCCCTCAAGTTGGACCACCTTTCTTGATTGCGTTGGCTCGATGAAGACTAGTTGATTGCTCCCCCATACTCCACTATGGGTGAGCCACTCTTTGGCTCATCTTCACAACTCCATTGTCACCACAATGGACGACAAGCTTCAAGCACTTGATGTCTTCGTGATGCTTCACTTGAACTTGCACACCGCAATCTTGATGACGATCACCACTTGATGTCATCCTCCATGGGTTGTATGAGATCTTCATCTTGATGCGAACCCATGGAAACAAACCTTGGGATCGATTGATCCCTCTTGGTACATCTTCTATGCTTTGTGTGTTGACCACCTTGATTCACTCTTTGACTTAGTCTTGATCAACCTCACACATCACCAATCTTTAGATATTTCCTTGAATAGCACCTTGGTCGACACAAACTCTCCTTGAAACCAACACATGGACTCCAAGTAAAGCCTATGAACAAATCCTTCAAATATAACTCAAGGCAACCATTAGTCCATAGAGATTTGTCATCAATTACCAAAACCAAACATGGGGGCACCGCATGTTCTTTCAGAAACTATATTAGAAAGAACTGTTACTCCCAAAAGAGCTAAATTTACGAGTATTTTTTTTCATTCACTGCATCTGCCTATCCCTCTACTATGATGGCTCCTTTGTCTCATCCCACCATTACACCATAGGATTTTTCAACTTGAATCATTCTCCTTCGATCCTCGTTAATCAAGTATCATCGTGCCGCTTTATAAAGGTGGCACGAGAACATGGAATACGGGATGGCTAGAGCAGTAGGGCATGGCGGTAAGGGACACGGTGATGGAAGGCTATGTTGGGGATCGTAGCAGAAAATCAAAATTTTTCCTACGCGTCACCAAGATCTATCTATGGAGTAATCTAGCAACGAGCATAAAGGAGAGTGCATCTACATACCCTTGTAGATCGCGATGCGGAAGCGTTGCAAGAACGCGGATGAAGGAGTCGTACTCGCTGCGATTCAGATCGCGGTTGATTCCGATCTAAGCGCCGAACAACGGCGCCTCCGCGTTCAACACACGTGCAGCCCGATGACGTCTCCCACGCCTTGATCCAGCAAGGAGAGAGGGAGAGGTTGGGGAAGACTCCATCCAACAGCAGCACGACGGCGTGGTGATGGTGGAGGAGCGCGGGACTCCAGCAGGGCTTCGCCAAGCACTGCGAGAGACGAGGAGGGAGAGAGGTAGGGCTGCGCCATGCGACAGAGGTCCAAAACATGTTATGGGCAGCCCCAAACCTCACATATATATAGGGGGAAGGGAGGGCTGCGCCCCCTTTAGGGTTTCCCACCCCTAGGGGTGCGGCCAGCCCTAGATCCCATCTAGGGGGGCGGCCAAGGGGGAGAGAGGGGGAGGCGCACCACTATGTGGGCCTTAGGCCCATCTGAGCCTAGGGTTTCCCCCTTTTTTCTTCTCTCTTTGCCTTGGGCCTGGTTAGGGGGGCGCACCAGCCCACCTGGGGCTGGTCCCCTCCCACACTTGGCCCACGCAGCCTTCTGGGGCTGGTGGCCCCACCCAGTGGACCCCCGGGACCCTCCCGGTGGTCCCGGTACGCTACCGATAGCGCCCGAAACTTTTCCGGTGACCAAAACGGGACTTCCCATATATGAATCTTTACCTCCGGACCATTCCGGAACTCCTCGTGATGTCCGGGATCTCATACGGGACTCCGAACAACATTCGGTAACCGCGTACATACTTTCCCTATAACCCTAGCGTCATCGAACCTTAAGTGTGTAGACCCTACGGGCTCGGGAACCATGTAGACATGACCGAGACAACTCTCCGGCCATTAACCAACAGCGGGATCTGGATACCCATGTTGGCTCCCACATGTTCCACGATGATCTCATCGGATGAACCACGATGTCAAGGATTCAATCAATCCCGTATACGATTCCCTTTGTCTATCGGTATAGCACTTGCCCGAGATTCGATCGTCGGTATACCGATACCTTGCTCAATCTCGTTACCAGCAAGTCTATTTACTCGTTCCGTAACACATCATCCCGTGATCAACTCCTTGATCACATATTGTGCACATTATGATGATGTCCTACCGAGTGGGCCCAGAGATACCTCTCCGTCATACGGAGTGACAAATCCCAGTCTCGATTCGTGCCAACCCAACAGACACTTTCGGAGATACCTGTAGTGCACCTTTATAGCCACCCAGTTACGTTGTGACGTTTGGTACACCCAAAGCATTCCTACGGTATCCGGGAGCTGCACAATCTCATGGTCTAAGGAAAGGATACTTGACATATAGAAAAGCTTTAGCATACGAACTACACGATCTGTGCTAGGCTTAGGATTGGGTCTTGTCCATCACATCATTCTCCTAATGATGTGATCCCGTTATCAACGACATCCAATGTCCATGGTTAGGAAACCGTAACCATCTATTGATCAACGAGCTAGTCGTCTAGAGGCTCACTAGGGACATGGTGTTTGTCTATGTATCCACACATGTATCTGAGTTTCCTATCAATACAATTCTAGCATGGATAATAAACGATTATCGTGAACAAGGAAATATAATAATAACCAATTTATTATTGCCTCTAGGGCATATTTCCAACAGTCTCCCACTTGCACTAGAGTCAATAATCTAGTTCACATCGCCATGTGATTAACACTCACAGGTCACATCGCCATGTGACCAACATCCAAAGAGTTTACTAGAGTCAGTAATCTAGTTCACATCAATATGTGATTAACACTCAATGAGTTCTGTGTTTGATCATGTTATGCTTGTGAGAGAGGTTGTAGTCAACGGGTCTGCAACATTCAGATCCCTATGTACTTCGCAAAACTTTATGTCATATCGTAGATGCTGCTACCACGTTCCATTTGGATCTATTCCAAACTGTTGCTCCATTATACGTATCTGGTATCTCCACTTAGAGTTATCCGGATAGGTGTTAAGCTTGCATCGACGTAACTCTTTACGTCGAACTCTTTATCACCTCCATAACCGAGAAACATTTCCTTACTCCTCTAAGGATAATTTTGACCACTATCTAGTAATCCACTCCTGGATCACCTTTGTACCCTCTTGCCAGACATGTGGCAAGGCACACATCAGGTGCGGTACTTAGCATGGCATACCGTACAGAGCCTATGACAAAAGCATAGGGGACGACCTTCGTCCTTCCTCTTCCTTCTGCCGTGGTCAAGTTTTGAGTCTTACTCAACTTCACACCTTACAACTCAGGTAAGAACTCCTTCTTTGACTGATCTATTTTGAACTCCTTCAAAATCATGTCAAAGGTGTGTGTTCTTTTGAAAGTATCATCAGGCGTCTTGATCTATCTGTATAGATCTTGATGCTCAATATGTAAGCAGCTTTATCCAGGTCTTCCTTTGAAAAACTCATTTCAAATAACCCTTTATGCTTTCCAGAAATTCTACATCATTTCGGATCAACAATATGTCATTCACATATACTTATCAGAAATGTTGTGATGCTCCCACTCACTTTATTGTAAATACAAGTTTCTAACAAACTTTGTATACCCAAAAACTTTGATCACTCCATCAAAGCATATATTCCGACTCCGAGATGCTTGCTCTAGTCCATAGAAGGATCGCTGGAGCTAGCATATCTTTTAGCATCCTTAGGATCGACAAAACCTTTCTGATTGTATCATATACAACCTTTCCTTACGAAAACTGGTAAGGAAACTTGTTTTGTCATCCATCTGCCAGATTTCATAAATGCAGCTAATGCTAACATGATTCCGACGGACTTAAGCATTGCTACGGGTGAGAAAATCTCATCGTAGTCAACTCCTTGAACTTGTGGAAAACTCTTCGCCACAAGTCGAGCTTCATAGACGGTGACATTACCGTCCACGTCCGTCTTAGTCTTAAAGATCCATTTGTCTCAATGGCTTGCCGATCATAGGGCAAGTCCACCAAAGTCCATACTTTGTTTTGATACATGGATCCTATCTCGGATTTATCGGCTTCTAACCATTTGTCGGAATATGGGCCCACCATCGCTTCTCCATAGTTCGTAGGTTCATTGTTGTCCAACAACATGACATCTAAGACAGGATCACCGTACCACTCAGGAGTAGTACTTATCCTTGTCGACCTACAAGGTTTGATAGCAACTTGATCCGAAACTTCATGATCACTATCATTAGTTTCCTCTTCAACAGTCGTAGGTTCCATAGAAACATCTTTCTGTGTTGCACTACTCTCCGGTTGAAGTGAGGGTTCGACAACCTCATCAAGTTCTATCTTCCTCCCACTCAAATCTTTCGAGAGAAACTCCTCCTCGAGAAAGGACCCGTTCTAAGCGACAAACATTTTTGTCCTTGGATCTGAGATAGAAGGTATACCCAACCATTACCAGTGGGTATCCCATGAAGATGTATTTGTCCGCTTTGGGTTCGAGCTTTTTTTCCGGCTGAAGCCGTAAGCATCGCAGCCCCAAACATTGAGAAACGACAACTTTGGTTTCTGGCCAAACCTTAGTTCATACGGCGTTGTCTCAACGGACTTAGATGGTGCCCTATATAAAGTGAATGCAGCTGTCTCTAATGCATAACCTCAAAATAATAGCGGTAGATCGGTAAGATACATCATAGATCGCACCATATCTCATAAGGTTCGATTACGATGTCCGGACACACCATTACGCTGTGGTGTTCCAGGGGGCTTCAACTGCGAAACAATTCCACAATGTCTTAAGTGATTGCCAAACTCATAATTCAGAAAATATCCCCTTGATCAGATCGTAGGAACATGATCTTCTTGTTATGATGATTCTTAATCTTCACTCTGAAATTGTTTGAACCTTTCAAACGTTTCAGACTTTTGCTTCATTAAGTAAATATACCATATCTACTCAAATCGTCAGTGAAGATGAGAAAATAACGATATCCACCACACGCCTTAATTCTCATTGGATCACATACATCAGTATGTATGATTTCCAACAAGTCACTTGCCCGTTTCATTGTACCTGAAAACGGGATCTCAGTCATCCTGCCCAAGAGGCATGGCTCGCATGTGTCAAGCGATTCAAAACCAAGTGACTCCAAACGTCCATCAGCATGGAGTTTCTTCATGCATTTTATGCCAAAAATGACCTAAGCGGCAGTGCCACAAGAAAGTGGTACTATCATCATTAACTCTACATCTTTTTGGCATTAATATTATCATCATGTGTATTACTATGATCGAGATTCAACGAACCATTGGGTGCATGACCATAAAGGTATTATTCATGTAAACAGAATAACCATTATTCTCTAACTTAAATGAATAACCGTATTGCAATGAACATGATCTAATCATATTCATGCTCAACGTAGACACCCGATAACATTTATCTAGGTTCAACTCTAATCTCGAAAATAGAGGGAGTGTGCGATAGTGATCTTATCAACCTTGGAAACACTTCCAACACACATCATCACCTCGCCCTTAGCTAGTCTCCGTTCAGTCCGTAGCTTTTGCTTCAAGTCACTAATAATAGCAACTGAACCGGTATCCAATACCCATGTGCTACAAGGAGTACTAGTAAGGTACACATCAATAACATGTATATCAAATATACTTTGTTGAAGTTGCCAGCTTTTCTTATCTACCATGTATTTGGGGTAGTTCCGCTACCATGTGACCGTTCCCCTTACAATAGAAGCACTTAGTCTCGAGGTTTGGGTTCAACCTTGGGTTCCTTCATTAGAGCAACAACTGGTTTGCCATTCATGAAGTTTCCCTTCTAGTCCTTGCCCCTTTTGAAACCAGTGGTCTTGTTAAACCATCAACACTTGATGCTCCTTCTTGATTTCTACTTTCGCGGTCTTAAGAACCGCTAATAGCTCCGGGATCATCTCCATCCTTTGCATGTCATAGTTCATCACGAAGTTCTAGTAGCTTGGTGATAGTGTCTAGAGAATTCTGTCAACCACTATCTCACCTGGAAGATTAACTCCCACTTGGTTCAAGTGATTTTAGCACCCAGACATTCTGAGCACATGCTCACTAGTTGAGCCATTCTCCTCCATCTTTTTGGCAAAAGAACTTGTCAGAGGTCTCATACCTCTCAACACGGGCATGAGCCTGAAATCCCAATTTCAGCTCTTAGAACATCTCATATGTTCTATGGCGTTCAAAACGTCATTGGAATCCCGATTCTAAGCCGTAAAGTATGGTGCACTAAACTATCAAGTAGTCATCAGGACGTCTCTGTCAGGTGTTCACAACATCCACAGACAATGTTGTAGGGGTTTGCACATCGAGCGGTGCATCAAAGACGTAAGCTTTCTGTGCAGTAGTGAGGACACTCCTCGGACTACGGACCCAGTCCGCATCATTGCTTACAATATCTTTCAACTTAGTCTTTCTCTAGGATCGTATTAAACAGGGAGCTACAACGCAGTTATTGGTCTATAACATAATTTGCGAAGACAACTTAGACTATTGTTCATGACAATGAAGTTCATCTAATGAACTCCCACTCAGATAGACATCTCTCTAGTCATCTAAGTGATACATGATCCGAATCGACTAGGCCGTGTCCGATCATCATGTGAGACGGACAAGTCATCAACGGTGAACATCTTCATGTTGATCGTATCTTCTATACGACTCATGTTCGACCTTTCGGTCTTCCGTGTTCCGAGGCCATGTCTGTACATGCTAGGCTCGTCAAGTGAACCCTAAGTGTATCGCGTGTGTAAATCTGGCTTACACCCGTTGTATGCGAACGTTAGAACTTATCACACCCGATCATCACGTGGTGCTTCGGAACAACGAACCTTAGCAACGGTGCACAGTTAGGGGGAACACAATTCTTGAGATTTTAGTGAGAGATCATCTTATTCACTACCGTTGTTCTAAGCAAATAAGATGTAAAACATGATAAACATCACATGCAATCAAATAGTGACATGATATGGCCAATATCATTTTGCTCCTTTTGATCTTCATCTTCGGGGCTCTATGATCATCATTGTCACCGGCATGACACCATGATCTCCATCATCATGATCTCCATCATCGTGTCTCCATGAAGTTGTCTCGCCAAACATTACTTCTACTACTATGGCTAACGTTTAGCAATAAAGTAAAGTAATTACATGGCGTTATTCAGTGACACGCAGGTCATACAATAAATAAGACAACTCCTATGGCTCCTGCCGGTTGTCATTTTCATCGACATGCAAGTCGTGATTCCTATTACAAGAACATGATCAATCTCATACATCACATATATATCATTCATCACATCCTTTTGGCCATATCACATCACACGGCACATGCTGCAAGAACAAGTTAGACGTCCTCTAATTGTTGTTGCAAGTTTTTACGTGGCTGCTATAGGTTTCTAGCAAGAACGTTTCTTACCTACGCCAAAACCACAACGTGATATGCCAATTTCTATTTACCCTTCATAAGGACCCTTTTCATCGAATCCGATCCGACTAAAGTGGGAGAGACAGACACCCGCTAGCCACCTTATGCAACTAGTGCATGTCAGTCGGTGGAACCTGTCTCACGTAAGAGTACGTGTAAGGTCGGTCCGGGCCGCTTCATCCCACGATGCCGCCGAATCAAGATAAGACTAGTAACGGCAAGAGAATTGGCATGATCTACGCCCACAACTACTTTGTGTTCTACTCGTGCAAGATACTATGCATAGACCTAGCTCATGATGCCACTGTTGGGGATCGTAGCAGAAAATCAAAATTTTTCCTACGCGTCACCAAGATCTATCTATGGAGTAATCTAGCAACGAGCATAAAGGAGAGTGCATCTACATACCCTTGTAGATCGCGATGCGGAAGCGTTGCAAGAACGCGGATGAAGGAGTCGTACTCGCTGCGATTCAGATCGCGGTTGATTCCGATCTAAGCGCCGAACAACGGCGCCTCCGCGTTCAACACACGTGCAGCCCGATGACGTCTCCCACGCCTTGATCCAGCAAGGAGAGAGGGAGAGGTTGGGGAAGACTCCATCCAATAGCAGCACGACGGCGTGGTGATGGTGGAGGAGCGCGGGACTCCAGCAGGGCTTCGCCAAGCACTGCGAGAGACGAGGATGGAGAGAGGTAGGGCTGCGCCATGCGACAGAGGTCCAAAACGTGTTATGGGCAGCCCCAAACCTCACATATATATAGGGGGAAGGGAGGGCTGTGCCCCCTTTAGGGTTTCCCACCCCTAGGGGTGCGGCCAGCCCTAGATCCCATCTAGGGGGGCGGCCAAGGGGGAGAGAGGGGGAGGCGCACCACTATGTGGGCCTTAGGCCCATCTGAGCCTAGGGTTTCCCCCTTTTTTCTTCTCTCTTTGCCTTGGGCCTGGTTAGGGGGCGCACCAGCCCACCTGGGGCTGGTCCCCTCCCACACTTGGCCCACGCAGCCTTCTGGGGCTGGTGGCCCCACCCGATGGACCCCCGGGACCCTCCCGGTGGTCCCGGTACGCTACCGATAGCGCCCGAAACTTTTCCGGTGACCAAAACGGGACTTCCCATATATGAATCTTTACCTCCGGACCATTCCGGAACTCCTCGTGACGTCCGGGATCTCATCCGGGACTCCGAACAACATTCGGTAACCGCGTACATACTTTCCCTATAACCCTAGCGTCATCGAACCTTAAGTGTGTAGACCCTACGGGCTCGGGAACCATGTAGACATGACCGAGACAACTCTCCGGCCAATAACCAACAGCGGGATCTGGATACCCATGTTGGCTCCCACATGTTCCACGATGATCTCATCGGATGAACCACGATGTCAAGGATTCAATCAATCCCGTATACGATTCCCTTTGTCTATCGGTATAGCACTTGCCCGAGATTCGATCGTCGGTATACCGATACCTTGCTCAATCTCGTTACCAGCAAGTCTCTTTACTCGTTCCGTAACACATCATCCCGTGATCAACTCCTTGATCACATATTGTGCACATTATGATGATGTCCTACCGAGTGGGCCCAGAGATACCTCTCCGTCATACGGAGTGACAAATCCCAGTCTCGATTCGTGCCAACCCAACAGACACTTTTGGAGATACCTGTAGTGCACCTTTATAGCCACCCAGTTACGTTGTGACGTTTGGTACACCCAAAGCATTCCTACGGTATCCGGGAGCTGCACAATCTCATGGTCTAAGGAAAGGATACTTGACATATAGAAAAGCTTTAGCATACGAACTACACGATCTGTGCTAGGCTTAGGATTGGGTCTTGTCCATCACATCATTCTCCTAATGATGTGATCCCATTATCAACGACATCCAATGTCCATGGTTAGGAAACCGTAACCATCTATTGATCAACGAGCTAGTCGTCTAGAGGCTCACTAGGGACATGGTGTTTGTCTATGTATCCACACATGTATCTGAGTTTCCTATCAATACAATTCTAGCATGGATAATAAACGATTATCGTGAACAAGGAAATATAATAATAACCAATTTATTATTGCCTCTAGGGCATATTTCCAACAGGCTAAGCTGAGGTCGTCGTTCCCGAGAGGAACATTCAAGATGGTAGCATGCACCGGGAAATGAATTCTGTAACTCCGGTGATTAATCGTTTGTTCCTGATGCCTCACATGCCTATATATACCAAATCCATATCCATGGTGCGTAGAGACACAACAAACAACATATAAAATGAGACTGCATGGTTCTAAGATAGAGAAGTGGGTAGGATGAAAAACAGACTATTCTACCTTTGCCTAGAGAAGGCTTACTCCTTATAAAAGGTCTAAATTGTATGGAGTGACATAAAGCCATCGGTCCTTCGGTAGGCCAGTAGTGAAATATCTCTTGATAATGAGTTTAGTCCTCGGCTAGGTTAGTTGATATAGTAGTTTATCAATTATTTAAATAGATGCTGAATTTGTTGGGGGGTTTTAAGAGGAAGATTCGTGTTACACTTCCAGTTATGTACCAAGATCGATATGATGCACCAAACCAATGCGGTTCATGGCAACATAGCCCCGTGATTTTAAATCCATCCTCATGGACAAAATGGGAGCTTGTACAACCAACCTTGCCTACTAACATGCATGCATGGCTGCCTGCATCCATGGTTAGCTCGCATGGTTGATCTTCATGGTCACTTCGGCGTCATTAAAAACAATTAAGAAATGAGCAGCTTCGTACAAAACAAGTACATTGAGTGTACTAGGAAGAATGTATTGTAGAAAAGTCAAGCCGAACAAAGCACGCTAGAGGACCCGACTTATCATCGTGGTTTACATAATAGACCTAGGAGAATCCAACTACATAGGTTATGACAAAGAAAAAATGATAACATTTAGTTGAAGAACGTGAACATCATCCTTACAACTCGCAAAATGAGCAACAAAAGATAAACATACTTTCCGCTAAATACAAGGAATAATGAGAAAGTGTCCAACAATATTATATCATATTTCACAAACATCTTGATCATTGCCATCGTGCACCCTTAAAGCGACCATCACAGGAGCATATGAACCCGAGTTTCATTCTCGATGTTGTTTCTTATTCCATGGCATTTTGCAATTAACCAAAACTTAAGTGACCGGCTAGCCTGTTTCCGCGCGCGTTGAATGTGTCAACGGTGGGAACAACGATTCAACCAGTGGGCTGGTGGCCTAGCCCATAAGAGAGAGAAGGACACCAACCCATCTTGCAGACCGTGAATGGGCTCAGTGAAGTCCTTTAACCATTTTACTTTTTATACACTCACTACCTATAGTGATGAACTTGGGAAGGACGGAATGGCCATTCGGCCGGCCTGTAACATGTAACACAGAACAAAGGTGAGGGAGGTCAGGAGGAATGCCTATGATAGGCTCTATTTGGTGCTTTGCCCCATTGACCCCAACAATACAAACCCTAGTTCATCCTCAGATCATGTGTTGATGACAATCTGATATCAAAGCCTCGTCCTGGCGCTGTCGGGCCATAGCCACTACACTCGTCACAAGCTCCACCGGTGTTGAGAGGCAATAGAAGAGCTACCAAGGAAAGGGCGGCGAATCTTTGATCGGTTGCTGATACGTCCAAAATGCATCACTATTTTATATCATAATTCATCCTTATTCATTGATATATTTCACATTACGATGATGTTCTTATGTTGTTTTGCCCTATTTTACACAGTTTGCAACTTTCCGGTGCCGAAGCAGCAGACGCAGGATTCAGCGGTAAAAAGTGGACGCTGAGTTGCTGAAGAAGAATACCTCCAAATTACCTGAAAATCGATGGAGGGTATTTTCCAGAAGGATCACAAAGATACGCAAAAGAGCAACCAGAGGGGGGCCACAGGGTGCCCAGGCGGCCACCTGGCGCGACCCCCACCCTGGCCGCGCCGGGAGGGCGCCTGGAGCCCCTGGCCCACTCCAGGTTCCCCCCTCTGGCCTATATACTCCTCGTCATCCAGAAACCCTAAAAGGAGGAGAGTTTACGGAGTTCCTCCGCCGCTCCGTGGCGGAAACCTACAGAGAAGAAAAGCCATCTCCGGCGGGCAGATTCCGCCGGGGAGATCACCTCCCGGAAGGGGAGATCATCGCCATCGTCATCACCATCGTCACGGGCATCATCGAGATCATCATCAACATCATCCCCAACATCAGCACCATCTCCATCTTCATCCAATCTCATCTCACAATTGCAACTTGTGTTGTAATCCGTACTATCTATCCCCTCTACTCCATCGGTGTTGATTACTACTTTGTGGTGAATGTTATTGAGTCTTGTTGGAGAAATATCATTGTGTCCAGATTGTTTATCATCCATCTATCTCCACTGATCATGATCTCTTTTATGTCTTGTGAGTAGTTACTTTAGTTCTTGAGGACATGGGAGAAGTCTTGTTGTTAGTAGTCATATGATGTTGAAGTAATATGTGTTGTTTGATACTTAAGTTGTGTTGTTATATTCCTAGTGGTGTTGTGTGAGTCGAACACTCAACACTTCGCCTTATTAAGGACCTAGGGGAATACATTGTGTACAAAGAATGCTTACGGTGGGTTGCCGGAGTGACAGAAACCTGAACCCCAGTTCGCACGCTTTTGCACAAGGGAACAATGGATCATCGATCGTATTGCTATGGTTAGGATTTTGCCTTAAATACTATCTTGTATTTGCGGATGCTTGCAAGGTGTTTAATCATAAGAGTGCACTCATCTTAGTCTAGAGGGTGTACTAGCATAGATCCACCCACTCAACACTTATCAACGCATCACATAGTACCGATACGGAATATGGCGAAAGCACATGACTACCTCTCCCGTGTGTCCTCAAGAACACTTTAGCCTTTATAAGTTCAGTTGCTAGGCCTCTCCTTTGCTCAGAAAGGATTGGGCCACTTGTTACTCTCCAGTGCCTTTTACTTTGCTCACTTTTACTTTCCTGTTGCTTATATCAAGAAAACACCTAAAAAGTTATCTTTCAGTGCTTGCAGTTATTCCTTGCTCAGAATCACTTATCAATACCTTCTGCTCCTCGTTGGGTTCGACACTCTTACTTATCGAAAACGCTGCAATAGATCCCTTATGGTTGTGGGTCATCAAGTACCGTTTTCTGGCGCCGTTGCCGGGGAGTGTAGCGCTATTGGTAAGTGAAGCTGGTAAGGAAGTTTTTATATTTCTGTTTTTATTTTGCTGTTGCTGCTCTTTGTCCTTATGGACAACCTTGCTATTGGATCGTTGCTTGTGGGAAGACGCCCCACATCTGTGGTGGTTGCTCCTCCCCCTACTGAAATTGTGCCCTATAAAATACCAGCTGGTATTATCGATTATGTTTTGGCTAATCGTTATGCAGGAGACAGACATCCCGGTGAACACTTGCTATATCTGTCACAACTATGTTCATTATTTAAGCTTGCAGGTGTATCAATGGAGTTTGTCATGAGGAAATTGTTCTCCGTATCGCTTATAGATAAAGCTTCAGATTGGTATAAGCTTCTCGATAACTCACACTTGCTTGATTGGCAAGAGCTTATGTCTCTCTTTTATACCAAGTTTTATCCTCTTCATGAAATTCATCGAGACAGGAACTATATCTATAACTTTAGGTCTCGTGATGGAGAAAGCATTTCTCAAGCTTGGGGGAGATTGAAGTCCCTAATGCTCAAATGTCCTATTCATGAGCTCCCCAAGAAAATTATACTTACAAATTTTTATGCCAGGCTTTCTCGTCAGGATAAGGAGATGCTGGATGCCTCCTCTAGTGGGGTATTTCAGATAAAGAGCGTTGAAGAAAGGTGGGATCTCATTGAAAGGATCCAGAGGAATACCGAAGATTGGGAAATCGATAAAGGTATTGAACCCGCTATAAATTATGAGCATGATTATATTGAGAGCTATGTGAAAACTGATTACTTCAATACCTTTTGCTCTAAGATTGGTCTTGATTCCCATCTAATGATTGATTTCTGTAAGGATTTTGCCTCTCCCGTTGATTCTTTTAAAAAGAAGAGAGATCAGCATCATGAACCTTTCAAAGAGTTACCTATTGATATTCATGTTGCTGACCCTATTTTGCCTGCAGTTATATATGAAAAGCCTCCTTTTCCTGAAAGGATAAGGGAGCACTCTCTTGTGACAGGCATAATAAATAAAAGTGAGAGAAGAATTGATGAGCCTGAGAACCAGATCAAGGTCGATCCTCAAGTTGCATTGGTTAAAGACCTTGTTACTAATGATGTTTTGGATTCCAATGTAAATTTTTGTGCTGTTTCCACTAACCTTGTCACAGCCAAGAATAAAGGCCCAATTTCAGGTACTCCAGTAGTATCTGTTAAAATAGGAGATCACAATTATTATGGGCTATGCGATTTGGGATCGAGTGCTAGTGCTATCCCCTATTCACTTTATCAAGAGATCATCGGTGAGATTTCACCTTGTGAACTTGAAGAAGTTGATGTTACCATTCATCTTGCAAACAGAGCAACTATCTCTCCTATCGGAATTGTGAGAGACGTTGAAGTCCTATGTGGAAAGGTAAAATACCCTACCGACTTTCTAGTACTTGGTTCAGTGAGGGACAATTTTTTTCCTATTATTTTTGGTAGACCTTTTCTCGGAACTTGTGGAGCTATAATAGATTGCAAGAAAGGTAAAGTTTCTGTTGAATTCAATGGTGAGCCATATGAATTTAACTTTTCTAAGTTCTCTAAGCAGCCTCGTGGTACCGATTTACCTAGTGATGATAAAATTATTGAAAGTATTGCTTCTATTGCTATTCCCCCTAATGATCCTTTGCAGCAATATATGGATGACCACGAGAATGATTTGCATATGCGGGAAAGAAATGAACTAGATGAAATATTCTTGAGACAACCTGCTATCCTGAAGCACAACCTTCCGGTTGAACCTTTGGGAATTTTATCAAAACCAAAAGAAGACCCGGTGTTTGATCTTAAACCTCTTCCCGATACGCTCAAGTATGCTTATTTAGATGAAAAGAAAGTATATCCTGTTATTATCAACTCTAACCTTTCAGGATATGAAGAAGAGCGACTATTGGAAGTACTTTGTAAACACCGAGGTGCAATTGGATATACCCTTGATGACCTTAAGGGGATTAGTCCATCTATCTGTCAACATACTATCAACCTTGAGCCCGATGCTAAACCAGTTGTTGATCATCAACGACGGTTGAACCCCAAGATGATGGATGTTGTAAGAACTGAGATTCTCAAGCTTCTAGCCGCAGGTATTATCTACCCTATAGCTGATAGTAAGTGGGTAAGCCCGGTACATTGTGTTCCTAAGAAAGGAGGTACAACTGTGGTTCCTAATGATAAGAATGAACTAATACCTCAGAGAATTATTATTGGATATAGAATGTGTATTGATTACAGGAAGCTGAACAAGGCAACCAGGAAGGATCACTACCCGTTACCGTTCATCGACCAAATGCTTGAAAGGTTATCCAAAAATACCCACTTTAGCTTGTTACCTTCCTTTCTGTGCAGAATTTTTTGCTATGTATTTGCCCGGATTGTTACGGCAACGTATCTCGCGATTTCGTGTGTTTTCTTTTCGATCTGTTTCTGCCAGGGTAAAACGTTATTGTTAGAGATGTCTTCTTGTGGCTCGAGCGGAGAGGACTTCTTGGGATGGCGTCTGCGTCAAGTCCAGAAGGATCTTAATCAAGGGAAGCACGTTGACTGGGCTACCGAAGAAGAGATTGCCGCAAGACAAGCAGAGATGGAGCGCTCCGTGAGGGAGGAAGTCAAGACTATCACTGCCCAACAACAAGGAGGCCCAAGCAATCCCATCATGGTGGGATCTGTCCAACCTCATTATGATCTTTCTCTTAACCTTTCAGGGCCCTCTACTTCACTTGAAGATCAACGTACGCTCTCCACCATCTCCGAGGCTTATCGCATCACCAATCAGTTGTGCGAAGATTTCCGTGTACTAAAGGTACAAGTGGAGATCTTGGAGAAGGAAAACCAAACCCTTCGCCGTGTCATAAGAGATTTGAAGAATCAACGTCAACAAGAATGAGGAGTGAAATCTCCTTGGGTAATGGCATCCCCTTGGCTTGTTCCAAGCTTGGGGGAGTGCCCGGTATCTTTATCTTTATCTTTTGTCTTTTAGAGTCAAGTAGAGTCGTATCATGTCTAGGGAGGTTATTATATGAAATAGGTGTGTGCATTGAGGTCTATCACTCCTTCTGTGGAGAGATTGTATCCGTGAGTGTGGAGTCGTCTATGATGGAATATTAATGAGAAGTCTATTGGTTCCTTTGCTGCACTTGGTATTCTGTTCACGCAATCGACCTTATATGATGATTCTTATGGGGAGTATTGACCTTATATCAGGTATGGCTTTGAAAACTTTATTTAATCTTGGCAAACATAGCTTTGGTCATAACAACAAGCATGGTTTTCTTAAAGTAGCGACATAGCCAAAACCTTTATGTTATTATGCTTGAAGTGTTATGCTGACACGAAAGACAACTTGATGTGTTATGCTTATTTTAATGTTTATGCTTTATATTGCTTTGCATCTTAGTCATCATCAATTGTCTGTTCTCTCAAAGCCTTTGCTAGCCTAAACTCTGTACTAAGCGGAATTCTGCTTGTGCATCCATACCCTTAAACCAATACCTTCCATATGAGTCCACCATACCTTCCTATTCGTGGTATTCCACTACCACCTCCTAAAGTATAGAATTTATGTGTTATCCTTAAATGTTCAAAATCTTCTATTTTGTGCCCCTGTTTTAGCTCATGAGGAAGTAGTAGTTAATTCATGATCTTTTTAAGTTGGACAAGTTTTACCCCGGGATTGCATGTCTAATCTGCAAACCCCTAATACGAGGAGGAACTTGCATGAGTGCGCCCGGCTCATAAAAGATAATACAACAAACAAACCCTCCTTCACGCTTTGTTCATGAGAAATCAGAAAACTTTTGGCAGTGATAAACAAAGGAGATTAAGGGGATGTGATCGTCCCCGTGCGGGAGCCGTTCCTCGAAACTTGTCCAGTTTGAGAAGTAATTGAGTTATCTATTAGCATTCGTTGACAAATCATGCACCTCTCAAAACTTGTTTTCATTCTGTTTGATTTAAGGATAGCACATGAGTTTTCCCTACTTCCCTAGAGCAGGGCCTATCTCTTAGTTTTAGGTTGAGTCAGTTATTCCTACTTCCTTCTATTCTTAAAGAGAGCAGACATTTGATGTTGACGAGGATTCATTCATATAAAGTTGCATTAAGATTTTTCATATCATATCCTTGTTGACATTATCATTTGATAAGTAAGTTGTTTGTCAAGCCCAGCTAAAGCAAACATCTTCCTTTGTGTTAACACTTTCACTTCTTGCCTAATAGCATGTTCTTTCAAAAGCTTCAATTAATCTCATCAAAACATAAAGAGAAAGAGCAAAAGTAAAAAGGTATTAGTTGTTATTTGACCAAAGGACATGTTTGCCATGATTTGATGAGTTTCCTTAGCCCTACTTTCGATTATAAGTGTTACCACTCTTTTATAAGGGCCTTATGAGTTGAATATTGCTGTTGAGGATATTTGAGTTTGGTGAAGAAACTGTGATGCTTCTTGTCCGTATTCTATTTATCGACACTTCACTCTCTAAACTTGTGGACAGGTTTACCGAGCTCAATATTCGCTTGGGGACAAGCGAGGTCTAAGTTTGGGGGTGTTGATACGTCCAAAATGCATCACTATTTTATATCGTAATTCATCCTTATTCATTGATATATTTCACATTACGATGATGTTCTTATGTTGTTTTGGCCTATTTTACACATTTTGCAACTTTCCGGTGCCGAAGCAGCAGACGCAAGATTCAGCGGTAAAAAGTGGACGCTGAGTTGCTGAAGAAGAATACCTCCAAATTACCTGAAAATCGACGGAGGGTATTTTCCAGAAGGATCACGAAGATACGCAAAAGAGCAACCAGAGGGGGGCCACAGGGTGCCCAGGCGGCCACCTGGCGCGGCCCCCACCCTGGCCGTGCCGGGAGGGCGCCTGGAGCCCCTGGCCCACTCCAGGTTCCCCCCTCTGGCCTATATACTCCTCGTCATCCAGAAACCCTAAAAGGAGGAGAGTTTACGGAGTTCCGCCGCCGCTCCGTGGCGGAAACCTACAGAGAAGAAAAGCCATCTTCGGCGGGCAGATTCCGCCGGGGAGATCACCTCCCGGAAGGGGAGATCATCGCCATCGTCATCACCATCATCACGGGCATCATCGAGATCATCATCAACATCATCCCCAACATCAGCACCATCTCCATCTTCATCCAATCTCATCTCACAATTGCAACTTGTGTTGTAATCCGTACTATCTATCCCCTCTACTCCATCGGTGTTTATTACTACTTTGTGGTGAATGTTATTGAGTCTTGTTGGAGAAATATCATTGTGTCCAGATTGTTTATCATCCATCTATCTCCACTGATCATGATCTCTTTTATGTCTTGTGAGTAGTTACTTTAGTTCTTGAGGACATGGGAGAAGTCTTGTTGTTAGTAGTCATATGATGTTGAAGTAATATGTGTTGTTTGATACTTAAGTTGTGTTGTTATTTTCCTAGTGGTGTTGTGTGAGTCGAACACTCAACACTTCGCCTTATTAAGGACCTAGGGGAATACATTGTGTACAAAGAATGCTAACGGTGGGTTGCCGGAGTGACAGAAACCTGAACCCCAGTTCGCACGCTTTTGCACAAGGGAACAATGGATCATCGATCGTATTGCTATGGTTAGGCTTTTGCCTTAAATACTATCTTGTATTTGCGGATGCTTGCAAGGTGTTTAATCATAAGAGTGCACTCATCTTAGTCTAGAGGGTGTACTAGCATAGATCCACCCACTCAACACTTATCAACGCATCACATAGTACCGATACGGAATATGGCGAAAGCACATGACTACCTCTCCCGTGTGTCCTCAAGAACACTTTAGCCTTTATAAGTTCAGTTGCTAGGCCTCTCCTTTGCTCAGAAAGGATTGGGCCACTTGTTACTCTCTAGTGCCTTTTACTTTGCTCACTTTTACTTTCCTGTTGCTTATATCAAGAAAACCCCTAAAAAGTTATCTTTCAGTGCTTGCAGTTATTCCTTACTCAGAATCACTTATCAATACCTTCTGCTCCTCGTTGGGTTCGACACTCTTACTTATCGAAAACGCTGCAATAGATCCCTTACGGTTGTGGGTCATCAGTTGCAGAGCGGCATCGATGAAGACGTCGACCGCAAGCTAGAGGATCAGAGGAATGCGACCAACAAAGAGGCACGCGGGATGTTCGATGAAAGTTCTACCAAATTTCTAGCCAAATTGGATGGTGTTCTAGATGATCTGAGTGTGGATATTGGGAAAATTCATTTGGATGGTGATGCTGAGACTAGGGAATTTCAGGCGGTCAAGGGCAATAGAAAATCACTTCCTATATTGCATGTGACTGCCACGGTCAAGACCGCCACTCAGGCTAGCGAATTCGACAAGGAGAGGAGATGAAACGTATATGCCTATGTGTCATCACCGACTGTCGAGGCTAAGGTAATTGATGACAAACGACCAGAAGGTAAAGCATCGTCAGCTGTAGACAAATGGTCTGCACTCAGGAATTTTTGCAAGCCAAGGGGATTATGTTTTTTCTATGGAGAACGTTGGTCTCGTGATCATTAGTGTAAACAGACAGTACCATTACATTTTTAGGAGTTAATTGAGCAATTGCAGTCCATAGATAATTCAGGCTATGCATCTAACACTGAGACACCACCTGAAGTTCATGCTATGAAAATTTCTGCAGCTACATTTGGAGGTCATGCTTCTCCTACAACTATGCAACTTGTTCTCCAAGTTCAGGGTATACCTATGACCTTTCTAGTGGACTTTGGCATTACTCATACCTTTACTGATGAAGCCTTCATTCAACAACTACAAGGAATGACTGAAGTTTCCCCAGTTTCAGTTAAAGTTGCTAGTGGCTCCACCTTGGAATGTAAATTCCAGTTACCTAATTGTTCTTGGTCTTTCCAACAATTTGATTTTGTTTCTGAAGTCAAAATTTTGTCCTTAGGAGCCTATGATGGCATATTGGGAGTAGATTGGCTGACTCTTCATAGTCCTACGCAAAATCCATTTGGACGTGAAGTTGCTTTCTTTTTACAGGAAGGGACAACTAGTTACTTTACAAAGCACTGATCATGCTAGTTCATTGTTTACACTTGTCTCAGTCTATTCCTTGTTGGAAACACAGGAAATGCCAGTGCGAGCTAAGTTCCAGGGATTGTTCGATAAATATCCTGAAGTATTTCCTGCTCTATAAGGGCTTCCACCTAGGAGAGAATATGATCACACCATTCCTTTAATACTAGAAGCTAAAACAATTTTTATTAGGCCATACAGAGTAGCTCCACATCTCAAGGATGAGCTAGAAGCACAAGTGCAAGAGTTACTCAGAGCTGGATTAATCCGAAGAAGATCTCGTGCCTTTCTTCTCCTGTGATATTAGTTAAGAAAAATGACTCTACTTGGAGGATGGTTGTGGACTATAGATACCTCAATACACTCACTGTTAAAGGCAAATCTTCGGTGCCAGTAATAGATGAGTTATTGGTGAACTTGTGGGAGCAAGTTGGTTTGCAAAACTAGATTTGAGAGCAGGATATCATCAAATTAGACTGGCTTCAAAAGAAGAATATAAGACTACATTTCCGACTCACAATGGACATTTTGAGTTTACAATGTTGTCTTTTGGTTTGACAGGAGGCCCTCGTACATTCAAAGGAGCTATTAACTTCACTTTGTCTCATGTTTTAAGACTGTGTGCTTTGGTATTCTTTGATGATATATTGATATATAGCAAGACATTCTATGAGCACCTGGCTCATGTGAAGCAAATTCTTAAGCTGCTACAAGCACACTAGTGGAAGGTTAAACTTAGTAAGTCTGCATTTGGTCAAAGACCTGTTACATATTTGGGGCATGTCATTAGTGGAGAAGGAGTGAGTACAGATCCTCACAAGATTTCTATTATCTCTACATGACCTATTCAAGTTAATGTCATGTGAGAGGGTGTTATGCCCAGGATGGAGTTATACCTCCTACGTGTCGAGGCACGACTTAAAGGCATAAGTCCATCCTAGAATGATCTCAAGTTTGGTATCTTTGCACAACTCATGTAAAAGAGGGATTAAAATGCAAAAGGAGATAGTTGGCTTACACTCGCCACTTCACACAATACATTACATAAGCAATACATCATTCAAAACATCACAACCCGACTACGGGTGAAGATCCAAAAGAAAGATACCAAAACAACATAAAGCCACAGGCCAAGATCGAATCCTAGTAGAAACCACTACTGAACATCGAAACGTCACAAGCAAACGGCCACTAGCTTCATCGAGCTCCCGGTGAAGAACTGAAACCAACTCCTGCATCGAACTCGACTGAACCTGCATCTGGTGTGGTGAAGTAACTGTGAGCCACAGAGGACTCAGCAATCCCGTTCCCGGGTAACAAGACTATTTAAGCCTTGGGTGTGGACAAGGCTGAAGAAAGAAATATGAGGTGAAGGAACAAACAAGAGTCTGCAGCAGCATCTAGCACTAACTTACGTAATAGAGAGCGAGAAGAGAAGAGCATCGGTCGAAAGATGATCAAGAAGTGATCCTAACTAAAGCCGGTCAAACATAACCCCACCGTGTTCAACTCCCGAATCCCTATTCGGAAATTGACAGTCACGGTACACACGCTGGTAGTGTATTGAAACATTGTGTCAAGTTATCTACAACCGGAATTAACAAGCTCCCATCTGCCACATAACCGCGGGCACGGCTTTCGAAAGTTCAAACCCTGCAGGGGTGTTCCAACTTGGCCCATCACAAGCCCACGATCCGCGGAGTCGCAACTCCATAGGTGGGAAGACCCGAGTATTCTCGGAATCCCGTGCTCAAGTTAAACCGAACTAAGGTAAGGCTAATCCAGCAAATCCTCCCGGCGTGTCGACACCCTGATAGTAGCCGCGCGTATCTAGGTCTCAGGACACGACCGGATGGGCGATTCTACAGGACCCAAACCTCGAGTTTCCCCGTGGTGGTTCCCGCAGACTCCCCGTTTGGGACCAACGCCATCAGCACTGGCCCCCCCTGCTATGTAGAAATAAAGGATCCTCGAGGGAGCGACCCCCTATGCAAATTTAATTATTTAATTAAGTTGTTATTAAGAGGCAAATAGTACCAATGTTGGGACTTGCTGGAAAAGACTTAGCACTTAGCGGTTTATCAAGGGGGTCCCATACACCCCAACCGTGTTAGGAACGCATAATCAAGGAACATAACACCGGTTTATACGGTTCCTAACGGCATGAGTGGAACAAAACACCAAGCAAAAGGCTTAGCCTTCCACCCTGCCAGTATATAGATGATTTCATTTTTAAGCATTTATATAGTGTGATATAACCCAACCGAACTTCAACATGAAGCAAGCATCTTCAATCTTCACCTGCAACTAACAATGCTATAAGAGGGGCTGAGCGAAGCATACTTAGCCAAGCAACGGTTTGCATAGGTAGGGTGGTTAAACATGGCAATTGGTTACAAGTAGGAGGCTGACAAGAAGACATGGGCATCGAGGCAACACTATAGATCGAGACTTCTAGCAATAGGCAAAAATAGTAATGGTATCCGGGTTCGGTCATCTTGCCTGGGACGTCGGTCTCGGGCGTCACAACTCTCCCACACTAACAGAGGATCTCGACCCGAGATCCTAAAGATATCACCGGGTAAAAACGGAAGAGGAAGAGGTAAAACAAAGTTGCTTCTTTGACAGACGAGTGAAACCAAGAACCTTGAAAGGTTAAACAAGTTGAAAGAAGAAAACAACGGAGATGAACGAAGTTAAGAGCACTCCGGTAAAATGAGTAACAAGGAGTATTATGAGAACCTTGGAGGTTGAAAGACATGAAACAAGAGCTTACGAACCAAAAGGATATGAAACTGCAATGGTGTCGCCAAGGAATAAGAATGACAGAATTTGGACAGCACTCCGTCTGAAATGAAAGGAATTAACAAAAACTTGAGGAGATGGAGTGATACTTGATGAAAACAACAACATATTGCCTCCGAAATAATTGAAAGAATGGCACAAGGTTAAGAAAGATTCAGACAGCACTCCGGTTAAAAGATAGGCAAGCTAGATAAGATGAGAGAACTTGAATGAAGAATACAACACTCCGGTTAAATGGACTAGAAAAGAAAAGAACATGATCTTGAAAAGAAAACAAGATGATGGTTTGAAGAGAGCAACATCACAATGCCTCTGGAATGAATGAAAAGCATGTAACTCAAAGAAAGACTTGAACGGAGAAGAAAAATGACAACATCTCTCAAAATTGAATTTGAAAGAGCATCCTTACGAAGAAGGGTTGAATTGGGTTGTTGGGAAAAGAACAACGAAAGAATAAGTTTGATGTGGGCTTATGGAAAACATCTCAAAATTAAGAGGTGACAACCAGCCACTGACGAAAACAATTGATTGGATTGAGATCAACAAGGAGACGAAAAACTTATCTCCTCGGAAGGATTAATGAAGAACTTGGGTCATTTATAAGCACCATAATACAACAATCCTTAGGGAAAACTTTTAGGTGAAATACAACCCAAGATAACTCCAATGAATAAATTGAAGGGTTGAAAAGACCTGCTGAACAAGGAAAATGATGGTTTTAAATATCTCATTCTTGATAACTCGTGAATCATAAAACATGAAGGAATTGTCAAGAATGACATAACACCATCTGAAAAGATAAGGTAGAAAGAATTGCACTTGGAAAGCATGAAGAAGAATGCTTGAGCTCCAACAAGAATCTTGATGAAGCCTTCGATGATGAATTAAAAACATGATGAATTACCATGAAGAACTCCGGTAACAAAAGCAAGAGAAGTGAAAGATGAAAAGAATAAGATTCAAGGCCTGCGATGAATTAGATGAAGTTGAAATGATAAAATTGAAATAACTTGGAGCTCCGGCAAACAAGATGAACAACTTAGAACTGAGAATATGATATGATGAACAAGCTCTGAAGGAAGGGATTAAAACACCTTGAAGGAATAAGAATAAGAATTATGTCATGCATACCCTTCACCAATTTAATTGATGACAACCAAAGGATTTGGCATACTACTTATTCTCGTTGCAAGGAATTAAAGAGAGATCTGGCACAAGCTTGGATAAACTTCAACAAAGCACCGGTAGGATTATGAAAAGAACAAAAGAATTGAAACGATAACAACGGAAGAGTAAACTTGAAAGAATCACCGTAAGAATAGGAGACGAATGAAGAGGCATCAATGAAGAATATTTGGAGGACAAAGTTGAAAACTGAGAACGAAGAAATATTCTGAAATGATGGCCTTCGAAGGATCACAAAGAAAAGAATTCATGAAATGCTTCGGACGGTATAAAGAATTCCTCACAATCAGAACAATAATGAGGATGGCAAGAAGGTAGAACCACAACTCTTGAGAGAACGGCCAAGATTTAAGAGAAACACTTCTCCGGTCTTCAGATGTAGATAATGAAGACGAGAAATGCCATGAAGAATTGTTGAGCACTCCGGAATGAAGAATTAAAAAGGTTGAACCAATGATGAAAAGAATTTGAAAGCGATCTTGGAGAAGGCATGTGACTGATGGAGATCATTCTTACGTCACACTTGAAAAGAGTTTGAGTATAACTCCAGAAAATAGAAGAGTCAGGTAAGATCCTGGAAAAGACCTGTGGGTTAGGGCCCACTCAAAGAAAATCACCGTTGAAAAAGATTGCTTAAGAGATATTGCATCGGATGAATTAAAAGGCTTGAGTAAGATAACAATGCTCAAACTAGCTTGAACGGAATAAGAATGGAATTATGAATCTTCTGAGATACCTTCAGCTCTCCGGATATGAATAGCAAGAGGAGAATGACTAATTGGTGCACCGGAATAAGAAAGCATTATGAAATGAGGAAAAAGGATAAGATCAACACCGAAATCTTGAATTACATCCACCGGAAGAATTAGAGAACAAAAGAATGATTAACTTGAAGCTCTTGAGCATCTTCACGATAATTCACCGGATAAGAACATTGAAGGAAAAGAATGAAGAAACCTCACATGAATAAAATGGATATTTCATTTGAGAATTCTTGCTCCGAGAAGAAGAAGGGTGGGAGGGTGGGGAAAAACAAGACAAATTGGGATGAACAAAATGGACACCGGTTGAAAAAGAATTTAACATAACCATCTTGATGGTTAAGAAGGACTAGCACTCCCATAGAAATATGAGAACACCGATTAGGAAGGTATGGAATCAACATTTGACATCGAAGCAACTCGAATACCAGAATCAAAACAAGAACAAAGGGTAGATGTGTTGCAGCATGATCTTCACAATATCATCCGAACAGAGGATTGAACGAATGAATTCCGCAGTTACATCAACTAGACGAGAAGCCACTTGGAGAACAAAAGGTAAATAAAAAGGAACAAGGATCAGATAGAACAAATACAAGATAGAAGCTTCGTTCGACATCTTCGTGCTGAAAGCTCATGGAACGTGTTACAAAAGGGTTTTGTCATCCCCGGATCAGCATAGCCAAGGACCCTTTAAGATGCAACTCCCGATCAGAACAAGTCCATAAAACCACTTCACTCAATGTAAAACCCCAAACTTCATATCGAGCATCCGTTGGAAGAATGCCTAGAACTACTAGATGAACCCACCTATAGATTTCCGAAAGTTTCCAGTTATGCAATCAGGTGTTGGGGATACACGGGAAGCACCGCGCAATCAACTCTAAACCTACATCCAGGTGTATCCATCCTTCAACACATAACCAGTCTTTCTCGGAAACCGTTTACCTCGGACCTTCGAAAAGCATCCACTATAACAAGCTATGGCAATACTCTCGAACTACCTCCCCAGTACTGGGTGATGTCGGGGTTATCTTGCCACTGGCCGTATAGGAGAGATTTTCGATGTCGGCCGTCTTAAGTATTTAGTACTGCCGCGATATGCTTGTTACAATGATACCCCGAAGCTCAACTCCTCGGTAACAGGAGGCATCGGGAACAATATCCTTGTCACAAGAACATCGAAACAATCCCAGAATACTCGCGGGATCCTAAAAAAAATTTGGTGCAATTTTTGAAAGTAGAAGAGAAAAGAGTAATCGTCAGGAGTCCTCACCAGAAAGAAAGGGGATGAGAAGCAAAGAAAAATCCTACTCTCCGATATATATATAGGACTCAAAAAGTTTTTCAGTGTGTGCCTAGACTCAACCGTCAACGATTCGATCAATCAGTGGGGGCTTCTAGGTCGGAGAAGGCTCTGAATACCAACTTGTTATGCCCAGGATGGAGTTATACCTCCTACGTGTCGAGGCACGACTTAAAGGCATAAGTCCATCCTAGAATGATCTCAAGTTTGGTATCTTTGCACAACTCATGTAAAAGAGGGATTAAAATGCAAAAGGAGATAGTTGGCTTACACTCGCCACTTCACACAATACATTACATAAGCAATACATCATTCAAAACATCACAACCCGACTACGGGTGAAGATCCAAAAGAAAGATACCAAAACAACATAAAGCCACAGGCCAAGATCGAATCCTAGTAGAAACCACTACTGAACATCGAAACGTCACAAGCAAACGGCCACTAGCTTCATCGAGCTCCCGGTGAAGAACTGAAACCAACTCCTGCATCGAACTCGACTGAACCTGCATCTGGTGTGGTGAAGTAACTGTGAGCCACAGAGGACTCAGCAATCCCGTTCCCGGGTAACAAGACTATTTAAGCCTTGGGTGTGGACAAGGCTGAAGAAAGAAATATGAGGTGAAGGAACAAACAAGAGTCTGCAGCAGCATCTAGCACTAACTTACGTAATAGAGAGCGAGAAGAGAAGAGCATCGGTCGAAAGATGATCAAGAAGTGATCCTAACTAAAGCCGGTCAAACATAACCCCACCGTGTTCAACTCCCGAATCCCTATTCGGAAATTGACAGTCACGGTACACACGCTGGTAGTGTATTGAAACATTGTGTCAAGTTATCTACAACCGGAATTAACAAGCTCCCATCTGCCACATAACCGCGGGCACGGCTTTCGAAAGTTCAAACCCTGCAGGGGTGTTCCAACTTGGCCCATCACAAGCCCACGATCCGCGGAGTCGCAACTCCATAGGTGGGAAGACCCGAGTATTCTCGGAATCCCGTGCTCAAGTTAAACCGAACTAAGGTAAGGCTAATCCAGCAAATCCTCCCGGCGTGTCGACACCCTGATAGTAGCCGCGCGTATCTAGGTCTCAGGACACGACCGGATGGGCGATTCTACAGGACCCAAACCTCGAGTTTCCCCGTGGTGGTTCCCGCAGACTCCCCGTTTGGGACCAACGCCATCAGCACTGGCCCCCCCTGCTATGTAGAAATAAAGGATCCTCGAGGGAGCGACCCCCTATGCAAATTTAATTATTTAATTAAGTTGTTATTAAGAGGCAAATAGTACCAATGTTGGGACTTGCTGGAAAAGACTTAGCACTTAGCGGTTTATCAAGGGGGTCCCATACACCCCAACCGTGTTAGGAACGCATAATCAAGGAACATAACACCGGTTTATACGGTTCCTAACGGCATGAGTGGAACAAAACACCAAGCAAAAGGCTTAGCCTTCCACCCTGCCAGTATATAGATGATTTCATTTTTAAGCATTTATATAGTGTGATATAACCCAACCGAACTTCAACATGAAGCAAGCATCTTCAATCTTCACCTGCAACTAACAATGCTATAAGAGGGGCTGAGCGAAGCATACTTAGCCAAGCAACGGTTTGCATAGGTAGGGTGGTTAAACATGGCAATTGGTTACAAGTAGGAGGCTGACAAGAAGACATGGGCATCGAGGCAACACTATAGATCGAGACTTCTAGCAATAGGCAAAAATAGTAATGGTATCCGGTTTCGGTCATCTTGCCTGGGACGTTGGTCTCGGGCGTCACAGAGGGTTGTTGGTTCTAACCGGGTACTACAGAAAGATTATTAAACACTATGGATTGATCACTCTACTCCTTACTTTCTTGCACTTGCATGTTGTTTACTTTCCGCTGCCCACACTCTAGATATGCATGTGTAGGTTTTATTGCTTGCTATCTACCTTGTGTTAAAATCTGCCTAAGTTTTAATAGAACTAAAAAGTGCACCTTTTGCCTTGCTAGTGTCTATTCGCCCTCCTCTAGACCTATCCCTTAGATCCCAAAACATTTAATATGTTGAAGTGCTTGATTAACATCTTTCAAATACAAGATTAACATTTTTTTAATACATGATCGACATTTTCTGCATACATAGTCAACATTTTTTGAATACATGGCAAACATTTTTTCTATGCATATTTAACCTTTTTCAAATGATTGATTGACATTTTTTTCAAATAGAAGATTTTTTACCATTTTTAATACATGATCAACCCTTTTTCATACACTGTTATATTTTTTTGTATACATGAGCAAAATTTTCTATGCATTTAGTGTTTTTCAAATTCTTTTTATGTACAGTGTTTTTGTAATATATTTATTTAGAATATTTCTAAGTATGAACAAAAGTTAAAAAAGAAAGCATAAAATGTGAAATAAATGAGGTTGTGGCCTGCCACGCGCCTGGGCCGGCCCACCTTGCGCCTCCTTGAGGCGAGCCTTCCCTCGGCCAGCACGAAAGCTATCGCAAGATAGAGGCGTTCTCGCCTGAAGCGTCCACAGTAACAGGCCGACCCCTTAGCGTAAACTTAAATTGAAACCGAAAGCAAAAGGGGGAAGGCAGGAACGATCCTTGGTCTCTTGCATGCTACGTTTGCCACATACCACTGGGTCAACGTCTGTTTGGTGTTAAGATAGTACGGCGTGGCAAACTTGAGGGGCAAAAGCCTCGGTTTTACCACATGCTCGCCGGTTTTTTATGTTCAAGTTTTTGTTTTTACCGGTTTTCTTAGTTTTCACTGTTTTTTTTCTTCGTTTCTTTATCGCTTTTCACTGAATTTTTATTTTCTTCGGTCTTGTTTCTTGTTTTCATCGGTTTTCTTTGTTTTCTCTGGTTTTCACAGTTTTCTTTACATATTTTTGGTATATATTAAATATATTTTTCTTCTACATGTTTAATATTTATCAAATACAAGAATATGCTGATCATCATTTTTTCTGTAACATTTTTCGAATAACATTATTGAAATACTTGATTAACATTTTTGAAATACTTGATTAACATTTTTTAACTTACATGGACAACTTTTTTTTAACTTACATGGACAACTTTTTTTTAATACAAGTTTAACATTTTTTAACTTACATGGACAACTTTTTTCCGGACACATTTAGCATTCGTCAAATGATTGATTCACATTTCTTAAATAAAAGTCTAAATTTTCTAACTTACATTGTCAGCATGTTTTGTATACACACTTAACATTTTTAAAATGATTGATTAACATTTTTAAAATAATTGATTAGACTTTCCATCATTTTTAAATACTTGTTGATTTTTTTGTATGTATTTTTCGTATATATGAGAAATATTTTTTATACACATTTAACATTTTTCGAATGCTGAGCTAACCTTTTTGTTAAATGTTTTATCTAAATTTTTCTTAATATATTTACATAGAAAATTTGGAAGCATAAAAAGAAGGAAAAAAAGAAAAAATATATGAAAAAGACAAAAAAAACTTGAGGCTGTGGCCTCCGGCGCATCTGGGCTAGCCGAACTCACGCTTATGTTTCTATAGTGATTTTTTGTTTTCGTAGTTTTCTCTTTCTTTGCTTATCTTTTCTTTCGATTTTCTGTGTCAGTTTAACGGTTTTCTATGTAGGATTTCAATGATTTTCATTTGGATTTTGGTTTACTGTGTTGCTTTATCGTTTTCCTTTTTTATTTCCAACACATGTCTATTTTTTCACACACATTGTACATTTTTAATATACATCAGGAACTTTCTTTTATACACGGATTATATTCTTATTTGATTAAAATTTTATAAAAACTTATGAACTGTACAATTTTCGTTACTAAGGACACATGTTTTGCACCAGTTGAATATTTTCAAATACATTATTAACACTTTTAGAAATACATGTTTTTGAACTTTTTTCGAATACATGTTAAAAATCCAAATATATGTTAAAATATTTTTCATCGAATATATTATTATTATTTTAGGAAAAAACATATGAGAACATTTTTTCTGATACGTGTTAAAAAAGTCCAAGTACACGTCAAATGATAATATATTTAAACTAAGAAAAAAATTACATTGTATAAACATTTTTTTAATGTCATAAACATATTTTGGAAATACACCGTTTTTTTAATATAACATACATTAGTGATAGAGAGAAGAAGAACCTTCGGATGAAGAATTACCAAACCGTGGCCTTCGGAGGACGAATTTCACCTACGTTCTCGACTCCTTCCTCACACACATATGTCGCGCTAGTGAGGCTATATCAAAATTGCTTTTGCAGGTCATGTACAGTAGGCTAGCAAGCTGGTGGACATCATTTACCGCCTAGAGATCATCATTGGTTGCGTGTAATGAAGAAGAGGGAGAGAGACTTTCATGTGGGGTCCAGTTCACTTCGGAGTTAAGTTTGAGGTTCGGTTAGCTTCGACCACTTTATTAACTCATCATATTTTAGGAGATAGTGTTTGAGAGAGAGTGTAGGGAGTTATAGGATAGGAGTTTTGCTAGAGATGCTATAAATGCCTCTTTGATTCGAAGGCTTTTTATAAACGCTTTGAAGGACTCAAATTTTGATTTTTTTTTTCCTATGTTGGTCAGTTTGTTTGTATGATTGCATCATACATGAAATTTTTCTAAGAGTTATTGCGAACTATATTCTATAGAAATTTTTAGCATCTACTCAAATATCTTGAAATGAACCCTTTGTTTTTGCTACGATAAAAAAATTATGACACAAATGGGCAAGTAATTGCAATCATTCGTTTCTCCTGTTCCTGTGAATCAAAGAGGCCTTTCTGTACAAAGATCCAAGATCAGTCAGCTACTCCTTGCAAACTACTCCCTCCGTTCGGAATTACTTGTCTCCGAAATGGATGTATCTAGAACTAAAATACGTCTAGATACATCCATTTTTGCGACAAGTAATTGCGAACGGATGGAGTAAAATTGATGGCATGCATTGCGTCCAGCCGGTAAAACTAGCTAGTGAACCAACACTAGCTTGGTTTTCTCCCGAAGGACTAGGGCCGACAACGGCTAGGACGGCCCAGCCTTAACCAAATGAACAACATACATATGAGGCTAATTTTCGTGTTTTGACCATTTTTTTAAAGTTAATTGAGAATTGATCCTACTTTGTAAAAAATACGGGATCTGACCTTTGCTACCACGAGGGTTCATGGCGGTAGGGTTTAACATCCTACCGCCAAAAACTTAACTCTGCCGTCACATTCGTTTGATGCCAAAAAAAAAAAAAAAAATTCCCGCCAAGATGTTTGGCGGTAGGTTGTATAAACCTCCCGCAATAGTTAGTGGCGGTAGATCTATAAGCTAGACGCAGGGCTAGGCAGCACCACAGGCATGCATGCACATTGCATTTGAGGTCGTTGTGTATTGAAATATATCCTAGTAGCTCTTTCTCTAGCCCGCATAGTTACTACCCCTGCGTACTACTTCTAGTGCTAGCCCCGTCAATCTAGGCATGCATGTAGTTCATTGTATAAGGCTGGTGCCAACGCGGGCGGTAGTGGGGGCGGTACCGCCCGCGGTCGGGCGGTAGCGGGGCGAGAGAGGGGCGAGACGAGAGCGGCGGGCGGTGGATCCGTCGCCGGGCGAGAGCGGGCGCTATCGCCCCGCTCTCGCCCGCGTTGGCGGCGGCAGGCGGGCGGTAGTGGGGCGGGAGGCGGGGCGGCGCGATGGCGTGGCGGGGCGGTAGTGAGGCGGTAGTGGGGGCGGCAACGTGGCGCGCTCTGATTCGTCCACGTGGCGCGCTCTAATTTTTTTAATTTTTTATGTAATTTTTTTATTTTTTATGTAATTTTTTTATTTATTATGTAATCAGTACAATTTGTAGTTGAATAAAATTATTTTCTTACATTATTTTGAATGTCTAAAGAAATGCGAGTGAAATAACTAAATCTGAGGAGAGAGAAGATGACGTGGCGGTAGTCTGCCACTACAGCCCGTGCACTGGCACCGTGATGTGAGAGTGGGGTGAGAGTGGGGTGAGAGTGAGGGTAAAAGCTGACGTGGCGGGGCGATAGTGGGGCGGTGCGTTGGCACCAGCCTAAGTACTTTGCATGCCTTGATGCATGTTCATGCCGTGATGTGCATGTCACCAACGCCCATGGTGGCAGGCTTTACTGGTGGTAAAAGTTCACACGTCGAGTAGGGCGTCAGAGAGATCAATGCACGACGATGAGGACAACGAACATGCATGCCTACCATCATGGTATTTGGCGGTAGGATTTCACAGCCTATCGCCAAAGGCCTTGACAGTAGGGTATTTTTTTTTTCGTTGAACGACCGTCAAGATGTAGTTAAGTGCTACCGTCATTGATGTTGGCAGTAGGCCATGTTACCATACCGCAATGATAGTGACGGTAGGAAAAAAGATCAGATCTTGAAATATTTACGAACCAAGATCAGATCTGGCTAAACTTTTTAAAAATGGTCAAAATATCAAAATTGACCCACATATGATACATGAATGTACAGTTACAAGAAAGGTAAGCAGAGGCGGAGACGTAACTAAAACAAAAGGAATCTCACAGTGAGAGCTATAGGTGCGACGACATGATGCCCCAGTCGGTTAGCATGGACTTTCGGTTGACCTTGGCGCAGAATCGCGCCTACGGAGACTAACCTTCGACGCTGTTGAACGTGACATATGTGTATCTATCTTCAATTGATCTTTCTATTAATACATATACGGATATACCCGTGGGTAGCAACGGCCTCCTCGGGGTGTGGCAGCCTCGATGAGCATGTGACCCATGTGTAACGCCCGCATAATTAAGCTACAGTAATCACATATTAATGGTGTCATGACATCGCAATTATTTTGCGAATCGTCACTTATTCCAAATCAAAGTTAAATTCAAATCTAATTTGTAGGTGAAATTATTATTTCTTCTAAGGGTAAAACAAAAAAATTCGACGGACTGCAATTATTCACTAAGAAATTATCATGTAGAATCCAACATCATTTGACTCACAGATAAATTCCTAGTAATTTATAAAGTGGTCCAGCGTCATAATACTTGACCTTTTCAATTTTCAAAATTATTTAAACTTGACCAAAAGCTCTGAAACTTTTTTTGCAACACCTAAATATTGTACATGATTTATATGCCAAGTTTCCTATATAACATAGTAAAATTGGTGGACCAACTAAATGCAAAGAAATGGAGAATTACAAAACAGAAATAAATAAAAGAAAACGGAAAAATGGTGAAAGGACAAAACTGGCACTGTGCCACGGCCTAGCCGCGACAGCAGTGCTAGGCCGGCCCAGCCCACCTCATCGTCATCCCTAACCTTCACCGCATCACCATGGAGCTCGCACTCACGTACACACCTCGGATCTCCACGTGTTGTCCATCCACTGCCTCCTCGCGCACATATAGGCTCCCTCGAGACCCCTAGCGGAACCCTAGCCCCCAATCGCTCTCCCTCTCACTCGTTCTCTCGATTAGTTCGACACCGAGCGCTACTGCCGCCATGGCCATTGTCACCATGCGGCCACTGACCTCCCCTCCGTCTATGAATGCGCCAGGAGAATCGTCATCATCTGATGCTTCCTCTTTGTCCATGACCACGAGCAGGAGTCCCTGCATCGCGTGGATCGGGCGGCTTCATCGTCTTCGGCCACCTCTGCCTCCGCCATGGATCCGCGTCACAGCACTTCCACCCGAGCACGCCACTGATATCCTCTCGGTGAGCGGCGCTGATCCCTCGCCCTTCTTCCGTCGACGTAGCCGCCGCCCAAGTCCTCCCGAGGCCGCACCAAAAGCTCTGCTTCCCCGGGCGAGCGCGCACCTCTGGCTACGCCTCGCCTTGTCTGGCCGCTCCCTCCGGCCGCCCCAGCCTGCCCCCCATCTGCGCACCCGCGCGTGCGCGCCCGCACACTCCCTCGCGCGCCACCCCCTTGCCAGCGTAGCCCTGCACCGCCCGACAGCGCTTGACGCGCGCTACGGCCTTGCCGCTCGCCGACTGGCGCTGCTGCCCCTGCCAGTTGCTGCTTGCTGCCTGCTACTGCCCGTTGCCCCTACCGCCCCCGCGAGCCCGCCACCGCCTAGCGGCACCACTCCTCACTGCCCGCCGGAGCTCCGCTCCCAGCACACCGCCGCCCCTGGCCGCGATCCACACCGCGCGCAACGCGCGCCGACCCGCGCTCCTCGCCACTGCATCGCCCGCGCCACGCCACTGCCCACCACTCCTCTACATGTACTACTACTAGCTATTGTAGATGTTGCTAGCTTTTCTATTTCTACAATGACTAACCCTCTAGGCAGCCCCTAAACAATGTCTAAACAGCTGTTAACATGAGTAAAAATAGTGAGTAGATAGTACACTTGACAAGGCTTAAATGTTTCCACTGGACCAAATCCATTTGATGAATGAATTAAATCCTACAAAAATCATAAAATGCTATCTTCTGTTAACAAAGAACGGAATTAACCCCTAGCATAGTAAGTTGCGTGTTGTGTGTGTTGTGTGTGGTGTGTGTGGCCGGCTTGGCTAAGGCCGCGTGTGGCTGGCCCTTATGTTAATTAGGACTAATTTAGTTTAGGGAAGTGTTGCTGGCCGGGTCGCCGGCCGAAACGTTCCGCCGGTCGCGCTACGTGCGTTCGATCTCTTTACATCCAACGGCTGGGCCTCGTGCCAGGTGTACCCCCGCTATGCGCACTCGCCAGATCGACCCACTCGCCAGATTTGTTGCAACCGTATCGATGGAACGCACTTGCCTGATGCGGCGGTTTTCATTTGGGCGAGTCTGTGCGAGAGAGGAGCAGAGGGGACGGATCCGGCGACTGGAAGGGCGACGCGCGGCGCGGATCTGGATCCGGCGACTGGAGGGGCGACGTGCGGCGGCGCCTGAGAGCTCGCTCCCCCGACCCTGATGGAGCCACCGGCGGGTATTCCCCCTTCCCCACCCCCTTCTGCCTCGGGCCCTGACCCTGACCCCAAATTGTTCCTCCCCGACCCTGATCTCGCGCCCGTGCTCCCTTCTGCCATTTGCTCGGGCCCCAACTGGTCGCCGAATCCGTTTGTTCTCCCATCTAGTCCACTAGGTTCCGCCCCCCAATTGGTCGTTTGCTCGGGCCAGTGTTTTGTTCCGCGGCCTGTAGTATTTGCTCCCGTGGGAGGAACAATTTGGGGGAGCAGCTACTTGTCATACACTGCTGTATAGCGTTTGGGGTCAATGAGCTTGTGGTGGGTCGAAACAATTTGAGTTCTGTTTTCGGCCATGCACAATGAATGCTATCTATAGATTCTAGAGTAGTTTTTCTGTGAACTGTATTTAGGAGCTCCCCTGTTTTGAGCTACTTGTCATACACTGTTGTATAGCGTTCTAGTTCAATGAGCTTGTGACATGTGAACTGTGTTTAGGAGCTCCCCTGTTTTGAGTTGTAGAGTGTTCGGAATTTATACTGGTTGCATTTAAGTTGTTGTCATACACTGCTGTATAGCGCCTAGGTCAATGAGCTTCTGCTTTTGTTACAATTATAGTGTGGAATGCACCAACTAGTGGACTAGATGGAGAATTGGAGGTGTTGATCTGTCTGTTTTGTACTGTAGTAGATGATGGCAAGCGATTTCGGTCGGTCGTCTCTGCAGGGGG
>LR738709.1:626434905-626533127 GCA_902687465.1 Secale cereale | reverse complement strand
GGAATTGATGCTGACGACTTAGATGATAGGAATTTTTGGCAACTGTGAGCCTGTGACCTATGAACGGCTGAAATATTTTGCAACGGCTATTTTTGTTGGTGGTAGCAAAAAACAGAAACTGCTCCAGCAAAAAAACATTATGGTTCCAGCAAAAATGCGCCGTCTTCGACGGTTGCAACCAAAACAACCTTGCCTGATCCAGCAAAAAATTTGCAGGTTGTAGCAAAACAAAAGCCTGTGCTAGCAAAAATACTTGATGGATGCAGCTTTTTCTACCACCATGTCGTAGCAAAACAAAAGCCTATGCTACCACAATCGGTTCCAGCACCGGTCATGTTTGGATGCAGCTTTTTCTCTTTGTTGTTTCCAGCAAAAATACTTGACGCCACTTGTCGTGTCGTTTTCTGTCCCGGCTCTTATTGACACTACTTTTTGTGTGCTTGTATTGTTTCATAGCGTCCATATGTGTGCACATATGTTCTTTTTTGCCACCTATTTTTGATGATGCAGTTTGTAGGCTTTTATTGACTTGTTTTTTTTTCCTTTTTGTAGATGTTGCAGGACCCTTTGGTGAGAATGAGGGGATCAAGAAGGTTAAGAAGAAGATAAAGAAGAAAGGCAATCTATGTGGATTCAAGTCAAGGTTTAACTCAAAAAGGCTAGCTGAAATTGGGAAGCAAGTATCACCGGAGAAAAGGAGAATCATTAGGGAGGGACCATTTGGAGACTTGTTGGACATCCGATCTTTCAAGGTGCCCCACGAGCTCATTGAGTTTGTTGTGATGAACACGAATCACATACTCTCTGAGTTCAAATACAAGAACAAATCCATCAACTTCAGCAAGCTCATGGTGAAAAGGATTTTCAATGTGCCATCTGGTGATAGACCCGTGAAGCTTCTTAAGAAGAGTGATGAACATGATCTTTGCACCATCTACAAGGATGGAAGCAGGGCTCCAATCGCCCATGTTGTCAAGTTGCTCACTAGCTGCAGCGATGAGGATGTTGTTATGATAAATAGGACTTGGGCACTCCTTGCGTTGGCAACTGTTTTGTGCCCAGGCACTGGCAATATGGTGAATCTTGAGTATCTAGCTTCCTTGGAAGATATGTCTGCGGTGCATGAATTCGCTTGGGATGAGCACTTGTTGGCACGAGCGATGGAGGAGGTCGCAGTCTTTCAAGAGAAGAAGAGGATGCGAGCAAATACAGAAAAAGAGTTTTAGATCACTTCATGCCTTCCCATGTTAGCGGTATGCAACGCAGCATTATGAAATACCTCCATCTACTTTCTTTGCTGCATGAAACCTTTTTGCACAGTATCTATAGCTTGCATATATGTTTTTGTTGGCTAATGTCTTTTTCCGTTTCTAAGAAGATCATATACATGGATCATGTTGATATCCCGGCCGGCCTCCCAAATGAGCATGTCATTGATTATTCCGTGCCAAGGATACGTTTTGTTTGTCAAAAGGATTTTGATTGGTTGGATAAAGTTGACAAGAACAAGCTCACTCTTGGGCAACCTTTCTACGGGAAACACACCCAAGTAATTTTGCTACATCCCGCCCCATATATTTCTTTTGCTAATGGAGTATTAACACTCCTATGTTTCTTTTGCGAACTAAATTTGCATGTAGCAATTTTTGCTTTTACATTTAGGTTATGGCAACCTTCTTATTTCCACCACTCATGTTTTGTTTTCCTAGATCCGGAGTTTGTGCAACACCCCCTACGGAGCACAACTCATGGGACAGGAAGTTGGTGCTGAAGCAGCCAGTGGGCAGGGAGTTGGTGCTGAAGCACCTAATGGCCAAGGAAGCCAAATTCATGGTGCTAAATTTCAAGCAAAGGACTCTCAGTCAAACGAGGCTCAACAAAATGTTGATGCTGAACCACACCATCATCATCGCTGAATGATTGGCTGCATCAATCATTCCCTAGCATGCAAGATCTAAGTGTATATACCTCCCCCTTCGCATTATTTTTGTTATACCCAGTTGCAAGTGTTGTTTTTTTGCTGCATCCTTCATTCTGATGTGCTACAACCATGTATTGTTGTTGCTTCATGTTTGGTTTAAGTTCATTCATCCATATGTTTAGTTTGCTACATCCATATGTTTAGTTTGCTACATCCATATGTTTAGTTTGCTACATCCATATGTTTAGCTTGCTACATGCATATGTTTATTTTGCTACATCCATATGTTTAGTTTGCTACATCCATATGTTTAGCTTGCTGCATGCATATATTTATTTTGCTACAACTACATTCTATTTTCTGCTTCATCCATATCATAATTTTGCTACATCCATATCAGTAATTTGCTACCTTGATGTATAGATCATCTGTTTTTTTATTCATGCATGACATTAAAATGCTACAATGACATTGCTTTAATTTGATTCATAGTGACACAGCAACATACCTACTTTGTTTCTCACTTAACCTTTTTTTACATCCAGACTTTTTCAAAATCTTGATGTAGTAGATGACTAAAATGATCAAATCTTCATCCTCTTGTAGGTACCAACTCAGTTTCAAATGTTGTACGACAAGCACAAGGGTATTTTTGCATCGGAGGTTGATGCAGCAGTAGGCAAGCTTGGACAGTGTTTAAAGGGATTTCAGTGCAACCGGATGGCCGCTCTCCTTCGTGATGTTGGAGACGCCATCACAGCTACCAATGAGCTCAACTTTTCATTTGAAGCACCATCATCTAAAGCTGCAAATGATGGCAGTGGAGCTGAAGCTCAAGATGATGGTGCCGCTAAAGCTGCAAATGATGGTAGTACTGCTGAAGCTCAAGATGATGGTGCCGCTAAAGCTGCAAATGATGGTAGTACTGCTGAAGCTCAAGATGATGGTGCTGCTAAAGCTACAAATGATGGCAGTGCTGCTCAAGCTCAAGATGATGGTACAACACCCAGCATGAACAAGTATGAAGTCATTGGATTGAACCTACAAGTTGAAACAGAGGTTGCTAAAACTCGTGAGCAACAAAGAGTGAGGTTCGAAATGGATGGCAACGTCTCACCTCACAGCCCCCACTCTTCTATGATGCACCTAGGAGTGCGACAGCTGGCATTTGGGATGACGAGCCATCATGTGAGTTGTTCCCAAGAGGCTCCGAAGACTATGAGTTGATGCATTGCACAGACGAGCCTACAATCAAAATGAGGACAGTCAGCCCCATCTTTGCAAACATCCCCGTGTTTCCTGTTTCAGACGACGATGACAGCCCAAGTATGCTTCCTTCCTCTTGCATTGCATTTATTTTTGTTATTCTTCATGTCATTTTTTCACATTTGTGTGATTGCAGCAAATTCTTTTTTGTACAACCTCTTGCAAACTCATCCATTTCTTGTTTTGCTACAGCTCCCACGATGGCAGCTATAGAAGAGCAAATTGTTGATGTAAGTAGTGGCCCTAGCACACATGACAAGAACACTAGGAAGAAGAGGATGGCTAAAGTCCCGGCCATAAAAAATGCCAAGGCAAAGAAGCAAAAGGTTGATGAAGTTGCAGCTATGTATGAGAATTGAGAAGTATGTTAAGCATGGGAAACCATTGAAGAAATCACTACCCAATGAGCAAGTGTGAGTTACCTAAGCCCTACATGTTTGTGATTTTTTTCTGCTCGAAACAAATGATTCATTTGATTGCAACTATGGTAATAGGACACCGTTCATCAAGATAGGTGGTTTTTACGTTGGTTACAAGAAATTCCTTGCATGCTTGAAGCCTCGCGGGGATATGAATTATGAGGTTATGTCATTATGTATTGAGATGAACAACCTCGCATCTCGTGCAGCAAGCAATAGTGTTTTGAAGAAATACATGTTCTCAGTCCACGCGGGGGTAAGGTTTTGTAAAAACAAGGAATGCTTCATTCCTTTTTTCTTCACATTTTTGCTGCAACACACACTAACCATTGTGTTGTTTCTTTCAAGTAGATCCTACTAAAACAAGACCCATCAACCTTCCGAGCTCCAGATCTCATGCCCGAGCTTGAAAGGGCTGTCACAAAGTTCAAGGTTCAAAAATTTGACCTCGTAAGTTTCCCGAGAGCCTTCTTTTGTTTCACACCACAAAACACTTTCAAATATGCATCCAATGATGCGACGCTGCTGTAACATTTTAAAAAAAGCTTCAACCATGCTTTCAATAAGCTTCAACCATGCTTTCAAGATGCTTCAACCATGTTTTAGAAAAGCTTTTAGAAAAGCTTCAACCATGTTTTCAAGATGCTTCAACCATGTTTTAAAAAAGCTTCAACTATGCTTTCAGTAAGCTTCATCCATGCTTTCAAGATGCGTCAACCATGTTTAAAAAAAGCTTCAAACATGCTTTCAGTAAGCTTCATCCATGCTTTCAAGATGCTTCAACCATGTTTTAGAAAAGCTTCAACCATGCTTTAAAAAAGCTTCAACCATGCTTTAAAGATGCTTCATCCATGCTTTCAAGATGCTTCAACCATGTTTTATAAAAGCTTCAACCATGCTTTAAAAAAGCTTCAACCATGCTTTAAAGATGCTTCATCCATGCTTCCAATCAGAGTCTAAAACAACTAACTTAAAAAGTGCTTCCACCTTCCTGACTTTCTTTTGTTTTTCCAGCTCTTTTTCACAATTGTTCATGATCGCCATTGGATACTTGTTTGCGCAAACTTGCTTCACAAACAGTGGAACATTTTTGACTCAATCAATGGAAAAGGAAAACAATCTCCTTTGAAGAAGCAGGCCAATAACCTGGTAGGCTCGTGCTCTCTATTAAATTTATGTTTTCCTTTTTGATTCATTTACATAAACACCATGTTGTCATATTTACACACCTCATTTTATTTTTCAAACTTATGTGTGTGTTTTCTGTGGTAGATCACAAACTTTTCAAATCTCGCACAAGAGTGCAGCGAATTCAATGTCAATGTTGGATCTTTCACCCGTGTTGACCTAGAGGATTACCCAAAGCAAAACAACCTGTGAGTTTTCTTTTTTTCTTTTTGCTTCAACCATGTGTTGCATTTCAACAATTTTGTTCTTTCCACTATGCATGGAACTATGATGGAGAACTTATTTTTTATCCCACAGGTGTGATTGTGGTTTTTTTGATCTCAAATATGTGGACAACTATGATGGAAAAGCCGTGAGGGACTTCAAGCAGGTACACATTTTTATTTTTATTTGCCTTGTCATTTTTGTTACAATCTTTTTTTTTGTTTTGAATACTCATGCAGCAACATACTTGCTTACTTTTTGCATTCATATTACAGGAGGACATGGCGCGGTACCGCATGCATGTGGCACACAACCTCTTCACTCACCCAATGAACAATGCCCCAAAGGAGCGAGCATTCCAGCAAGAGTTGGCGGCTTGATTTTCTGGAAGGTTCAAGATGAAGAAGCTCGTTTCTTTGTTAGGTTTAGATAATGAACGAGGTGGTAGCGTTCCAATAGGATTAAAGTAGTGCGCGTTCGTATGTAAACTGATGATACCTCCGGTAAAAACAGATGTGTTCTTTTTTGGCATGTAAAATGATGACAACTTGATCTTTAGGTGAAGCACTTCTTTTCTGTTTAATGGCATGTGTTCTTCTGTTTGCCAACATGATCATGCTGGTTCTATCAGATGTTTTTTTTGTTTCGCTTGTTCTGCAATATGAAAATATTTCAAACTTCACCCGTCACAAATAAATTGCTGGAAGCTCACAGAAATTAGCTACGTCCCTACAAATTTTTTGATGGAAGCATAATGTAAAAAAGCTTCAAAAGTTATACTGAAAAAATATTACTACCAAAATTTTTCTATATTGCTACATTCTATTTGCAATTGAATTGCTACAAGCTTCAAAAGCAATTTTTTGTTGCATAGCAAAAATCAACACTTTAAATCATTGAAGGCTTTTTCGTTTCCCAACTTGTTATTTTTGCTTCAACCATGTTTCCTAAAAGCTTCAACCATGTTTAAAAAAAGCTTCAACCATGTTTCCTAAATGCTTCAATCATGTTTCCTAAATGCTTCAACCATGTGTTCTAATAGCTTCAACCATTATTAAAAAAAAGCTTCAACCATTTTGCACAAAGCTTCAACCATTATTCCTAAAATCTTCAACCATTTTTTTTAAAACTTTAACTTTTGTTTCCTAAAAGCTTCACCCATGTGTTAATAGCTTCAACCATTTGTTCTAAAAGCTTCAGCCATGTTTCCTAAAACTAAAAGCATCACCATGTTTTCACAAAGCTTCAACCATTTAAAAAAAAGCTTCAACCATTTGTTCTAAAAGCTTCAACCATGTTTTCACAGAGTTTCTAAATCAACTCTCATAAAACAGCAACATTCTGCATCTTCACACCATACATGTAGTAATATGTTGTAATCCCACAAAACAAACATTCACAAGTAGTCAACACAACTTTTTTATCGCAAATCATGGGGTGTTACAATGCAAGTCATCATTTTTGCCTCACGAAACATCCTAAAGGGTAAGGATTGTTTCAACACCCGGAGCTTTCGCACTCGCAGTCGAAGCAAGAACATCAGCAAGGAGTTGGCACTCCTTCACGTTGTGACCCTCATCTTCACAATATTTGCATGAAGCCTTCTTTTCCCTTGGCTTTGGAGCTTTCTTCGTTTTTGCTGCGTCCTTCTTTGCTTTCTTCTTCATTTCATCTTCCTGAATCTCAATTAGTGGCTTCCTTCGCTTCTCGTTTTCCTTTGGCCTCCCCTTCTTTGCTGACTTTGGTGGGTTCCGCAGTCCTACGGGGGGTGGATCTCGCTGCCCTGTACTTGGACCCCCTGAGACTTGTTCATTTGCTGCACTACCTTGGGCTTCTTCGTCTCCTGCAACATCATCCGTTGCTGCAGCTTTCATTGCAGCAACCCCAACAATGCCCTGATCAATTAGCCTAGAGACAAAGTTATAAGCTTCATCATTGAAGCATGCATCAGAAGCGAGTTTCCCAAACTTCCGGCAGAGAAAATTAAACTTCATGGTGTTTGTTGTGGGGACGCCGAAGTGCATAGCTCTATGCCCTTCGTCCGGTTCGGGCGCAAGGTCAGTTGCAATCTTAGACCATCTCGGAAGCATGTAAGTCACAGGTATTGTTTGCACGTTCATGTGCACCATGACACGGATGATGTGTGGGCAGATCAGCCCGCACATCTCAAACATGTTGCAGCTACACATGTATGTCTGATCTTCAGGGGTAACACGCACCGTGTACACTTTAGGGTTGACGCCATCATTTGCAACAAGCTGAAACCAGACGCCACCCCCTTGCACCTGATATTGAAGCCCAAAGCCTGTTGACTTAGCCAATAGTTTTTGAAACTTGGAAAATACTTCTCTTGTGTAGAAATCTGCAGCCTGCTTTTCAATGTTGTAACTGCAAACAAAAAAAGCTTCAAACATCAACAAGAATTGCTACATATGTTTCCAGAAATGTTTCAACCAATCTGTACTGGAAAACAACAACAAAAAATGATACCAAGCATTTCTACAACCATCAACATGAATTGCTACATATGTTCCCAAGAATTGCTACATATGTTTCCAAGAAATGTTTTCAACCAAACTACAGAAATGCTACATGACTTTGGACTTACTTGCCCCACAGTGGTGGCCTCGTTGTTTCATTGATGAAGCTAGCATTATCCTCACGATCAAGCATTAGTTCTTGTCAAAGCTCAAACTGTTGCACAAACATCCAAACCGAGTCTCCATGATGATTTAAAGTCTTGAAGTAGGAATTTAGGCCCTCAGACCGCCCGGTTGTGCCTATGAATGGGAAGAACTTTTTCCTAAAGTACACAGGATCCCACATCTTCCTAGTGTTCCACATGTTTTTTAGGTGTTTCTTATCAGCCACACCAAATACCTCGACCATATGCTTCCACCTTTCTTCAAACTCCTCAATGGTATCCGAACCATTGATGCAACCATAGAATTCTTCAGCAAAAGGCTCATCCTTGCCCAGCATCTTCCCTAGTTTTGTCCGTACAACCCGGAAGACGTGCCACTTGCAACATATGTGTGTTGTCTCCGGGAACACCATTGAGATGGCTGTAGCCATTACCTGGTCTTGATCAGTCATAATGTTCAATGGATGCTCGTTATTCATTGCCAACATCCATTGCTCAAAGACCCACTTGAATGTTTCAATGGTTTCATCAGGCAACAAAGCACAACCCAAGCAAACGGTGTGTGTCTGGTTGTTAATGCCAACAATCGGAGCAAAGGGTAGGTTGTAGCGATTTGTGCAGAATGTGGTGTCGAAAAACACACAATCTTTGTACTTTGGATACAAGGCCCTTGTTCTACCGTCAGCCCAGAAAAGCGCCCTAACAGCTCCATCTTTTTCTAGCTTCGAAAAAAAGAAGTTGGGATTCTCCACTTGTCTTCTCTTAAAGTACTCAATTGTGAGCTCCAAATCACGCTCTGACAGGCCTCTTCGTAGCTTTGCTCTAGCATTTGTCACATCAGTCTTCACATATGGAAAACTCCTTGGATCGCAACACAGTGCATCTCCAAGCAATCCCATCATATTAGCTGTTGATATGTTGCGATAGTGCAGTGAAGTAATGTACTGCATGTCTGCATCTGGGATTTTTCTATGAGAGCGGCAAAATCTCCGACGACCCCTTTGTAACATCAGTTGGTGTGTGTGATCAGCCACAAAAACGGTCACAATCCAACTACCGTCTTTGAGGCTAACACCCATGTGAGCCTTGCAATCATACCTCTCCAGCCTATTTCTTTGTCTCTTGTCACCCACGTCCATATAGATGCCAGCTTGTTTGCTTGCTGATTTTTTGTTACTAGTGTAGCTCATGTTAGCATCATCGCATCTATTTGTTGCAGCACCGTCAGAAATGCTTCCACATACATTCTTTGAAGGATCTTTACGTGAGTGTATGCACTCAAAAACTTTGTAGATTAGAATGCGGTTCTGCTCCGGCCTTGTTCTCCTACTATACTTTGATGTCACAATGCGAGTTCCGAAGCCCATCTTCGATGCATATTCGTTGTAAACACGCTGAGCTTCTTCAACATTGTCAAAAACCATTCCAACAAAAGGGACAATTGGCTGTGATGATATATCTTCGTCTGGTTCATCAACAAGGGTTGCAGCATTTTCATTGGTATTTTCAGTTGCAACATGGGCATTTCTTTGATTTGGAGCTGCACCTTCCGTGTTTAGCTGCAAAGATTCATTACTATCCGTTCCTGGAGTTTCATTCAAATCAATGCCATCGTCTTCTGCTTGCTGCGCAACATTTTGTAGTTCATCATCAAGGAAAATAGATGGCTCCACAGCAACATTCTGCAACAAAATCAGCGCCGAAGTCAATTTCCCTCTTTGTTGTTTTTTGCTTCGTGAAAAAATATGCACAAAGCGCGAACATAAAAAGTGGGCCCATGTATCATTTTAGGATGTAGCATGTAACATATAGGTAGTAGCATGTAGCAACTTCAGTACACACTTGTAACATTTCACTAGTAGACAGCAGGAAGAAACTTTTTTACTAGCATTAATTGACAACATCTCAGAAATATTTCAGAAAAATCAACACAAGTATTTTGACAACATGTTTTTCTCATCTCATGCTCAACTATCAAAGTTTGCAACATTTTTTATGTGAAAGAAAGGATCTAGGGTTGCAATTGGAATTCATACCATGTCGATTTCATCGCGGCCATGCCGTGCTGCATTTTCGAAGACCACATCAGGGTTGTAGTACCGTTGCAGCACCGGTCCACTACCACCAGTTTCTTGTCGCCCCAGGGGACTTCAGCCATGAACGGCAGCGGAGCTCAAGCCCACATCCATGGCGGCAAGTATGTCATTACGGATGTAAGACACCCTTGAAGAAAATTCAAGGCAGCTAGATAGACGGGGGAGCACCTCCTCGAAGTGATTCCGACACGGGGGAAGAAAAATCTGGCGGATCTGGCCGCCGCCGCCGGGTGTCGGGGACGGGCAGACGCGGGGGGATCCAGCTCCGCTGTTTTCTCGTTGTGGTGGGTCGAAACAACGTTTGCAACATTCCAGTACTTTTTTGCTTCAACGGTTGGTTCGGCGGGGACTCGCGCGCAGATCGTACGGTCGACGCCAACTGCATCGGACGGCTGGGCCTCGACCGGCCCAACTGTTGGGCCGGTGCGCCGGCACAAATTGCTGGCCTTTAGTTTAGGATTAAAATTAGTGCTAAGTCAGTCTAATACCATATGACATGTGGACCCTCATTTAATTAATCTAGTTTTTTTATTTGTTAGGTATAGCCAATGACATGTGGGCCACCAGCTCTCCTTTTGACCAGTCAAGTTGACTTCGTCAGTTCGGATTAAATAAATGCTGAAATTTCATAAAATGATTTAAAACTTTGAAAGTTAATATAAAATAAACTGTAACTCCGATGAAAATACTGTGTACATAAACGTTGCTCAGAAAAATATGAGGAATCTGAATACGCACTCCGTTCGTCCGTCACATGCCCCTAGCATAGCGAACATGGAACCGCCCCCTTCATTTCACCTGTTCGAAAATGCCAATCTTCGGGAAAACATTCCCGGATGTTTTCATCCTTCACCCATATCATGTAGCATTGCGTTGGAACACCCTTAGCATCGCACATCGTCATGGCATACTTAGTGATGCATCTGTGTGCTTTGTATTTACTGTTTCTTCCCTCTCTTCTCTCTCGTAGACCCCGAGACTGATGCTGCCCCTGTGATCGACTACGTCGACAACGACCCTTCTTCCCTTTCAGTGGAGCTTCCAGGCAAGCCCCCTCCTTTGATCATCCTGATATCGCCCATTCCATTCTCTCTCTTGCTTGCATTAGATTTTGCTACTGTAATTGATTGCTCCTATTCTGATGCATAGCATGCTTTTGTACATACTATTGTTACCTACCAGCTTATCCTAAATTGCTTAGTATAGGTTGGTTGGTGATTCACCAGTGACCCCCACCTTGTCCCAGTTGCCCCAGCTTGTTGACCGACGACTCGATCAACGCGGTCGATGACCAGAGACCGACACATCACCTCACCCCTACTTTAGTTGTACGACTCTGCACAGTTACTATCGAGTGCTGAGGGTGATACCTCGTAACGCACTCCTGATGATAACTCTGTAGTGTAGCTATTCGGTCCTGGTCATCAAGGGTGATTCCTCCTTCACCACTCCTGATACGACTCTGTCGTGCAACCCCTCAAGTGTGAACCTCGAGGGTGATTCCTCTTAGTTCGTCTTGACGGTCACATCGAGGGTGATTCCTCGGGTTTTCCACCTTGATGTTTTGGACACACAGCTACCTTGACTTTACTTTAGTTCCTTGTGAAAGGCGGGCGGGCCTAAAGAGCACCCGCATGAGTTACGGTGGCGGCTGGCTGTTTAGCGGTATCACCCATGAGGTGGTGGTAGCTCTGGACTTTTCCCCACAGCTGTCACTTCTTTTAATAATGCACTAACAGGTTTGGGTATTTGTTCTGAGTTGGCCACTGGCCTATACGCACTTACCGCCACGCTAGAATAGATATGGTTGGCGTTGCGGTATTAGCCGAAGCTTTGTCAGACGTCTAGTTCAGCATTGTGGCACGGTCGGATCGTGCCATCCACTTTAGGGTGGTGCTGGTATCCACCCTGCTCACAATGACCCAGAGTGCAAAGGGCGATGGGCCAAAGACCCCGGAGCGCTTAGGATGTAGACCGGCAGGGACCTCTCTGCTGAGCCTAGGTAGGGGTGCGACATGTTGATCTTCCGAGGCCGGGCATTGACCCAAAAAAGTGTGTCCGGTCAGAGATGATCGAGCTTGTAGGGTAATGTGGTGGACCCCTGCAGGGAAGTTATCTATTCGAATAGCCGTGTCCATGGTAACAGACGTTCAGACTTGTATCCTGATCTATTATAACTATAAATGGATACTTGAGATATGTGATGGATATGATGGCTCCGGGATTGTTTTCTCGCAAAGAGTCGAGGAAAGATCTCTGGGCGATATTTTTACAACATGCTTGTTAATTATAAAATGCTATTCTTTAATCTTCTAAGTGCTGCAAGATGGTGATTTCCAGAAGATGCTATTCTTCGATAGGCTAGGCCTTTCCCCTTCTCTTCTCGCATTCTGCAGCAGTCCATAGTTACAGCTCATTCCTTTGATACTGATGCATACTTAGTCTAGATCAGATGCTTGCGAATACTTTGGATGAGTACTCACGGTTGCTTTGCTACCCCTTTTCCCCTTCTTTATTCTTTCCGGTTGTTGCAACCAGATGGCAGACCCCAGGAGCCAGATGCCACTTCTGACTACTACTACTACCTCGACGGATCCTACTACTACGTGGAGACCGCCGATGACCAGGAGTAGTTAGGAGGTCCCAGGCAGGAGACCTTGCCTCTTCAATCGTTGATGTTTGTGCTAGCCTTCTTAAGGAAAAACTTGTTTAACTTATGTCTGTACTCAGATATTGTTGCTTCCGCTGACTCGTTCGTATTCAAGCTTTTGTATTCGAACCCTCAAGGCCCCTGGCTTGTAATATGAATCTTGTATTATTTTAATTTGTGTCTAGAGTTGTGTTGTGATATCATCCCATGAGTCCCTGATCTTGGACGTACACATTTGCGTGCATGATTAGTGTACGGTCAAATCGGGGACGTCACACCATGCCTCCTACTGCTCCACCCAACAAGTCATCTTAGAGAAATGTAGTCCAAACAATGCCACTCGGCGACGAGGAGACCAAAAAGCATGATATGCTAATTTGATATATAAAAAAGCAAAATGTCAATTCTAGCAAGACAGGAAACATAGCAGTAACAAGTAGCACAACTGAGCAAACAAATTTACCATTTCTTCTATCTACATGCACAAAACACAATTATCTTGTGAATTACATGCCACATGTATTGTAAAGAAGCCTCATTTAAGTTGAATAGGTGAGTCCCACGGCTTCTAAGCCCCCTCCAGATCCGAAATATAGCTTCTAAGACTAATTTTTTCACTGGCTAGGGACAATGTTCAGTATCTTTTTCGATGTGTTCATGTATCAAAATGCTATTAGGCAGCCAACGTAGGATGAGAAAACGTATGAAAGAGAGATTGGATATCTACTGTTGGGAAATAGTGCTTAATGTATGAGATATACTAACCCGTTAAAACACACTTTACCACAGCCTACAAAATCCGGATTCCTGCATGTATATAGTGAACCGCTACTATGGTTACACAAACCAATAGATGCATCATAAGAGAGGGACTCGTACAATAGTACTTTTCCCATAAACATCATGGAAATCTTGTGATGATGCAACAATAGCGTTATGATAATAGCATGCTGATATCTGCTACATTTAAGTTAGGCACATCATGGAAGTGTAGAAATTATGTATATATAAGCACATGAGACATTAGTCTTTGTAAGTAACAATAATAGCAAAAATCTGCTAGTTCCAAATTTGAAGGTTGCAAATCTACACATTCAGATACACCGATTGATGTGTTATCGTTGCAGAGGCAACATCTATGCTGCTCTAGAAGGCGCTTTGAGTGTCTGCACCAACCTTTAGGAATTTCAGCTCAGCTGCAGAAGAGCTAAATAACAAACAACGAACTCCGTATATGTATTGTCAAGATAAGTATAATAAGCACAGACAATTTTTGACAAAGAGTTGGTACCAAGTTTGATCTAGGACACGTGTGCGCCTTAAACGAGCCCATCGCATCGCCCCCGCGGGAGACCCGGGGGGGGACCCTAGGTCGCTTCTCGCAACTCCTCTGCCCCTCTCCCTCCTAGCCGCCATCCACAGCGCCGCCGGGCGAAGCCTGGCCGGCGGCGGGGCTTCTCCCCATCCTTTTCTTCTTGGCTGGCGCGGGACAGCGGGGTCGTGAGGAGCGCTGGGCGAATGTGGGGTTCGGTGGCGCGGCGGGCGGGTCTCCCGGCGGCGTCGTGCGCGGCGAGGTGGTGGCGGCCTGCGTGTCGCGAGGTGGTGGCTGCGTTGGGCTTGCCTGGTGGTCGCGGGATCCAGATCTGATCCATATGGATCCTGTCTTCGGACTCTGTCGGCCGCTGCGGGGTGGTGATGTCACTGGCCATGTCAGACCGCCGATTTCAGCATCTAGAGATCTACAATGGGTTCTTCTCGATCCTCCTTTCTGGTGGGTCAAGCCCCATGGCTCTTGCATCTTCGCAGGTTTTGGATCATGGCTCGTGGCCAGATCCGGAGCAGGCTGAGGTTTGGTGGCATAGGATGGGGACCGGAGGAAACTTTGGTCGACTAGGCCGACCCGGCACCGGCGATGTCACTCGACACCATTACCCTCTGTGGAGGCGAAGCCGAGGTCTCTCCTATCCACCTCCGAACCCCTCCCAGACGAAAGTCCAAAATCCAGTCTGGGCTGGGCGGCGGCGGCGTCCTGCGCGTCGTATCCTCCATGAAGGCGGCGTCTTGGGAGGACCTGCTGTTCGGAGGAGAGATGATGTGGATGGTGGGCTCCGAGTACCTCCAGCAGTGGTGACGGTGTGGAGGTTGCCAGGAGATGCGGCGTTGTATCTACCACGTCGATGACGATGAACTTTGGCGGCATGGATGCTGTTGGATGGACAAGCCCAGGGCGGTGGAGTGGTTTGGCGCCATGGTGTTGTCGACGTCGACGGCAGCGAGACCAGGCAAGGTAGATGCAGCAGCACAACACTGAAGATGGATTGATGACAGGTGGCTACGGTGGCCTCATACCCGGTGAAAGCACATTTGCTCTCCGGGTGGTTTTGGTAATTAATGACAACATACTTTGTGGTTGGACTAATACTTTTATCAAGTATGTTTCAGGAAACCTAATCACATTGGTATGGCAAGTTGACTGAAGAAGTGGACCCCTCAAATGCTAAGACAAGCATTGGCAAAAGCTCAAGACTCCATTTCTGGTTTAGTGATCAAAGATCACATTGAGTCCATAGGAAAAGCCAATACTATTAAAAGGGGATGAGGTTGTGTTGATGATCTGGTTGCTCAAGTGCTTAGTGATTTAGCTCCTTCAACTATCAGCACCTTTCACTACTATACACACCCATAAGTAATCTCGGACAAACCGATTCTTCCAACTCAGTCCCACCGAGATGAACCACTTCTGCCATATTCCAAACCCTAGAAAAATCGGTCATACCGAGTTTGAGATCGGTCTCACCGAAACTGAACTGCCAACCTTCTGTAACCATTTCACATCATTTCGGAATAACCGAGTTTGTATTATCGGTCTCACCGAAATGGGCAAGCTTCTGACTTGACTCAAATCGGTCTCACCGATATTACATTTTCGGTCTCACCGATTCTGGCATGTTCCTGTCTTTTCTCAAATCGGTCCAACCAAGTTTTCTTTCTCGGTCTCACCGAAAACTCCAACGTTCATATCAGATACACTTTCGGTCCCACCGAGATGGTATTTTCGGTCCCACCGAAAATCCCAACGTTCACTATATTTGAACTTTCGGTCTGACCGAGTTTTAACTTCGGTCTCACCGAGATTGGTCAAATGTGTGTGTAACGGTTCGATTTTGTGTGGAGGCTATATATACCCCTCCACCCCCTCTTCATTCGTGAGGAGAGCCATCAGAAAGTACCACCACTTCTACCATACACTTTCTGAGAAGTGAACCACCTACCCTTGTGTTGAGATCAAGCCATTCCATTCCTACCATATGAAACTTGATTTCTAGCCTTCCCAAGTTGCTTTCCACTCAAACCTTTCTTCCACCACAACCATATCAGTGAGGAGAGTTGAGTGTTGGGGAGATTATCATTTGAAGCACAAGAGCAAGGAGTTCATCACCATCAACACCGTCTATTACCTTTTGGGGGGTGGTGCCTCCTAGATTGGTTAGGTGTCGCTTGGGAGCCTCCGTCTTTGAGATGTGGAGTTGAACCAAGAAGTTTGTAAGGGCAAGGAGATCGCCTACTTCGTGAAGATCTACCCCGAGTAAGGCTAGTCCTCCGTGGGCGTAGGCCGTGATGGAATAGACAAGGTTGCTTCTTCGTGGACCCTTCGTGGGTGGAGCCCTCCGTGGACTCGCGCAGCCGTTACCCTCCGTGGGTTGAAGTCTCCATCAACGTGGATGTACGATAGCACCACCTATCGGAATCACGACAAAAATCTCCGTGTCACCAAATTGCGTTTGATCTTCTCCACCTCTCTTTACTATATATGCAATTTACTTTCCGCTGCCCATACTCTAGAATTGCATGTGTAGTTTGTTACTTGAGTTGATCTTAATTGTGAAACTGCCAAAAACTTTGCTTAATCAAAAGGCAGATTTTTTATATTGTCAAGTAGTCTAATCACCCCCCCTCTAGACCTACTTCTTCGATCCTACAATTGGTATCAGAGCTTTGGTCTCCATTGCTTTGGTTTACACACCATTGGAGGAAGATGGACGTGTCTACGGATGGGAGTGTTAGCCATAGAGTGCCTGTTCTTAATGGAAGGTTCTATAACTCTTGGAGGTCTGAAATGCTTAGTATCTTTAAAATGTACAATTTGTGCAAATATATTGAGACCCCATATGTGCCTCCTGTTGATCCTTTGCACCCTACCATGGATGAAGAGCTTGATTTGCTTCGTAACCTTAGAACTGTAAATCTTATCATAAAAGGGTTACCTGATGACTTGCTTAATCTTGTTACAAACTTTGAGTGTGCCTATGCTATATGGAAGTTCTTGGAAGAACTTTATCCGGACTACTCTTTGAGAAGTCTTGATGAAATTCTACACAAGACTATTGAATTTGATAAGTTGCACCCCAATGATCCTAACTTTGATAAATGCTTCTTTGAGCTTCGTGATCTTATGAAAAAGAAGGGTGATCCCAGTCTTATCAATGTTATAATTAGAAATGCTCTTGCATTGCATTCCGAAGATTATTGTCACATTGACCAAACTAATGCAAGTACTTATCAAATTGACCTAGGTGTTGATGATGAACAATCTATGGGTCAATATGATGATGAGCATGAGCAAGATGATGATTACTCCGATTCGGACACCGAGCTAGACAAGGTCATGAAGAGTCTCAATCTTATGGCAAATCTGAGAGACTACATGTCCGGCGGAAAAGAGTGGATTCTTGATAGTGGATGCACCGATCACATGACCGGAGACAAAGACATGTTTCGAGAGCTTGCAAAGAACGATGGCCCACGCAAGTATGTGACTTTTGGAGATAACTCCAAGGGTAAGGTACTTGGCCTTGGTAAGGTGGCCATATCTCATGATAGCTCTATTCAAAATGTCATGCTTGTAGAATCTCTTGGATACAATTTACTTTCCGTGTCTAGACTAGCTGACTTTGGATTCAATGTGCTATTCACCAAAGTAGATTGCCAAGTCTTTCGTCGTGATAATCAAAACATGGCTTTTACCGGTATCCGTAGAGGTGATCTATATATTGTTGATTTCACTAAGAAAGCCCAACCTAGAGCTTGTTTCATTGCTAAATCCTCTAAAGGTTGGTTATGCCATAGAAGGCTAGGACATGTTGGTATGCGTAATTTAGACAAGCTAATCAAAGGTGATCATATTCTTGGTGTTAAAGATGTTTTCTTTGACAAAGATAGACTTTGTAGTGCTTGTCAAGCAGGAAAACAAGTTGGTGGAAGTCATCCCGTGAAAAACATCATGACCACTAGGAGACCGCTTGAGCTTCTTCATATGGATCTCTTCGGTCCCAATGCTTACAAAAGCCTTGGTGGTAACTCCTTTGGTCTAGTTATAGTTGATGATTATTCCAGATTTACGTGGGTATTTTTCCTTGATGATAAATCGCAGGTTCAGAGGATCTTCAAGACCTTTGCCAAAAAGGCCCAAAATCAATTTGAGGTGAAGATCAAGAAAGTTCGGAGTGACAATGGAACGGAGTTCAAGAACGCCAATGTAGACTCTTTTCTCGATGAGGAAGGAATTCTACATGAGTTCTCGGCTACGTACACTCCTCAACAAAATGGAGTTGTTGAGAGGAAGAACCGAACGCTCATAGAGATGGCAAGAACGATGCTTGATGAATACAAGACACCGAAACACTTTTGGGGAGAAGCGGTCGAGACAGCTTGTCATGCTATCAACAGGCTTTATCTTCATAAGCTTCTCGGCAAGACATCATACGAGCTTCTCACCGGTAACAAACCCCAAGTGGGATACTTTCGTGTCTTTGGTTCAAAATGCTATATCCTTGATAAGCATCGTCGATCTAAATTTGCTCCTAAATCTCATGAAGGCTTTCTCCTTGGTTATGGATCAAACTCCCACACCTACCGTGTCTACAATAATTTCACCCAAAAGGTTGAAGAGACGGTAGATGTGAAGTTTGATGAATCTAATGGCTCGCAAGTAGAGCAAATGCCTATTGATGTAGGAGACAAGGACCCATCGGAAGCAATCCAAGATTTATCTATCGGGAAGATCCGTCCCATGGAAGTGAAGGAGAGTACCTCATCTACATATGTGGAGCCACCTACCTCACAGAGAGATGAACCTCAAGGCAACATGGAGGCCTCCACAAGTGGAACTCACCAAGATGAGGAAATACAACAAGAAGATCCACCGCAACCTCCTTCTCCACCGCCTCAAGACAACACCAACAACAATGAAGAAGAAGAAGAAGAAGATGAAGATGATGAGGAAGCTGAGCCACAACATCAACAAAAGCTATCCCGAGTTCGAGCAAGAGTCAAGAAGAATCATCCCGTGGAACAAATGATGAACGACATCAACTCCGGGAGAATTACTCGCTCTAAAACTCGCTTAGCTAACTTTTGTGAGCATTACTCATTTATCTCTAGTATTGAACCTATGAAGGTAGAAGAAGCACTTAAAGACCCGGATTGGGTGAATGCTATGCACGAAGAACTACACAACTTCGAGAGGAACAAGGTGTGGACTTTGGTAGAGAAGCCCAACGATGATCAAAACATCATTGGAACCAAATGGGTGTTTCGGAACAAGCAAGATGAAGATGGACAAGTCATCCGCAACAAGGCTCGTCTCGTAGCTCAAGGTTACACACAAGTCGAAGGTATGGACTATGGTGAGACCTATGCCCCCGTTGCTAGACTTGAGTCCATTCGCATTCTTCTTGCTTATGCCAATCATCATGATATTACTCTCTATCAAATGGATATCAAAAGTGCTTTCCTAAATGGTGAAATTGAGGAGGAAGTATTTGTTAAACAACCTCCCGGATTTGTGAATCCCAAAAAGCCTAATCATGTTTACAAGTTGGACAAAGCTCTTTATGGTCTTAAACAAGCTCCTAGAGCTTGGTACAAATGCTTAACTAGCTTTCTTCTTGAAAAAGGCTTTGAGATTGGAAAGATAGACTCAACGCTGTTCACAAAAAGGGTTAATGGTGAACTATTTGTGTGCCAAATATATGTTGATGATATTATCTTTGGTTCAACTAACCCCCATTTTAGCAAGAAGTTTGGACAGCTCATGTCGGAGAAGTATGAAATGTCCATGATGTGTGAACTCAAATTCTTCCTTGGGTTGCAAATCAAGCAATCTAAGGAGGGTACCTTTGTCTCACAAACAAAGTACACCAAGGAACTCTTCAAGAAGTTCAACATGCAAGAAAGCAAAGGTATGAGTACCCCCATGCCTACTAGTGGACATAATGACTTGACAAAAGATGGAGAACCCGTTGATCAAAGGGTTTACCATTCTATGATTGGTTCTCTACTATACCTTTGTGCTTCTCGTCCTGACATAATGTTGAGTGTATGCATGTGTGCGCGATATCAAGCAGCTCCTAAAGAATGTCATCTTAAAGCTGTTAAAAGGATAGTGAGATACCTGATACACACACCAAACTTTGGCATTTGGTATCCTAAGAGAGCTTCTTTCGATCTTGTTGGCTATTCCGACTCGGACTATGCCGGTGACAAGGTTGATAGAAAGTCAACTTCGGGTACATGTCAATTCCTTGGTCGATCTCTTGTATCTTGGTCCTCCAAGAAACAAAATTCGGTATCATTATCCACTGCCGAAGCAGAATATATTGCTGCTGGTTCGTGTTGTGCTCAATTACTATGGATAACACAAACGCTTAAAGATTATGGGATACATGTGAGACGTGTTCCCTTGCTTTGTGACAATGAGAGTGCAATCAAGATTGGACACAATCCTGTGCAACACTCTCGAACAAAGCATATTGAAGTTCGTCACCATTTTATTCGTGATCATATTGCCAAGGGTGATATTAATCTTAAGCATGTTCGTACTGACAAACAACTTGCTGATATCTTTACAAAACCTCTTGATGAGAAAGTGTTTTGTCGCTTAAGGAGTGAGTTGAACATCATTGATGCTTCAAACTTGGAGTGATAACTCCATTGATGCATGCAAGGCATGAGCCTCTTGACTAATCCTTGATGTTTCTCTTATAATGATGATCATATGTCTTGGACACATTTGCCTCCTTGTATTGCATCTAACTCTTTGCAGGTACTTGGATGATCTACATTCCACGAGATTACCACAAACTCAAATCATGAGTAATCTTGTCATTGACCAAGTATCTAGCCCTTTGGGATGTTGAGTTCAAGGAACAAAATTCTACATATCCTTTTTGACACCTTATACATCTAGTATTTCACTCTTGTCATCTTGGATATTCTTGAATATTTCCTTGCTTGCCTAACCCATGTAGGAAGATGAACTACACAAGTAGAAATGGCGCTCCAACTTCACATTCAATGAGCACCTACATCAAGCTTACCTACATGAGCAAAGCATCAACAAGCCCAAGGTATGTTCTTCACATCTTTAAGAAGCTTTACTCAAAGTCATGAGTACAAGCAGCTTCATAAGATGTGATCACATCAAATGCTTAATCGAAAAATGGCAACCCCATTTTGAGCTTAAACGATGAGTATGACCTATGATCAAATGTCCTCATTTGACTCCTAAGTCAATATACTCAAACATAGGTGACTTTGTCGCCGACCTTTATCTAGATGAAGTACATATGTTATTGGAGGCTTTCTGTTTTTTCTCTTATGTTCTCTCATTGAGTTTTCTTTTACAAAAAAAAAAACCTTCATCTAGGAATCTTTTTTTATTTCTTTTCTTATATTCCTTCTGGAAATCTTTTTATGGCTCTGATCAATTCCTTGAAAATCTTTTACAAATTCATTGCAAATCTTTTGAAATACTCCTCGCAAAGTGAGCTGAATTCTTTCTGTATTTTAAAGAGGGAGAGGACTCAAGTTTAGACTCAAATTTCAATCTTAAAGGAGAGGACTCAAATTTAAATCTTAAGGGGGAGTAGACTCAATGTTTCTCTATGCATATTCTTATTTGCCCTGTTGTGATTCTTAAGGATCCCACTTCTTTCTTTCTTTCTCTCTTTCCATTTTCCTGTCCTACCTAGTTTGCTGTCCTTTTTCGGCACTTGATGTCAAAGGGGGAGAGGACTTAGGGGGAATAGGGGGAGTAAGGGGAGAAGAGAAGACTTAGGGGGAGAAGAAAATTAATCTTATCTTAAGGGGGAGAGAATCACATCAAAGCTTCGTCGTGTTTTACATTGGACATTACAATTGGCATCATTCTTTTGATTTTGCTATTTCCATCAAAACCCCTTGTTCTGATATCTTATGAAATCTTTTAGTTTAGGGGGAGAAGACTTAGAGGAATCGTCACAATTGATATCCTATGAAAAGCAAAATCTCTCAGAGCTCATTGAAAATCTTCTAGTTTCGGAGACATGTTTGCTGATTCAAGCTTGTGCTCAATATGAGACACTCTTTATACATGTCCTCCCTGGCTTGGTACTCTTGATGTTCTTGCAGTTGGTTGAAGGAATACTCTTGTGTTATCTAACCTTGTTTTCTCAAGTTTATCCCTTCAGGTACAAATGCCAAGGAACCTCAAGGTAAGTATATGCATCTTGAAGAATGTGCATGATGGTGACTTGCTTGTAAATACTTGTTTGCAAGAAATCACCATGCACATATGCATTATCACTCACTTCCTTTTCTTCTGCTCTGATGCATATAGCCAAGCTGCATGTAGCACATCTTGCTTATCTCTCTTGTGTGCTTGTGGTAGTCCAAAACCATAATCTATGAAAATCTTGCACACTTGTAGGGGGAGCCTGTGTACTACATGCTTGTCAAAGCTTTCATGATAATTCTGTCTTTCCTTCAATAAGCTTTGATGTTTTGTTTAAGTATAATTTTAGTGTGTTGCCATCAATTACCAAAAAGGGGGAGATTGAAAGCACATTTGCTCTCCGGGTGGTTTTGGTAATTAATGACAACATACTTTGTGGTTGGACTAATACTTTTATCAAGTATGTTTCAGGAAACCCAATCACATTGGTATGGCAAGTTGACTGAAGAAGTGGACCCCTCAAATGCTAAGACAAGCATTGGCAAAAGCTCAAGACTCCATTTCTGGTTTAGTGATCAAAGATCACATTGAGTCCATAGGAAAAGCCAATACTATTAAAAGGGGATGAGGTTGTGTTGATGATCTGGTTGCTCAAGTGCTTAGTGATTTAGCTCCTTCAACTATCAGCACCTTTCACTACTATACACACTCATAAGTAATCTCGGACAAACCGATTCTTCCAACTCAGTCCCACCGAGATGAACCACTTCTGCCATATTCCAAACCCTAGAAAAATCGGTCACACCGAGTTTGAGATCGGTCTCACCGAAACTGAACTGCCAACCTTCTGTAACCACTTCACATCATTTCGGAATAACCGAGTTTGTATTATCGGTCTCACCGAAATGGGCAAGCTTCTGTCTTGACTCAAATCGGTCTCACCGATAATCCATTTTCGGTCTCACCGATTCTGGCATGTTCCTGCTCTTTCTCAAATCGGTCCAACCGAGTTTTCTTTCTCGGTCTCACCGAAATCTCCAACGTTCATATCAGATACACTTTCGGTCCCACCGAGATGGTATTTTCGGTCCCACCGAAAATCCCAACGTTCACTATATTTGAACTTTCGGTCTGACCGAGTTTTCACTTCGGTCTCACCGAGATTGGTCAAATGTGTGTGTAACGGTTGGATTTTGTGTGGAGGCTATATATACCCCTCCACCCCCTCTTCATTCGTGATGAGAGCCATCAGAAAGTACCACCACTTCTACCATACACTTTCTGAGAAGTGAACCACCTACCCTTGTGTTGAGATCAAGCCATTCCATTCCTACCATATGAAACTTGATTTCTAGCCTTCCCAAGTTGCTTTCTACTCAAACCTTTCTTCCACCACAGCCATATCAGTGAGGAGAGTTGAGTGTTGGGGAGATTATCATTTGAAGCACAAGAGCAAGGAGTTCATCACCATCAACACCGTCTATTACCTTTTGGGGGGTGGTGCCTCCTAGATTGGTTAGGTGTCGCTTGGGAGCCTCCGTCTTTGAGATGTGGAGTTGAACCAAGAAGTTTGTAAGGGCAAGGAGATCGCCTACTTCGTGAAGATCTACCCCGAGTAAGGCTAGTCCTCCGTGGGCGTAGGCCGTGATGGAATAGACAAGGTTGCTTCTTCGTGGACCCTTCGTGGGTGGAGCCCTCCGTGGACTCGCGCAGCCGTTACCCTCCGTGGGTTGAAGTCTCCATCAACGTGGATGTACGATAGCACCACCTATCGGAACCACGACAAAAATCTCCGTGTCACCAAACTGCGTTTGATCTTCTCCACCTCTCTTTACTATATATGCAATTTACTTTCCGCTGCCCATACTCTAGAATTGCATGTGTAGTTTGTTACTTGAGTTGATCTTAATTGTGAAACTGCCAAAAACTTTGCTTAATCAAAAGGCAGATTTTTTATATTGTCAAGTAGTCTAATCACCCCCCCTCTAGACCTACTTCTTCGATCCTACACCCGGCAGGCATCCTGGTTGAGTGCGTCGGACTGGTGGGTGCCCCATACCCGGCAGGCGTCCTGGTTGGGACCTCAGGTCTTAGATGTTAGGTTTGGTTGCGAGGTCTGTTTGGTATTAGGTCCAGACTATGAGCGCCCCTTCATCAACTGGATAGGAGTAGCGACAGATGTTGCCTAGACGGTGGTTTTAGTCTTACTGTTGTATAACTTTGTAAGGTCTTGTGTGAATAATTAATAAAGTGGCTGCATGCATCGTCCAGATGCAGAGGCTGGGGTTCCTCCTCCTTTTCTTAAAAAAAATACATCAACACAAATTGATGTATACTATCGTTGTTATGTAGCCATGGCCATCAAACAAAACTACGATGCAAAAAATTGAGGTTCGTCTTTTATATTTCAAGATATGAGAATTAAAAGGCCAGTTTACACAAAGTTCACTAGAATGAATTTATAACATTAGCTGGGAATTACTACAGTTTGTCTGCTGGGTCACTTTTCATAAATCTCCACTGACGAACGATTTTATAACAGAAAACTAACTTTACAGATCTCAAGCATGTAAAAAATAGTACACCATAAGGTTTTTCTGTTCATTAGTGTTCACATCGCAAGAAAACAGAATTAGACATATACTAAAACTAAAGAAAGGTTCCTGCAACTCATAATATGACCAATTTGTACGGGCTGGAACCGGGCCACTTTGAATAAAAAAACATCAGCAGGCAAGAGATCGGAATCTAGCAGCAGCAGAAAAGACACAACAATGTTACTCATGTTCTTGAGGCATATGGTGCATCAGTATATCTCATGTGGCTAGTGCACCGTATGTGCCCCCAATTTACTTTTGTGTAAGGGCTGCCATTACGTTCCAAGGTACTCCCTCCATTCCGAAATAGATCACTCAACTTTGTACTATCATCTATTTTGGAACGGAGGGAGTAAGTAACAGGACATAAGTTCGAAAACTCAATTCGATGCCCAGGCTCATCTGCACCTGGTCAGAAAAATAAATAAATAAAATCAAAAACATCCAATGTTTTGCGTGATAGATAATTTCATGTGTGAGGTTCGCTTCAAATTTCAACTTATTTGGACATGAGCAGCTCTCAGCAAAAAAAAATCAGGTCAGAACAGTGTGTGCACAATAAACTTTTTTACAGACCTGAATTTGTCTTTTTTGCTGAGAGTTTCTTAGATGTCCAAATGAGTTGAAACTTTGAGCGGACCTCATGGATAAACTTATCTACCGCACAAAAAAATGGAATTTTTGAAAAAAAAAGTATTTGTTTTGATTTTTTTCCATCAGAGCGAGTGCAGATGAGCCCGGGAGCAGAAATGCCGCACTTGAAATAAGTTTTTCTATCTAACTCAGGCATTTTTTGGGTTCAAATAATGTATACTAACTCCGTTGCAAAGACATGCAGATGTGATCAACTCATTCCAACTCCTTAAGTCAATTGTTTCCTTTTGGGTCTTTGATTCAGAAGTTGTCGTACCAGACTATGTTTCCGCTGGTAAACAACACAAACAGAAACCTCAGTTATGCTACGTGCGTTGCAATGGGAATATAAAAAAAATATCAAATACCACCCCCTCCCCAATCCACCCTCGAAGTTCATAATCTCATAAATCTAAACGTCTGATTCATCTGTATGCACGTACATGTCAATTGGAACTTAATATTATTAAAGCAACTTTAAATTCTAAGATTTGCAAGCTTGAATATTTTTACATGTCTAGTTTTCAGAAAAAAAAGATTGATGTTTGCTTTGCAATTATATTGTGTTTTCAGCTTTAAACTTCATTGTCAGTCTACTTGTACATTGCCAGCAAAACTTCAGCCACTTCAGCTGAATGGGGCCCTGTATACATTGACATGCAAACCGCGCGTATGACTTTTAGACCTTGAATGCACCATTTCAGTAACTTGTTGAACCTCAAAAATAAAATAAAAATATTGCAATTCAAAGAATGATCTAAAAATGACCAAATCTAGAAGGAGATCAATTTGGTTACGTTCGATTATTTTTCTCGTAGAAGTTATGCAATCTTTTTTTAGAACAATCATGTTTGTATGAACAAGTGAACGAGCATGAGCAAGGCCTAAATACACTTCGAAAATGCTATTACTATTTTTCCTAATGAAAAAGAAGTCAATTCACATAACCACAACTTTTGGGGGCAACTTATGAAAATACAACATCTTTTGAATTCTGTCCCATAGAACCACATTCCTTAAGCAATGATTACCACGTGAACCAAATCACTCATATGATGCCAAGACTAACAGAATAGCCCCCTTGTTAGGTCACACAACAAATACGACTAGATTCCCTAAAAACAAATACGACTAGAACAACGCTAAACCTATGTTGTCACGAATCCAACCTTTGTTTGAATTAAAAAATGAAGTTCTCGCCATGTTTAGACCGAGTTTTTATTAAAAAAATAAAGTTTCAAAAAATATTTCAAATGATTCTAGAAGACTGTAAATAGTTCATTGGTTGTTCTACAAAAGTTTCAAGTCATGTGGATGAGCAGTTTGCAAGAGTTGTCATTCTATGATTCTAAAATATGTTGTCCAAGTCTAAAAAAAAATTGATGTAAGATTGGAAGTTTCTAGGATTAAGAAAATAAAAATCATAAATAGTTAATTACCATTCGGAGATAGTTTCAACCCATTTAGATGAGCATTCCGAAAAAAATCAGTATTCTAATGTTTTCTGTCCAAGTTTAACTCTTTGATTCATCGCAAGAAAATGTTTAACTGTCCAAGAAAAAGTACAAAAAATAAGTGTTGCATGTCTGTCGAACTGTTAGCGCCATTCGTTTCCCACGTGCCAAGGACAACAATTAGACCTGATTGGTCAATTTTGACATCATATGAAAAATTGGGGTCGTATCATAATCATTAGCACATAAGTTGTTGTTTTTTCCGGAAAATTGTCGATCTATTCATCTTTATGGCAGTACAACAAATACCAGAAATAATGAAAATTACATCCAGATTCATAGATCACCTAGGGACGACTAATAGCACTGAAGCGAGCCGAAGGCGCGCCGTTGTCATCGCTCCTCCCTCGTTAGAACCGGGCACAACTTGTTGTGGTAGACAAACGGGAAGTCGACGTGCTAAATCCCCATAGGACGAACGCACCAGATCAACAACAGCCGTCGATAAAGAGAAGCTTAGATCGGAAGGATTCAACCTGAAGACACGTGAACAAAGACGAATAAAGACCGGATCCGAGTGGATCCACCAAAGACAACAACCGACCGAATCCCGCGAGATCCGCCAGAGACACACCTTCACACGCCCTCCGACGATGCTAGACACACCATCGGGACAGGGTCCCTTGGGGAGAACCTTATTCCATCTTCAAGAAGTCGCTGTAGTCTCGTCTTCCTGAGTAGGACAAAAAACCTAACAAAACATGAAGAAGCACCTAAATACGGAGCCATCCCGCCGGCACCATGACCCTAAGGCCACTGGAGACGTGGGAGATCGGCGGCACCGCCGACGGGAGGCAGAAACCCTAGTCGCCTTTCCTTGAAGGAGAGACAAAGGGAGGAGAGACATAAGTTGTTACAACAACAATAAAATACTTAAAAGTTGTTGTCTTGAGATTGCTGGTGTATTATCTCATTGCTATACCACACTATCATAGCTTGACTTTAAATTTTTTGGCTTGAAGAACATCAAAGATCAATATGTGTATGATGCCGAATATTAAAATGTAGTTATTCATAATTGTAAGAAGGAAGAACATGAAATAAATGTGTTCATTAATAATAAAATTTTGTTTTTAGAGAAAAGGCATCGTTCGAGCCTGAGAGAGGGCTCGAACCTAGCCCAACTTTAAATTAACAAAGTCATCAGCCGACCAAGATTACAAAGAAATGGAAACAAAGTAGGCAGATATACATAGTGCTAGAGGAACGACTCAAAGGCAACAATAGACAATTTTGCCAATGACCATGGCAATGCCAAATAAGCAAACCAAACTAAGGTTTCAGGAGGAGGGCAACTCCGGGCTTGTATCGTGCCGCTGACTACAACCGCACGGGCAGGCAAGAGCAACACAAGGTGTCTCTGCCGCCGCAGAGGGCCACAACCCTTTCACCCGGGCTTGACGGGAGCCGCACCGGCGGCAGACAGAGAAGTTCCACATGAACCTAGACCAGGGTGCCAATCCACCATAGGGAAACAGTAGAGGCCGACCCACACGCACCAGAAACCGACCAAAGAGCACCATTGTCGGATGACGCGGGACAGGACGTTGGCCGCGAGTCATCGAACGAAGGCGAAGATCCACGGAGAAGGACGAAAAGGGGCAACGTCAAGCGGTGGTCAGTGATTGGAACCTCCGTAACCGAGACCATGAAGGCAGCCGTTGAGAAGACCAGTTCGCTTCAGACCGTCACCGCACCACTAGCAGCTCCACCCCACACGAGAAATCCTCGGATGATGCCTCCAGGAAGGATGAGGGCACCCAATGTCGGCATCGTCCAAAAAAGAGGAGGGAAGGTCTTCACCTGTGGTCGAGAGAGGATGGGAGGGGAGTACCACACCAAAGCCTCCAGGAAGGAACACGGCGTCGAAAGTTTTCGCCTTTGGTGAGGCCGCCACATCGGCTAGGGGTTTGCCCTAGAATCACGCCTAACCACCAAATTCGTCCATCCAGACCCCCATGACGACAACCGAATCCACTAGGGGCTTAAGCAAGCGTAGATTGGAGCAAATCAAGGGCGGGGACGGAGCTTCTCCACAACGCGCAGCGCGACCCACGTAGAGTCACCTCATCGCTAGCGCCCGCCACACCCCCCGCCCGCACGGCCTGGGAGGCAGCCCGTCAGCACCCGCCGGCGCAGCTCGCCATACCGGCCGAACCGGGCACCACCCATCGGAGCTGCCGATCCGAACGTCAGGGCCCTCCGCGAAAGCAGAGCTGCCAGATCCCCGCCGGCGAGCACCTTAGGTGCGGCGGAGGAGAGGAGAGGGAGGGAAGCGCGGAGGCGATCTAGGGTTCGCCCCCGAGTCGCCTCAGGGGAGGCGAAGCGAGGGGAGGGGGTTGTCAATCAATCCATGAATTTGTGTTTCATGCTAATCAACAATGCTTTCCAGCCATACCTGGCCAACTAGGCCGTGCCTAGTAGGCCGGACCGTTAGCACGCGTGCCTGTCCCATGACGGGCCGACCCGACACGTGGTTAATCAAGTTGTTCCCGGCACGTGGCGCGCCTAGGGCTGTGTCCGGGCCTGGAGGTTGGGCACGCGTGCCGACCCGACATGACCCTTTTAAAAAAAAAAGCTAATAGGCAGCCAAATAGGCTGAATAATAGGTGGGTTGACGGCTAAACGTGTCGATGGGCCGGCTTGTTTAATATTAGTGACATGCTTGGGCCCGGTAAGGCAGCATGTGTGCCAGCCCGGCACGGTCCGTGTAGTTCGCATGCCTAGTTGGGCCATGTTGTGCCAGGCCCGTATAACCCTGTTCGGGCTGCCGAGCCGGCCCATCTGGCCAGGTTTGATTCTAGGTAGCTTCGTTCATATTGTATTTTGAGTTCTTTTACATAGGTTTCGGTAAACTTGAGTGGGCTTCAAGTGGCATCCTCGGCGCCACCGGTAAATGAAGGAAATATGGCCTAGAGGCAATAATAAAGTTGTTATTTATATTTCCTTATATCATGATAAATTTCTATTGTTCATGCTATAATTGTATTAATCGGAAACTTAGTACATGTGTGAATACATAGACAAAACAGAGAGTCCCTGGTATGCCTCTACTAGACTAGCTCGTTAATCAAAGATGGTTATGTTTCCTAACCATAGACATGTGTTGTCATTTGACGAACGTGATCACATCATTAGGAGAATGATGTGATGGACAAGACCCATCCGTTAGCTTAGCACTATGATCGTTTAGTTTTATTGCTATTGCTTTCTTCATTACTTATAAATGTTCCTCTGACTATGAGATTATGCAACTCCCGAATACCGGAGGAACACCTTGTGTGCTATCAAACGTCGCAACGTAACTGGGTGATTATAAAGATGCTCTACAGGTGTTTCCGAAGGTGTTTTTGGTGTTGGCATAGATTGAGAATAGGATTTGTCACTCCGAGTGTCGGAGAGGTAATACTCATCATAATAAGCCTTGCAAGCAAATGACTAATGAGTTAGTCATGAGATGATGTATTACGGAACAAGTAAAGAGACTTGCCGGTAACGAGATTGAACTACGTATGATAATACCGATGATCGAATGTCGGGCAAGTAACATACCGATGACAAAGGGAACAACGTATGTTGTTATGCGGTTTGACCGATAAAGATCTTCATAGAATATGTAGGAGTCAATATGAGCATCCAGGTTCCGCTATTGGTTATTGACCGGAGATGTGTCTCGGTCATGTCTACATAGTTCTCTAACCTGTAGGGTCTGCACGCTTAACGTTCGATGACGATTGGTATTATGAGTTGCTACATCTTGAGCTTGCGTTGTATTCCCTCGAAGAGGAAAGGGAGATGCAGCACAGTAGCGTAAGTATTTCCCTCAGTTTTTGAGAACCAAGGTATCAATCCAATAGGAGACCACGCGCGAGTCCCTCACACCTGTACAAACAAATAAGAACTTCGCAGCCAACGCGATAAGGGGTTGTCAATCCCTTTACTGTCACTTACGAGAGTGAGATCTGATAGAGATGATAGTTATATTTTTGGTATTTTTGGATTAATGAAACAGCAAATAAAAGCAATAAAAGTAAAGTAGATGTAGATTGATATGTTGAGAATAGACCCCGGGGCCATAGTTTTCTCTAGTGGCTTCTCTCATGATAGCGGTATTCTACGGCGGGTAAACAAATTACAGTCGAGCAATTGATAGAAAAGTGAATAATTATGAGACTATCTAGGCATGATCATTGTATATAGGCATCACGTCCGAGACAAGTAGACCGACTCCTGCCTGCATCTACTACTATTACTCCACACATCGACCGCTATCCAACATGCATCTAGTGTATTGAGTTCATACGAACAGAGTAACGCTTTAAGCAAGATGACATGATGTAGAGGGATAAACTCAAGCAATATGGTGTAAACCCCATCTTTTTATCCTCGATGGCAACAATACAATACGTGTCTTGCTGCCCCTACTGTCACTGAGAAAAGACACCGCAAGATTGAACCTAAAGCCAAGCACTTCTCCCATTGCAAGAACTATAGATCTAGTAGGCCAAACCAAACCAATAATTCGAAGAGACTTGCAAGGATATTATGAGCACACATAAAAAGTTCAGAGAAGAACCAAATATCTTTCATAGATAACCTTGACCATAAACTCACAATTCACTGGATCTCGACAAACACACCGCAAAAAGAGATTACATTGAATAGATCTCCTCAAAGACCGAGGAGAACTTTGTATTGAGATCCAGAGAGAGAGAAGAGGCCATCTATATACTAGCTATGGACCCGAAGGTCTATGGTAAACTACTCACAATTCATGGTGAGGGCGATGATGATGATGATGAAGGCCTCCGTGATGGATCCCCCTCCCGGAACAGGCTCCAAGGTGGGATCTTCACGGGAACAGAAGCTACGGCGGTGGAATTAGGGTTTTCTCTCTGTGTATGAAGTTTCTGGGGTACGTAGGTATATATAGGAAGAAGGAGGGCATCGGGGGCCGTGTGGGCCAGCCTCGAGGCAGGGGGCGCGCCCTGGGAAGGGAGGCGCCCCCCACCGTCGAGGGCTGGCCCTCCGCCCCCTGACTTGGTCCCGAAGATTCTCGAGCGTGATTTCCTCCAAAAATATCTCTCGCGAAGGTTTCATTCCGTTTGGACTCCGTTTGATATTCCTTTTCTGCAAAACCCTCAAATAGGCAAAAAAACAGCAATCTGGACTGGGCCTTTGGGTTCGTAGGTCAGTCCCAAAAATGATATAAAAGTGAATGATAAAGCCCATTAAACATCCAATACTTCATAAATAATAGCATGGAACAATCAAAAAATTATTGATACGTTGGAGACGTATCAAGCATCCCCAAGCTTAATTCCTGCTCGTCCTCGAGTAGCTAAATGATAAAGAAAGAATTTTTGATATGGAATGCTAACGAATATAGTTTTTCAATGTAATTCTTTTAATTGTGGAATGAATGTTCATATCTGAAGGATTCAAGATAAAAGTCTATATTAACATAAGAAATAACAATACTTCAAGCAATACTAACAAAGCAATCATGTGTTCTCAAAATACCATGGCTAAAGGAAGTTATCCCTACAAAATCATATGGTCTGGCTATGCTCCCTCTTCATCACACAAAATATTCATATCATGCACAACCCCGATTTCAGCCAAGCACTTGTATTCATACTCTATTCTTTTCAAACCTTTCAACTTTCACGCAATACATGAGTGTGAGCCATGGATATAGCACTATGGGTGGAATGGAGGTGGTTGTGGAGAAGACAAAAAGGAGGAAGATAGTCTCACATCGACTAGGCGTATCAACGGGCTATGGAGATGCCCATCAATAGATATCAATGTGAGTGAGTAGGGATTGCCATGCAACGGATGCACTAGAGCTAAATATGAATGAAAGCTCAACAAAAGAAAATAATGGGTGTGCATCCAACTTGCTTGCTCACGAATACCTAGGGCATTTGAGGAAGCCCATCGTTGGAATATACAAGCCAATTTCTATAATGAAAATTCCCACTGGTATATGAAAGTGACTAATCATGAGACTCTCTATAATGAAGATCATGGTGCTACTTTGAAGCACAAGTGTGGAAAAAGATAGTACCAATTGTCCCTTCTCTCTTTTCTCTCATTTTTTGGAGGGGCTTTCCTCTTTTTTTTTAATTTTCCCCTCTCTATATTTTTTTGGGGCCTTCTCTTTTTTCTATTGGCCTTTCCTCACACGGGACAATGCTCTAATAATGATGATCATCACACTTTTTGTTACAACTTGAAATTACAACTCGATACTACAACAAGTATGACTCTACATGAATGCATCCGGCGGTGTACCGGCATAAGCAATGAATCGTGTGTGACATGTATGAAAAATTATGCATGGTGGCATTGCCACAACTACGATGTCAACTACATGATCATGCATGGCACTATGACAATACGATGTGTTCATATGAACGGAACGGTGGAAAGTTGCATGGAAATATATCTCGGAATGGCTATGGAAATGCCATGATAGGTAGGTATGGTGGCTGTTTTGAGGAACAATATGGTGGTTGTTTTGAGGAAGGGTATATAGTGGGTTTATGGTACCGACGAAAGTTGCGCGGTACAAGAGAGACTAGCAATGGTGGAAAGGTGAGAGTGCGTATAATCCATGGACTCAACATTAGTCATAAGAACTCATATACTTATTGAAAAAATCTACGAGTCATCAAAAACAAAGTAATCAACGCATACTCCTAGGGGGGAGATTGGTAGGAGTTAACCATCGCGCGCCCCCGACCTCCACACAAAGGCTGGCATTCTACAAATACCTCATGCTCTAACTTTGTCACATAGCGCTTCACCATACGTGCATGATACGGGAATCACTAACCTTAACACAAGTTTTTCCCAATTTCACAATAACTCCACTAGCATGACTCTAATATCACTATCCTCATGTCTCAAAACAATTATCAAGCATCCAACATCTCATTCTATTCAATGTACTTGGTGTGAAATTTTTACTACATTGACAATGGATGTTTATCATGTGAAGACTAGTTTCTTTAGCCTAAACACATTACCATGATGTCTTAATATACTCTCAAATAGATATAAGTTAAGCATGAGAGTTCAACAATTTCTACAAAATAGAACCACCGCCATGCTCTAAAAGATATAAGTGAAGCACAAGAGCAAAAACTATTCAACTCAAAAGATATAAGTGAAGCACATAGAGTGTTCTAATAATTTCTAGGCCATATTTAACTCTCTCAAATAGGTGTGTCCAGCAAGGATGATTGTGTCAAACTAACAAGCAAATACTCAAATTATACAAGACTCTCCAAGCAAAACACATAGCATGTTGCGAATAAAAATATAGCTCCAAGTATAGTTATCGATGGATGAAGACGAAAGAGGGGATGCCTTCCCGGGGCATCCCCAAGCTTAGGCTTTTGATTATATTGATTTTACTTGGGGTGCCATGGGAATCCCCAAGCTCGGGCCTTTGCTACTCCTTGTTCCATAGTCCATCAAAGCAATACTCAAAACTTGAAAACTTCACAACACAAAACTTAGACAAAAATTCTCGTGAGCTCCGTTAGTAAGAGAAAGCAAACCACCACTCAAAGGTACAGCAAGTAATTCATACTTTGTTTATATTGGTGTTAAACCTACTGTAATCCAAGTTCTCTATGATTCATATCCTCCAATATTACTCATAGATGCATCGGAATAAGCAAACAACACACGAAAAATAGAATCTGTCAAAAACAGAACAGTCTGTAGTAATCTGCTGGGTTAGCCTACTTCTGGAACTCCAAAAAATTCAAACTAAATTGGTAAATTTGCGCAATTTGTCTACCAATCAGCAGCAAAAAGAATCAACTGAAAAGCACGCTCCAGCAAAATCTTAAGACTACTTTAGCGAGCGCTAACGATTCTGTTTTTCCACAACAAGATCGTATAAACTTCACACAAGTCCTACCAAAGGTTCTACTTGGCACAAATACTAAACAAAACATGAAAACACATCTAATCAGAGGCTAGATGCAATATTTATTCCCTAACATCAACAAAAGCAAAAACATAAAATTGGGTTGCCTCCCAACAAGCGCTATCATTTTACGCCCCTAGCTAGGCACGATACAAGATAGATTTAGGTATTGCCATCTTTGGAAGGCAATCCATAAGTGGCTCTCATGATAGATTCATATGGTAATTTGATTTTCTTTCTAGGAAAATGTTCCATGCCTTTCCTTAACGGAAATTGGAATCTAATATTTCCTTCCTTCATATCAATAATTGCGCCAATCGTTCTAAGGAAAGGTCTACTAAGAATAATAGGACATGAAGGATTGCAATCTATATCAAGAACAATGAAATCTACGGGCACAGAATTCCTATTGGCAACAATAAGAACATCATTAATTCTTCCCATAGGTTTCTTAATAGTAGAATCCGCAAGATGCAAATTTAAAGAAGAATCATCAAGCTCATGGAACCCTAGCAAATCACACAAAGTTTTTGGGATAGTGGAGACACTTGCACACAAATCACACAAAGCATAGCATTCATGATCTTTTATTTTTATTTTATAGTAGGTTCCCATTCATCATAAAGCTTTCTAGGTATAGAAACTTCCAACTCAAGTTTTTCTTCATAAGATTGCATCAAAGCATCAACTATATGTTTAGTGAAAGCTTTATTTTGACTATAAGCATGCGGATAATTTAGCACGGATTGCAACAAAGAAATACAATCAATCAAAGAGCAATTATCATAATTGAATCCCTTGAAATCCAAAGTAGTGGGTTCATCACTATGCAAAGTTTTAATATCTTCAATCCCACTTTAAGAAATTTTAGCATCAAGATCTAAAAACTCTGAATTATTGGGACACCTTAAGCAGAATCATCTCCAATCCTATTCTCATCAAGATTAATACTAGAAAACAAGGATCTAATAGGAGACACATCAATAACTTTCAGATCTTCATCTTTATTTTCACGATAACTAGAAGAACACGATTTAATATAATCTTCTCTTTTAGCACGCATTCTAGCGGTTCTTTCTTTGCATTCATCAATGGAAATTCTAATGGCTTTGAGAGACACATTGATATCATGCTTAGGTGGGATAGATCTAAGTTTCAAAGAATCAACATCAAGAGTAATTATATCCACACTTCTAGCCAATTCATCAACTTTAAGCAATTTCTCTTCAAGCATAGCATTGAAATTCTTTTGCGAGACCATAAACTCCTTAACACTAGTTTCAAATTCAGAATGCATCTTTCCATAAGAGTTATTGTAGGAATTACCAAAATTATTAGAGGAATTACTAGGAAAAGGCCTAGGATTAAAATTACCTCTATAAGCATTGTTACCAAAATTATTCCTACCAACAAAATTCACATCAAAAGATTCATTGTTATTCTCAATCAAAGTGGATAAAGGCATATCATTAGGATCAGAAGAAGCACTCTTAGCAGCAAAGAATTTCATAAGTTCATCCATCTTTCCACTCAAAACACTAATTTCTTCGATAGCATGCACTTTTTTACTAGTAGGTCTTTCGGTGTGCCATTGAGAATAATTAACCATAATATTATCTACTCCCTCCATTCCTAAATATTTGTCTTTATAGACATTTAAATAGACTGCAACATACGGATGTATGTAGACATATTTTAGAGTGTAGATTCATTCATTTTGCTTCGTATGTAGTCACTTGTTGAAATCTCTAGAAAGAAAAATATTTAGGAATGGAGGGAGTAGGAGTTTGGTAGCTTCTCCTAAGGTAGTTTCCATGAAAGTGCCTCCGGCGGTCGAATCTAAAAGATTTCTAGAAGCAAAATTCAAGCGAGCATAAAAGTTCTCAATAATCATCCATAGATTAAAACCATGTGTAGGGCAATTACGTATCATTAATTTCATTCTCTCCCAAGCTTGTGCAACATGCTCATGATCTAGTTGCTTAAAATTCATAATATCGTTTCTAAGAGAGATGATCTTAGCAGGAGGGAAATACTTAGAGATAAAATCATCTTTGCACTTATTCCACGAATTAATACTATTTCTAGGCAAAGAGGAGAACCAAGTTTTAGCACGATCTCTAAGTGAAAATGGAAATAACTTCAATTTAACAATATTGTTATCTGTATCCCTTTTCTTTTGCATATCACACAAATCAACAAAGTTGTTTAGATGGGTAGCGGCATCTTCACTAGGAAGGCCGGAGAATTGATCTTTCATGACAAGATTCAACAAGGCAGCATTGATCTCACAAGATTCAGCATCGGTAATAGGAGCAATCGGAGTGCTAATAAAATCATTGTTGTTGGTATTGGAGAAGTCACACAATTTGGTATTGTTCTGAGCCATAGTGACAAGCAAGCAATCCAACACACACAAGCAAACAAGAAGCAAGCGAACGAAAAACACACGACGGAAGAAGGGCGAATAAAACGGCAAAGGTGAAGTGGGGGAGAGGAAACCTAGAGGCAAATAAATGTAATGCGAAGGATAAGGGTTTGTGATAGGTACTTGGTATATGACTTTTGCGTAAGCCTCCCGGGCAACGGCGCCAGAAATTCTTCTTGCTACCTCTTGAGCTTGCGTTGTATTCCCTCGAAGAGGAAAGGGAGATGCAGCACAGTAGTGTAAGTATTTCCCTCAGTTTTTGAGAACCAAGGTATCAATCCAGTAGGAGACCACGCGCGAGGCCCTCGCGCCTTTACAAACAAATAAGAACTTCGCAGCCAACGCGATAAGTGGTTGTCAATCCCTTTACGGTCACTTACGAGAGTGAGATCTGATAGTTATATTTTTGGTATTTTTGGTTTAATGAAACTGTAAATAAAAGCAATAAAAGTAAAGTAGATGTAGATTGATATGTTGAGAATAGACCCGGGGGCCATAGTTTTCTCTAGTGGCTTCTCTCATGATAGCGGTATTCTACGGCGGGTAAACAAATTACTGTCGAGCAATTGATAGAAAAGCGAATAATTATGAGACTATCTAGGCATGATCATTGTATATAGGCATCACGTCTGAGACAAGTAGACCGACTCCTGCCTGCATCTACTACTATTACTCCACACATCGACCGCTATCCAGCATGCATCTAGTGTATTGAGTTCATACGAACAGAGTAACGCTTTAAGCAAGATGACATGATGTAGAGGGATAAACTCAAGCAATATGATGTAAACCCCATCTTTTTATCCTCGATGGCAACAATACAATATGTGCCCTGCTGCCCCTACTGTCACTGGGAAAGGACACCGCAAGATTGAACCCAAAGCCAAGCATTTCTCCCATTGAAAGAACTATAGATCTAGTAGGCCAAACCAAACCAATAATTCGAAGAGACTTGCAAGGATATTATGAGCACACATAAAAAGTTCAGAGAAGAACCAAATATCTTTCATAGATAACCTTGATCATAAACTCACAATTCATCAAATCTCGACAAACACACCGCAAAAAGAGATTACATCGAATAGATCTCCTCGAAGACCGAGGAGAACTTTGTATTGAGATCCAGAGAGAGAGAAGAAGCCATCTAGATACTAGCTATGGACCCGAAGGTCTGTGGTAAACTACTCACAACTCATGGTGAGGGCGATGATGATGATGATGAAGGCCTCCATGATGGATCCCCCTCCCAGAACAGGCTCCAAGATGGGATCTCCACGGGAACAGAAGCTACGGCGGTAGAAATTAGGGTTTTCTCTCTGCCTATGGAGTTTCTGGGGTACGTAGGTATATATAGGAAGAAGGAGGGCACCGGGGGCCGTGTGGGCCAGCCTCGAGGCAGGGGGTGCACCCTGGGAAGGGGGGCGCGCCCCCCACCCTCGAGGGCTGGCCTTCCGTCCCCTGACTTGGTCCCGAAGATTCCCGAGCGTGATTTCCTCCAAAAATATCTCTCGGGAAGGTTTCATTCCGTTTGGACTCCGTTTGATATTCCTTCTCTGCAAAACCCTGAAATAGGCAAAAAAAAACAGCAATCTGGACTGGGCCTTTGGGTTAGTAGGTTAGTCCCAAAAATGATATAAAAGTGAACGATAAATCCCATTAAACATCCAAGAATTCATAAATAATAGCATGGAACAATCAAAAAATTATAGATACGTTGGAGACGTATCATGAGTTTATGTGTTTTGATGTACCGAAGGTTGTTCGGAGTCCCGGATGAGATCACGGACATGATGAGGAGTCTCGAAATGGTCGAGAGGTAAAGATCGATATATTGGAAGGCTATATTCGGACATCAGAAAGGTTCCGAGTGATTCGGGTATTTTTGGAGTATTGGAGAGTTATGGGAATTCACCGGGGGAAGTAGTGGGCCTTAATGGGCCATACGGGAAAGGAGAGAAGGGCCTCAAGGGGTGGCCACGCGCCCCCCCATGGGCTGGTCCGAATTAGATTAGGAACGGGCAGCACCCCCCTCCTCCTTCCCCCCTCCTCCTAGTTGGATTAGGAAAGCAGGTAACCTACTCCTACTAGGAGTAGGAATCCTACTCCCTTGGCGCGCCCCTCCTAGGGCCGGCCTCCTCCTCCCTCCCTCCTTCATATACGTGGGGAGGGGGCATCCTATAGACACACAAGTTGATTTCTTAGCCGTGTGCGGTGCCCCCTTCACGGTTACACACCTCGGTCATATTGCCGCAGTGCTTAGGCGAAGCCCTGCGTCGGTAACTTTATCAACACCGTCACCACGCCGACATGCTGATGAAACTCTCCCTCGACCTCAACTGGATCAAGAGTACGAGGGACGTCACCGAGCTGAACGTGTGCAGATCGCGGAGGTGCCGTGCGTTCGGTGCTTGATCGGTTGGATCGCGAAGATGTTCGACTACATCAACCGCATTACTAAACGCTTCCGCTTTCGGTCTATGAGGGTACGTGGAAAGACTCTCCCCGCTCGTTGCTATGCTTCTCCTAGATAGATCTTGCCTGATCGTAGGATTATTTTTGAAATTCTACGTTCCCCAACAGTGGTATCAGAGTCAGGTCTATGCGTAGATAATATGCACGAGTAGAACACAATGAGTTGTGGGCAATAATAGTCATACTGCTTACCAGAATGTCATACTTTGATTCGGCAGTATTGTGAGATGAAGCGGCCGGACCGACATTACGCGTACGCTTACGCAAGACTGGTTTCACCGTTACGAGCACTCGTTGCTTAAAGGTGACCGGTGGGTGTTTGTCTCTCTCACTTTAGTTGAATCGAGTGTGACTACACCCGGTCCTTGTGAAGATTAAAACATCACACTTGACGAAAAATTGTTGTGATTTTGATGCGTAGGTAAGAACGGTTCTTGCTAATCCCGTAGCAGCCACGCAAAATTTGTAACTACAAAGTAGAGGACGTCTAACTTGTTTTTGCAGGGCGTGTTGTGATGTGATATGGTCAAGACGTGATGAGTTATACGTTATTGTATGAGATGATCATGTTTTGTAAATTATCGGCAACCGGCAGGAGCCTTATGGTTGTCTCTTTATTGTATGAATTGTGAAAGCCATGTAATTGCTTTACTTTATCACTATGAGTTAGTGATAGTAGTAGTAGTAGCAATAGTTGGCGAGACGACCACGATGCTACGATGAAGATCATGGTGTCAAGCCGGTGACGATGGAGATCATGAAGAAGCTTTGGAGATGGAGATCAAAAGCACAAGATGATGATGGCCATATCATGTCACATATTTTGATTGCATGCGATGTTTATCTTATTTTGCTTAGTACGGCGGTAGCATTATAAGATGATTGTTGGTGTCAAAACCGGCGGATCTCGGGTAGGGGGTCCCAAACTATGCGTCTGAGGATCGATGGTAACAGGAGGCTGGGGACACGATGTTTACCCAGGTTCAAGCCCTCTCGATCGAGGTAATACCCTACTTCCTGCTATATTAATAAGGATGAATGTGAATACAATAGTTGACCTACCTCGAGATCGTAATTGCTAAACCCTAACACTAGCCTATGAGGATATTATGATTCTTCTAGCCTCTACGGACTAAACCCTCCGGTTTATATACACACTGGAGGGGCCTAGGGTTTGTACATGCCATCTTGCAGAGGAAGGAAAATCTACACCCGAGCTTAAAACTTGCCATTACAGGAATACAGGAGTCCTATCCGGATACGAGAGATGATCTTCTGTAATAATCTTCACGGCCCACCAGGAGTTTGTCCGGCCACATGAGGACCCCCCCCCCCCCTCGATCCAAGAATCCCTCAGTAGCCCCTGAACCTGTCTTCGATGACGATGAGTTTGGCTTCCGTATTGTCTTCGGCATTGCAAGGCGGGTTCCTCCTTCCGAATATATCTTCTGCAATCAGGTGGATTGTGTTCGGCTCTGCAAGATTAGTACAACCCTTAGCCTCGAAGGCAAGGCTCTTTAAAATAAAATGAATAGTGTGTCTCTACTGACAACTTTTGGGTGAAGCGTCACGTCCAACCCACTAACATATCGAACCATTTTACTTGGTCCTAGTTTCGCGTTTCGAGGTATATCCTCATTGACACGTCCCATCAGAATTGAGATCGTGCCCGCTTATTGTGGAGTCCTTATCAGTGTGACATGAGCACCCTTGCCGCGCATTACGCATGACCGCTTTGGGAACTGGTGAGTTTTACGACTAAAGTGGGGGGACGCTCGGTATTCGCAGTGTTATAAAAGGGCACCAATCCCTTCCATCAGCCCCACGCCTTCCTCAAGCTCGAGCTCTCCAATCTCCGTTGCCCCCGTATTCTCATCTCCTGCGCCCACCACTTCTCGTTCCTCAACCACTACTCCTCTTTCCAGCAATGGATGAATCCGATGCCAGAGGTAAGTAGGAGGCTTCCATGTTCACTGAAAAGACCGTGGAGGATCAACGGAGTGCGGGGTACCTCGCCGGCGACATCGCACACCGAGTCCCCCCTAAGGGCCAGGTGATCCCCGTTCCTAAGGCGGGTGAGAGGGTAGTTTTTACCTCTCACTTTGTTAGGGGGCTAGGGTTTCCACACCACCCATTTGTTCGGGGTCTTTTATTCTTCTACGGGCTAGATTTCCATGATTTAGCCATGAACTCAATTCTCCACATATCCGCTTTTATAGTGGTATGTGAGGCCTTTTTCTGCATCCCCCCACACTTCGGCCTATGGCTTAAAGCCTTCAACATGAAGCCAAAGGTGGTGGATTGGGAACACGCAGAGGGCGGGGGCGCCATGATTAGCAAGCTCCCAAATGCAACTTGGCCCAAAGGCTCGTTCGTGGAGACGAACAAGGTCTGGCAGCAGGAGTGGTTCTACATCACCGGACCCTGCGACACCAAGTGGGCGGCGGAACCTGCTTTCAGATCCGGACCCCCAGTAAGGTTGACCTCTTGGAACAAAAAGGGTATGGACTGGGGGTCGCAGACTGAGGTGATGACTCTCGTGAGCCGTGTGTCCGGCGTGATCTCCAAGGGGCACCTGCTCTCCTCCGTGGTCTAGGTGATGCTGACCCGGCTTGTTCTCCCTTGCCAAAGCCGGGATTCCTCCCTATGGGAGTTTGATCCGACAGGAGACAAGCTGTTGAAGCATCTCTTCGGCTCTACGCACAAGGAGATCAAGAAGCACCTCTTCAAGAGCCAGAAGGAATGGCCCGAAGAGATCGAGGATGCGGGCTTCAGCACCAAAGTTTCCGCCCTAGAGGTAACAGTAATCCTTGTCGAACACTTTACCCTTTCCCTTATTTAATGATAATAGGAATTGGAATTTTTGTGTGATATACATGGCTGGACGAAGTAGGCGATCCGAATTAAGTGTCCGGCCTTTGCCCGAAGAGCCAGCACTGCCTCTACTAACGGCGATGCTGATCCCGGCGCCGTACAAGGCACCGACCAAGAAGCCCAAGAAGACAAAGGGCAAGGGGACCGGAGATAGTCCCCGTCCCTCGAGTAATAAGCCCGATGACCTCCATATCCTCTCCTCTGACGAGGCGGAGGAAGAGGAGGAAGAAGTGCCCCCTGTGCAAGGTAGGGGGAGGAAGAGGGGGGACGCTGCTGACGCGGGTACGGCCGTGCCCCAGAGGAAACTGAACCTCGGAGCTAATTCTGATTCGTCCAAACATAGCTTTGGGGTGAAGCCCAGGGAGAAACCCCTGCCTGAATCGTAAGTCAATCTAGATTCAAGTGCTGCACCTTTGTTTATTCGGTATTTTTGATACTTTACTTAATATTTTTCTCCTGCTGACCTACAACCCTCCCGGTGTACACCCTGATGTTACCTCATCGGAGGGAAACTCTCTGGCGCCTAGAGAGTCGGAGAGTGACCCGCCAGTCCGGGCTCTATCGCCCGTAATCGACGGGGACACCGAAGTGTCGTCCCAGCGGGTGCTCTCCGCCCAAGGAGATGAGGGCGGGGCAGGAGAAAAGGCAGCCGGAGGTAATACCTCGGCGGCCGCTGACCATGGGGAGACGCCCCCCATGGAGACCAAAGACGTGGGGCCCAAACAGTCCGGGCCCCCACCGAACACCATCCCAGAGCCTAGCGCGGTTCCGAGGACCGAAGACCTGACTCCTCAAGCGGAGGAGAGTACGGTGGCGCCCGGAGTTAATCTGGAGGTGCCGGATTCTATGGAGGGAGCACTGCAAAGTGCTCTCGTAATTGAAGAATACCGCACCGTGATGGGTGCGGTGATGAAGAAGATTCAGTCCATCAAGGGCGGACTGAATGAAGCCTTCAACAGCCTTTTAACAGGCTTTGAGGTAAGCAATGTAATGATTTTAAGAAATTTTATTTGTTTTAAATACACATATATAACCAGTAGCCCCTGATGCTTTGTGTGATTCTGAAAAGAACCAGACGAAGTATCCATACAGTAGCATACTTACAGAGCTGAACTATTGTGCATGCTTCCTTAGTTACAGCGACTGCGCGAGACGCAGAGGTTGCCAAACTAAATCGGAAGTTCGAGGTGGCCAACGCGGACCTCGACCGCATCAACCGGCGTTTGGATGAAACGCGAGGTATGCGGATTTTTGAAATGTCAATAAGACGTGTTTAATTGAGTATGTTTACAAACTCTAATGTTGTATTCTGTTTTACACAGTTGGTGCCACTGAGCTCGAGGTCCTCAAGGGCGAGGTTGTCAAGGCCAAGAAGGAGGCCGAGGTGAACAAGGTAGTCGTTGACAAAGCGGCTGCCGAATTGGAGGCCGAAAAGGCCGAGTGCGAGAAGCACAAATCTCGGGTGTCCGAAGTCGAGATTGAACTTAACGACGACATCCTGAAGTGTGAGGCGTTGGAGAAAGACTTCGGCACAAGCATCCGAGCTGTCTGCCCAGGACGCGCGAGGCGAGGCGCGCAGCGCCTGTGAGGAAATCAAGCAGGCGCGACAGATAGCATCTGGTAAGATATTTCTCTTACAGAGCATCTTTGGTGGGCGAAAGTATATTGGACTGACACGATTGTGGAGTTCTCCAGGTGTGTTTGCTGATCTTCCGAGGAGCAGCACAGATGCCGCTCAATACTTCCGAGCTCAGGAGGGGAACGACACGGAGAAATTGTTCTGGTCGCAGTTCTATGCGCCACAACATCCAGTTCCCCTTAATGACCAGATGAAGTAGTTGGTCGAGCTGCACAACATGGCGGGTTCAGCTATGAGGGACTTAATAGTCCGGCTATGGCCCGCTGAGCCAATCCCAAGTAGTTACTTCGGATTGGTGAAGCGGCTCGTCGAGGCGAGTCCGCGGGTCAATGCACTAACGCGTTCGGCCTGCATAGAAGGTGCTCGGATGGCCTTCGCTCGCGTCAAAGTGCACTGGACGAAGATGAACACAGTGCATATAGCTAATGTTGGCCCGCCCGCAGGCAAGGAGCCCCGCAAGCCGGAGAAGTAATTCAAGGACGTCATCAAGGGCGCCCGCCTTGTAGAAGGCCAGTGTTCGAAAGATGTTGTTCTCGACTGATTGTATCCGGATGTAAAGAATATGCTTATGAATCGAGTGTATATAACTTTTGCGCTATTTATAATATCAACGTCTTTTTACCTCCCGTGTGACTGTTTATCTAAATCTGAAAGTTTCCAGTCGTCGGCTTCAGCCCCCAGGTACATAGTACTGGGGTGTTCGGTCATATGCAAATACACTCTTTATCCAACGTCTTGGTCTGTATAGGAGGTGTATGCGGAGCGAACCAGGCAATCAGACTATCCGGCATTATTGCTTTCACTTAGTCGTAGGAGTTTGACATGTGGGGCTAGGTACTGGCCCCTGGTGCGGATATAATATTCCTTGTTTTAAGGCATACAATTGGGGCTGGCTAGGCGAAGAACCAGCCCTTCGTATAACACGGGGTGGATCTCTATCGATCGTAGTATAAAACTAAGTCACCGGATTGCAGACTAGGTTCTCGCTTATCATGACAGTCAGTTTTCGGCTTTCTCTACTGAGGTACTTGACCGGACTAGCCAGATATACAATCGCAGTAGTTCTGCCTTTACACCCTAGCCGAACAATCAGGAACGAAGGGGTAAGCACAGGAGCCGGGCAACCCAACTATTGACCCAAGGCATGATTCGGAACTGATGCATATAAGGCAAACATCCAGGACGCCGAACACTCCCTATAGGTGTTCGGTCTTTTCAACATGTACTGGTCTGAATACAACCCCTGGTATTTAGACCCCTATTGACAAGGCATATATGGCAATCTTAGTGCGGGTCCCTGCTGCACGTCTGCGCTGTTTTCTCCTCTGTAATATGTCCTTGAAGGTGTGAGAATGATGGCCATCTGTAGGAAAAAGGAAAAGTAAAATAATCCTGGAAAACGAAAAAATCAATCTAGTGTGGCCATAACTAGCTTGGTTCGTTTAGTGAACCTAAAAAGATAAGTTTAGAGTCCGAATAGGGTCTAGCCGAACTATGGACTATATGCAAGTGCCCTCGGTCGTCACCCAAGGAATTTTTAAGGCATAATTATGTACTTGAGGCACATATGCTATCACCTTATGGGGCAGCCGACAGGGGCGTAGCTGTCAATCTTGCTCAGGTTCATCTGAGCTGCCGCACTGAGGCGTTTGTCAGACACGTTTAGTTGTGTCCGCTATTGATAGATTATCCGGCTTGAATATGCCGTTTTGGACTTCGGCTGTTAAGGCCGCAGTGTCCTTCTCTGTACGGAGAGAGCGCTCAATATTTCCATTGACCGTGATAACGCCCCGTGGTTCAGGCATCTTGAGTTTCAAATAGGCATAATGCGGGACTGCATTAAAGCGGGCGAAGGCCGTTCTTCCGAGTAGAGCATGATAGCCACTTCGGAATGGAGCTATGTCGAAGATTAGTTCTTCGCTTCAAAAGTTGTCGAGAGAATCGAATACAACTTCCAATGTTAAAGAGCCTGTGCAGCGGGCTTCAACGCCTGGTATCACTCCTTTAAAGGTCGTGCTACTTGGCTTGATTCTTGAAGGGTCGACCCCCATCTTGCGGACAGTGTCCCGATATATCAGATTGAGACTACTGTCGCCGTCCATAAGGACTCGGGTTAGATGGTATCCATCCATTATTGGGTCGAGCACTAGGGCAGCCGAACCCCCGTGCCGAATACTAGACGGATGATCCCTGCGGTCAAAAGTGATCGGACAGGCTGACCATGGGTTGAATTTTGGGGCGACAGGCTCAACAGCGGAGATGTCTCGGAGTGCGCGCTTGCGCTCCCTTTTTTGGGTATGAGTGGCATATATCATATTCACTGTTTTGACCTCCGGTGGAAATTTCTTCTGTCCCCCTATATTCGGCTGGCGAGGTTCATCCTTGTCTTCGCTCTGAGGCTCCTTCCCCTTGTGTTCGTCTTTAGCTTGCCGGCCTGCTTGAAACCCCAACAATTGTGGTTGGTATGGTTGGCAGGTTTCTCTGGGGTGCCATGAATTTGGCAGGGCCTCTCCAATATTCTGTCCAAACTTGATGGACCATCTTTGTTGCCTTTAAATGGCTTCTTCCATTGACCGGGTCTGGAGCCACTGAATTCGGCGTTTACCGTTGTATCATTTGGGCTTCCAGGATTGTTTCAATGCTTGTTTTTATTACGCCGTGACTTTCCATTGCCATCCCTGACTTCAGATGTTCCAGGGTCGCTGGTGCTGCTACGAGCTAACCAGCTATCCTCACCCACGCAAAAGTGAGTCATGAGTGTAGTTAAGGCTACCATTGTCCTTGGTTTTTCCTGTCCAAGGTGCCTGGCTAGCCATTTGTCTCAGATATTGTGCTTAAATGCCGCTAAGGCTTCAGCGTCCGGACAATCCACGATTTGGTTCTTCTTAGTGAGAAACCAATTCCTAAGCCTGTGGGCTGACTCCCTGGGTTGTTGGATGATGTGACTTATATCATCAGCGTCCGGGGGCCGGACATAAGTCCCTTGAAAATTGGGCCGAAAAGCATCCTCGAGTTCTTCCCAACTCCCAATGGAGTTCTCTGGGAGGCTGTTTAGCCAGTGCCGAGTTGGCCCTTTCAACTTGAGGGGTAAGTATTTGATGGCGTGGAGATCATCTCCTCGAGCCATGTGGATGTGAAGAATAAAGTCTTCTATCCAGATGGTGGGATCCGTCGTTCCATCGTACGCTTCGATGTTTACGGGTTTAAACCCTTCTGGGAAGTCATGGCCCAGCACCTCATCAGTGAAGTACAGAGGGTGCGCAGCTCCTTTGTATTTTTCTATATCGTGGCGTATGTCCCACGGTTGTGGTGTTCGGTATTGACCCCGAACTGGTATGTCACCGGCGCGATTAGTTTGATATACTTCATCCCGTGCGGGAGCCCGGTCCCTAGTCCGTATATAGACCTAGTCTTGCTAGCTTTTTTGTTCAGCTCCTCACACAGATCGTGTTTTCGGACTTGAGCCGCACCCTCTTTACCTTTACAGGGTGGTGGTGCGGGCTTGTGTACGCCATTGCTAGCGACTCTATCCCGTCCGTGAGGTGGTCGGTCCGGCTTGTCGACTGGGTTATTCTTTGGCGGGACAGGCAGAGCGGCCTCGTCGTCGAATTCGGACAGCATCTTGTGAAGGAAATATGCCCTAGAGGCAATGATAAAGTTCTTATTTATATTTCCTTATATCATGATAAATGTTTATTATTCATGCTAGAATTGTAACCGGAAACTTAGTACATGTGTGAATACATAGACAAAACAGAGTGTCCCTAGTATGCCTCTACTTGACTAGCTCGTTGATCAAAGTGGTTATGTTTCCTAACCATAGACATGTGTTTTCATTTGACGAATGGGATAACATCATTAGAGAATGATGTGATGGACAAGATCCATCCGTTAGCTTAGCACTATGATCGTTTAGTTTTATTGCTACTGCTTTCTTCATGACTTATACATGTTCCTCAGACTATGAGATTATGCAACTCCCGAATATCGGAGGAACACCTTGTGTGCTATCAAATGTCACAACGTAACTGGGTGATTATAAAGATGCTCTACACGTGTCTCTGAAGGTGTTTGTGTTGTTGGCATAGATCAAGAATAGGATTTGTCACTCCAAGTGTCGGAGAGGTATCTCTGGACCCTCTCGGTAATACACATCATAATAAGCCTTGCAAGCAAATGACTAATGAGTTAGTCACAAGATGATGTATTAAGGAATGAGTAAAGAGACTTGCCGGTAACTAGATTGAACTAGGTATGATGACAACGACGATCGAATCTCGGGCAAGTAACATACCGTTGACAAAGGGAACGACGTATGTTGTTATTAGACCTGGCCAAACCTCGGGTCGGGCCTACCAAAGCCCGGTGCAAAAAAACCCAGGCCCCAGCCCGGCCCGGCCCAGCCGTCGGGCCTGGATTTCGGGCCCAAGCCCAACCCGAACATCTAAAAGCCCACCGGGCCTCGGACCATGGGCTGGGCCCCTTCAGAAAATAGCAAAATCGATGGGCCCGGGCCCGGCCTGACCTGGCCATCGGGCTGAATATCTAGGCCCGAGCCCGGCCCAGGAGCAGCATCGGGCCGGGCCGGGTCGGGTCTAGTTGTTATGCGGTTTGACCGATAAAGATCTTCGTAGAATATGTAGGAGCCAATATGAGCATCCAGGTTTCGCTATTGGTTATTGACCGGAGATTTGTCGCGGTCATGTCTACATAGTTCTCGAACCCGTAGGGTCCGCACGCTTAACGTTCGATGACGATTTGTATTATGAGTTATGTGATTTGATGACCGATGTTTGTTCGGAGTCCCGGATGAGATCACAGACATGACGAACAGTCTCGAAATGGTCGAGCCGTAAAGATCCATATATTGGAAGGCTATATTCGGACATCGGAAAGGTTCCGAGTGATTCGGGTATTTTCGGAGTACCGGAGAGTTACGGGAATTCGTATTGGGCCTTAATGGGCCATACGGGAAAGGAGAGAAAGGCCTCAAGAGTGGCTGCGCCCCTTCCCATGGACTGGTCCGAATTGGACTAGGGAAAGGGGGCGCCCCCTTTCTTCCTTCTCCTTCTCCCTTCCCCTTTTCTTATTCCATGTGGGAGGAGGAATCCTACTAGGACTAGGGAGTCCTAGTAGGACTCCACACTTTGGCGCGCCCTATGAGGGCCGGCATCCTCCTCCCTCCATCCTTTATATACGTGGCCAGGGGGCACCCCATAGACACACAAGTTGATTTTAGCCGTGTGCGGTGTCCCCCTCCACAGATACACACCTCGGTCATATCGTTGTAGTGCTTAGGTGAAGCCCTGCGCCGGTAGCTTCATCATCACCGTCACCACGCCGTCGTGTTGACGAAACTCTCCCGTGACGCTCAACTAGATCAAGAGCTCATGGGCCGTCATCGAGTTGAACATGTGCTGAACGTGGAGGTGCCGTACGTTCGATGCTTGGATCAGTTGGATCGCGAAGACGTTCGACTACATCAACCGCGTCACTAGACGCTTCCACTTTCGGTCTACGAGGGTACGTAGACACACTCTTCCCTCTCGTTGCTATGCTTCTAGTAGATAGATCTTGCGTGATCGTAGGAATTTTTGAAATACTACGTTCCCCAACAGTGGCATCATGAGTCAGGTTTATGCGTAGATGATATGCACGAGTAGAACACAATGAGTTGTGGGCGATAATAGTCATACTGCTTACTAGCATGTCATACTTTGATTCGGCGATATTGTTAGATGAAGCGGCCCGGACCGACATTACGCGTATGCTTACGCGAGACTGGTTTCACCGTTACGAGCACTCATTGCTTAAAGGTCACTGGCGGGTGTCTGTCTCGCTCACTTTAGTTGAATCGAGTGTGGCTATGCCCGGTCCTTGTGAAGGTTAAAACATCACATACTTGACGAAAAATCGTTGTGGTTTTTGTATGCGTAGGTAAGAATGGTTCTTGCTAAGCCCATAGCAGCCACGTAAAACTTGCAACAACAAAGTAGAGGACGTCTAACTTGTTTTTGCAGGGCATGTTATGATGTGATATAGTCAAGACTTGATGTGTTATATGTTATTGTATGAGATGATCATGTTTTGTAAATTATCGGCAACCGGCAGGAGCCTTATGGTTGTCTCTTTATTGTATGAATTGCGAAGGCCATGTAATTGCTTTACTTTATCACTATGAGTTAGCGATAGTAGTAGTAGCAATAGTTGGCGAGACGACCACGACGCTACGATGAAGATCATGGTGTCTAGCTGGTGATGATGGAGATCATGATGATGCTTTGGAGATGGAGATCAAAAGCACAAGATGATGATGGCCATATCATGTCACATATTTTGATTGCATGTGATGTTCATCTTATTATGCTTCTTATTTTGCTTAGTACGGCGGTAGCATTATAAGATGATCCCACAAAATTTCAAGGTACAAGTGTTCTCCCTGAGTATGCACCGTTGTGAAAGTTCTTCGTGCTGAGACACTATGTGATGATCGGGTGTGATAGGTTCTACGTTCACATACAACGGGTGCAAGACAGTTTTGCACATGCGGAATACTCGGGTTAAACTTGACGAGCCTAGCATGTACAGACATGGCCTTGGAACACTGGAGACCGAAAGGTCGAGCATGAATCATATAGTAGATATGATCAACATAAGATGTTCACCATTGAAAACTACTCCATCTCACGAGATGATCGAACATGGTTTAGTTGATTTGGATCACGTGATCATTTAGATGACTAGAGGGATGTCTATCTAACTAGGAGCTCTTTAGTAATATGATTAATTGAACTTTAATTTACCATGAACTTAGTCCTGGTAGTATTAGCATATCTATGTTGTAGATCAATAGCTTGCGATGTAGCTCCCCGTTTATTTTTATATGTTCCTAGAGAAATATAAGTAGAAAGATGTTAGTAGCAATGATGCGGACTAGGTCCGTGATCTGAGGATTATCCTCATTGCTACACAGAAGTATTATGTCCTTGATGCACCGCTAGGTGACAGATCTATTGCAGGAGCAGATGCAAATGTTATGAACGTTTGGCAAAGCTCAATATGATGTCTACTTAATAGTTTAGTGCACCATGCTTTACGGCTTAGAATCAGGACTTCAAAAATGTTTTGAACGCCACGAAGCATATAAGATGTTCCAAGAGTTGAAATTATTATTTCATACTCATGCCCGTGTCGAGAGGTATGAGACCTCTGACAGTACATTGCCTACAAGATGGAGGAGAATAGCTCAACCAGTGAGCATGTGCTCAAATTGTCTGGATACTACAATTGCTTGAATCAAGTGGGAGTTAATCTTCCAGATAAGATAGTAATTGACAAAATTCTCTAGTCGCTATCACCAAGTTAGTAGAAATTCGTGATGAACTATAATATGCAAGGGATGACGAAAACGGTTCACGAGCTCTTCGCGATGCTGAAATCGGCGAAGGTAAAAATCAAGAAAGAGCATCAAGTGTTGATGGCAAACAAGACCACTTGTTTCAAGTAAAGGGAAAAAGGATAGAAGGGGAACTTCAAGAAGAATGACAAGCAATTTTTCACTCCCGTGAAGAAACCCAAATCTAAACTCAAGCCTGAAACTAAGTGCTTCTACTGCAAAGGAAATGGTCACTGGAAGTGGAATTACCCTAGATACTTTGCGGATAAGAAGGATGGCAAAGTGAACAAAGGTATATTTTATATACAGATTATTGATGTGTACTTTACTAGTGTTCATAGCAACCCCTGAGTATTTGATACCGGTTCAGTTGCTAAAATTAGTAACTCGGAACGAGAATTGCAGAATGAACAGAGACTAGTTAAAGGTGAAGTGACGATGTGTGTTGGAAATGATTCCAAGATTGATATGATCATCATCGCACACTCCCTATACTTTCGGGATTAGTGTAGAACCTAAATAAATGTTATTTGGCATTTGCATTGAGCATGAATATGATTTGACCATGTTTGTTGCAATACAGTTATTCATTTAAAGTTATAGAATAATTGTTATTCTGTTTATATGAATAAAACCTTCGATGGTCATACACCCAATGAAAATAGTTTGTTGGATCTCAATCGTAGTAATACACATATTCATAATATTGAAGCCAAAAGATGCAAAGTTGATAATGATATTGCAACTTATTTGTGGCACTGCCGTTTAGGTCATATTGGTGTAAAGCGCATGAAGAAACTCCATGCTGATGGGCTTTTGGAATCACTTGATTATGAATCACTTGGTGCTTGCAAACCATGCCTCATGGGCAAGATGACTAAAAACTCTGTTCTCCAGAACAATGGAGCGAGCAACTGATTTGTTGGAAATCGTACATACTGATGTATGTGGACTGATGAATGTTGAGGCTCGCGGCGGGTATCATTATTTTCTGACCTTCACTGATGATCTGAGCATATATGAGTATATCTACTTGATGAAGCACAAGTCTGAAACATTTGAAAAGTTCAAAGAATTTCAGAGTGCGTAGAAAATCATCGTAAAAAGAATATTAAGTTTCTACGATCTGATCACAGAGGTGAATATTTGAGTTACGAGTTCGGTCTTCATTTAAAACAATGTGGAATAGTTTCACAGCTCACGCCACCCGGAATACCACAGCGTAATGGTGTGTCTGAACGTAGTAACCGTACTTTATTTGATATGGTGCGATCTATGATGTCTCGTACCTATTTACCACTATCGTTTTGGGTTATGCATTAGAGATAGCTGCATTCACGTTAAATAAGGGCACCATCTAAATCCGTTGAAACGACGCCTTATGAACTGTGGTTTGGCAAGAAACCAAAGTTGTTGTTTCTTAAAGTTTGGGGCTGCGATGCTTATGTGAAAAAGCTTCAACCTGATAAGCTCGAACCCAAGTCGGAGAAATTTGTCTTCATAGGATACCCAAAGGAGACTGTTGGGTACACCTTCTATCACAGATCCGAAGGCAAGATATTTGTTGCTAAGAATGGATCCTTTCTAGAGAAGGAGTTTCTCTCGAAAGAAGTGAGTGTGAGGAAAGTAGAACTTGATGAGGTAATTGTATCTTCTCTCGAATTGGAAAGTAGTACATCACAGAAACTAGTTCCAGTGATGCCTACACCAATTAGGAAGGAAGCTAATGATGATGATCATGAAACTTCGGATCAAGTTACTGCTGAACCTCGTAGGTCAACCAAAGTATGTTCCGCACCAGAGTGGTACGGCAACCCAGTTCTAGAAGTCATATTACTAGACCATGATGAACCTACGAACTATGAGGAAGCGATGATGAGCCGAGATTCCGCAAAATGGCTTGAGGCCATGAAATCTGAGATGGGATCCATGTATGAGAACAAAGTGTGGACTTTGGTTGACTTGGCCGATGATCGGCAAGCCATTGAAAATAAATGGATCTTCAAGAGGAAGACACACGCCGATGGTAATGTTACTGTCTACAAAGCTTGACTTGTTGCGAAAGATTTTCAACAAGTTCAAGGAGTTGACTACGATGAGACTTTCTCACCCGTAGCGATGCTTAAATCTGTCCGAATCATGTTAGCGATTGCCGCATTTTATGATTATGAAATCTGGCAAATGGATGTCAAAATTGCATTCCCTAACGGATACCTCAAGGAGGAGTTGTATATGATGCAACAAGAAGGTTTTGTCGATCCAAAAGGTGCTATCAAAGTGTGCAAGCTCCAGCGATCCATCTATGGACTGGTGCAAGCATCTCAGAGTTGGAATATACGCTTTGATGAGGTGATCAAAGCATATGGTTTTATACAGACTTTTGGACAAGCTTATGTTTACAAGAAAGTGAGTGGGAGCTCTGTAGCATTTCTGATGTTATATGTAGATGACATATTGTTGATTGGAAATGATATAGAATTTCTGGAAGGCATAAAAGGATACTTGAATAAGAATTTTTCAATGGAAGACCTCCATGAAGCTGCTTATATATTAGGCATCAAGATCTATAGAGATAGATCAAAACGCTTAATTGGACTTTCAAAAAGCACATACCTTGATAAATTTTTGAAGTAGTTCAAAATGGATCAGTCAGAGAAGGAGTTCTTGCCTGAGTTATAAGATATGAAGTTGATTAAGACTCAAAACCCGACCACGGCAGAAGATAGAGAAAGAATGAAAGTCATTCCATATGCCTCGGCCATAGGTTCCATAAAGTATGTCATACTGTGTACCAAACCTGTTGTGTACCTTGCCATGAGTTTGGCAAGGAGGTACAAAAGTGATCCAGGAGTAGATCACTGGACATCGGTCAAAATTATCCTTGGTTACTGGATGACTAAGGAAATGTTTCTCTATTACGGAGGTGATAAAGAGTTCATCGTAAAGAGTTACGCCGATGCAAGCTTTACACTAATCCAGATGACTCTAAGTATCAACCTGGATGCATATTGGAAGTGGGAGAAATTAGCTAGAGTAGCTCCATGTAGAGCATTGTAGACATAGAAATTTGCAAAATACATACGGATCTGAATGTGACAGACCCGTTGACTAAACTTCTCTCACAAGCAAAACATGATCACACCTTATTACTCTTGGGTGTTAATCACATAGTGATGTGAACTAGATTATTGACTCTAGTAAACCCTTTGGGTGTTGGCCACATGGCGATGTGAACTATGGGTGTTATTCACATAACGATGTGAACTATCGGTATTATATCACATGGCGATGTGAGCTAGATTATTGACTCTAGTGCAAGTGGGAGACTGAAGGAAATATGCCCTAGAAGCAATAATAAAGTTGTTATTTATAATTCCTTATATCATGATAAATGTTTATTATTCATGCTAGAATTTTATTAACCGGAAACTTAGTACATGTGTGAATATATAGACAAAACAGAGTGTCCCTAGTATGCCTCTACTTGACTAGCTCATTGATCAAAGATGGTTATGTTTCCTAACCATAGACAAGTGTTGTCATTTGATGAACGGGATCACATCATTAGAGAATGATGTGATGGACAAGACCCATCCGTTAGCTTAGCACTATGATCGTTTAATTTTATTGCTACTGCTTTCTTCGTGACTATGAGATTATGCAACTCTCGAATACCGGAGGAACAACTTGTGTGCTATCAAACGTCACAACGTAGCTGCGTGATTATAAAGATGCTCTATAGGTGTCTCCGAAGGTGTTTGTGGTGTTAGCATAGATAGAGAATAGGATTTTTCACTCCGAGTGTCTGAGAGGTATCTCTGGGCCCTCTCGGTAATACACATCATAATAAGCCTTGCAAGAAAATGACCAATGAGTTAGTCACAAGATGATGTATTACGGAATGAGTAAAGAGACTTGCCAGTAACTAGATTGAACTAGGTATGATGATACCGACGATCGAATTTTGGGCAAGTGACATATCGATGACAAAGGGACAACGTATGTTGTTATGCGGTTTGACTTATAAAGATCTTCGTAGAATATGTAGGAGCCAATATGAGCATCCAGTTTCTGCTATTGGTTATTTATCAGAGATGTGTCTCGGTCATGTCTACATAGTTCTCGAACCCGTAGGGTCCGCACGCTTAATGTTCGATGACGATTTGTATTATGAGTTATGAGATTTGATGATTGATGTTTTTTCGGAGTCCCGGATGAGATAACGGACATGACGAACAGTCTCGAAATGGTCGAGCCATAAAGATTGATATATTGGAAGGCTATATTCGGACATCGGAAAGGTTCCGAGTGATTCGGGTATTTTTCGGAGTACCGGAGAGTTAGGGGAATTCGTATTGGGCCTTAATGGGCCATACGGGAAAGGAGAGAAAGGCCTCAAGGGTGGCTGCGCCCCTTCCAATGGACTGGTCCGAATTGGACTAGCGAAAGGGGGCGCCCCCTTCCTTCCTTCTCCTTCTCCCTTCCTCTTTTCCTATTCCATGTGGGAGGAGGAATCCTACTAGGACTAGGGAGTCCTAGTAGGACTCCACACTTTGGCGCGCCCTATGAGGGCCGGCCTCCTCCTCCCTCCATCCTTTATATACGTGGCCAGGGGGCACCCCATAGACACACAAGTTGATTTTAGCAGTGTGCGGTGTCCCCCTCCACAGATACACACATCGGTCATATCGTTGCAGTACTTAGGCGACGCCTTGCACCGGTAGCTTCATCATCACCGTCACCACGCCGTCGTGCTGACAAAACTCTCCTGTGACGCTCAACTGGTTCAAGAGCTCGTGGGACGTCATCGAGCTAAACGTGTGCTGAACGCGGAGGTGACGTACATTCGGTGCTTGGATCGGTTGGATCGCGAAGACGTTCGACTACATCAACCGCGTCACTAGACGCTTCCGCTTTCGGTGTACGACGGTACGTAGACACACTCTTCCCTCTCGTTGCTATGCTTCTAGTAGATAGATCTTGCGTGATCGTAGGAATTTTTGAAATACTACGTTCCCCGACAGCTTGCGCTTAGGATAGCCTTTGGTTTGGTCGTTAAAGCCATGTTTTTGTTCGGCATCTAGCACCTCGTTCCATCTATCATTAAGCGTGTCCTATGCGGCTCGAAGCCGTCTCTGCTGCTTTTTCAAGCTCCTTGCAATGGCAATAAGCCTCCGATGGAAGTGTTTTTGTTCTGAGGGTTCTTCTGGGACGATGAATTCATCGTCGCCCAGGCTATCCTCTTCTTCGGAGGCTGGTTCATAAGTACCATCTTCGGCATCGTTGTCATCGAACTGCGGCTTCGGACTCTATTTGCCGTCCTCTCGCTCCTCCTGCTCTATCGCTGGGTCTGCGGGGTCTTCGACTTGTTCCGGAATGTCACCGTCATTAGTCATGGTGTTGTTGTCTTTTGCTTTACGGGATTTAGTTCGGCGTTTTGGGCGCTGACGTTTGGGAGGTTCTTCGGTGGGCTTATCCTCTACGGGATTGATTTCGTCGTCGCCTTCCGCCTCTTTGGGTGTATCCACCATATACACGGCGTATGAAGATGTAGCTTTCCACCGCCCCATTATGGGCCGGCTTTGATCTGGATCCGCTTCAGCTTCGAGGTCCATCCCTTCAAATTCTTCGGAAGCGTAGTCAAGTAGATCCATTAGATCTTCAACCGTGGCTACCAAGTGGGTGGTGGGTGGGGAATGAAATTCTTCATCAGCCTCCAGTTCGAACCGGATATAATTCGGCTGGGTGTCTTCCTCTAGGGAGAGGTATCTTAGCGATTTTAAGATGTCGCCAAAGGGGGAGTGCTGGAATATATCCATAGCACTGAATTCGGCGATAGACGCCTGGTAGGGTTTGAAGGGTGTGGTTACACGCAATTTGGAATCAGAGACCGGGGTTGAGTCCGGAGTTCCGGTAACACAGATCCCATCTGTAGTTGGGTCTGTGTGCGGCTCCAACGTCGTGGAGTCTGCGGCTCCCGTGGTGGGGTTGAGCTTCCCATCTTCGGGTGACGCGATCTGTTCTGGATCTAAGGCCAGAACCGTTGCATGTGCTATTTCCTGATTCGATGACAGAGTTAGGTCATGATCATCGTGGTGGCAGAGAGAGGTTGCTGCTGGCTCGAATTCGGCGAAGATCAAGTCTCCGCGGATATCAGCAACGTAGTTCAAGCTCTTGAATCTGACATGATGGCCAGGGGCGTAGCTCTCGATCTGCTCAAGGTGGCCTTTAGTGTTGGCCCGAAGCGCGAAGCCGCCGAACACGAAGAGTTGGCCGGGAGGGAAAATTCCCTCGGTGTAGCCGTTGCCGTTGACGACGCGATCCATCAGTCCTTCCGTCGATGACATAGTGGAACTCTCAATGAAAGCACCAATGTCGGTGTCAAAACCGGTGGCTCTTGGGTAGGGGGTCCCGAACTATGCGTATGAGGATAGATGGTAACAGGAGGCCGAGGACATGATGTTTACCCAGGTTCAGGCCCTCTCGATCAAGGTAATACCCTACTTCCTGCTATATTAATATGGATGAATGTGAATACAAGAGTTGATCTACCTCGAGATCGTAATGGCTAAACCCTAAGTCTAGCCTATGAGGATATTATGATTCTTATAGCCTCTACGGACTAAACCCTCCAGTTTATATACACACCGAAGGGGCCTAGGGTTCGTACATGCCATCTTGCAGAGGAAGGAAAATCTACACCCGAGCCTAAAACTTTCCATTACAGGAATACAGGAGTCATATCCGGATACGAGAGATGATCTTCCGTAATAATCTTCACGGCCCACCAGTCTGGCCCACCAGAAGTTTGTCCGGCCACATTAGGACCCCCCCGATCCAGGACTCCCTCCATGATCCCTTACAAAATTTCAAGGTACAAGTGTTTTCCCTGAGTATGCACCGTTGCGAAAGTTCGTCGTGCCGAGACACACGTGATGATCGGGTGTGATAAGCTCTATGTTCAAATACAATGGGTGTAAGACAGTTTTGCACATGCAGAATACTCGAGTTAAACTTGACAAGCCTAGCATGTACCGACATGGCCTTGGAACACTGGAGACCGAAAGGTCGAGCATGAATCATATAGTAGATATGATCAACATAAGATGTTCACCATTGAAAACTACTCCATCTCACGTGATGATCGGACATGGTTTTGTTGATTTGGATCACGTGATCATTTAGATGACTAGAGGATATCTATCTAAGTGGGAGTTCTTTAGTAATATGATTAATTGAACTTTAATTTATCATGAACTTAGTCCTGATAGTTTTTGCATATCTATGTTGTTGTAGATCAATGGCCCGTGCTACCGTTCCTTTGAATTTTAATGTGTTCCTAGAGAAAACTAAGTTGAAATATGTTAGTAGCAATGATGCGGACTAGGTCTGTGGTTTGAGAATTATCCTCATTGCTGCACAGAAGTATTATGTCCTCGATGCACCGCTAGGTGACAAACCTATTGCATGAGCATATGCAGACGTTATGAACGTTTGACAAAGCTCAGTATGATGTCTACTTAATAGTTTAGTGCACCATGCTTTACGGCTTAGAACCGGGACTTCAAAAAAAATTTCAACGCCACGGAGCATATGAGATGTTCCAAGAATTGAAAATAGTATTTCAGACTCATGCCCGTGTTGAGAGGTATGAGACCTTTGACAAGTACTTCGCCTACAAGATGGAGGAGAATAGCTCAACCAATGAGCATGTACTCGGAATGTCAGAGTACTACAATCGCTTGAATCAAGTGGGAGTTAATCTTCCAAATAAGATAGTGATTGACAGAGTTCCCTAGTCACTATCACCAAATTACTAGAACTTCGTGATGAACTATAATATGCAAGGGGTGACGAAAACAATTCACGAGCTCTTCGTGATGCTGAAATCAACGAAGGTAGAAATCAAGAAATAGCATCAATTGTTGATGGTTAACAAGACCTATAGTTTCAAGAAATGGGCAAGGGTAAGAAAGGGAACTTCAAGAAGAATGGCAAGCAAGTTGTCACTCTCGTGAAGAAGCCCAAAGCTGGACCTAAGCCTGAAACTGAGTGCTTCTAACTGCAAAGGAAATGGTCACTGGAAGTGGAAGTTCCCCGAATATTTGGTGGATAAGATGGATGGCGAAGTGAACAAAGGTATACTTGATATACATATTGATAATGTGTACCTCACTAGTGTTCATAGTAGCCCTTGGGTATTTGATACTTGTTCAGTTGCTAAGATTAGTAACTCGAAACAGGAGTTGCAGAATAAACGGAGACTAGTTGAGGGTGAGGTGACGATGTGTGTTGGAAGTAGTTCCAATATTGATATGATCATCATCGCACACTCCCTGTATGTGACACCCCGAGACCGATGCGCCAAGTGTCAGTCAGTTATTCGTCGTCGTTGCCATGTCATCTGCTTGCGTGTTGCATCTTTGCCTTGTCATCATGTGCTTGCATCATCATGTTTTTCAAAACTTGCATCCGTCCAAGTCCGCCCGTCCTCTCCGTTGTCCGTTCTGAGCCCAGACACACTTGCACGCGCCCGCGGCCCCTCCGAATATTTATTTTATGAGTGGACGGAAAACGTTCTCGGAATGGGTTGAAACTTGGCGTGTGGTCTTATTATAGCATAGGTAGACCGCCTGTCAAGTTTCGTCGCATTCGGAGCTCGTTTGATAGCCCAACGGTTAACCGTGTTAACCGCCGGAAGCCTTCTCTCTTTTGGCCCAGCACCCCTTTCAAAACAGCCTGCAAGCCCATCCTAACCACCTCCATGCTCTCGGTAGTTGGATCGTGATCGCGTGGCCGAAAACCACTCCTCATTTGGACTCTCCTGGCTCCCTCTACCTATATATATGTGTCTCCCCCGTTCTTTTTCGCAGATGAAACCCTAGCCCCGCTCCCCTCGCGCAGCCAGACATATCCGCGCCGCCGGCGGACATGTCCAACCGCCCCCGCAACCAACCGCGAGCTGCCACGTCGCCCCCGTGCCCACTTCGCCGCCGGGCCCACGGAGCCCATCTCCGGCCCGCCCCCGAGCCGCGCCGGGCCCGAGTCGCCTGCTCCGCCACCGCGGCTTCGTCCCCGCCGCCGATCCAGCGCCGCCGCGGACTCCGGCGACCTTGCCGGACTACGCCCGCCTCCGTGCCAGGCCCGCACCTCCGTCGGCTGAGCTCGCCGCCGCCGCTCGCCACTAGACCGCGCCACCGCACTGCCTCCGCCCCGTCGCCCGCCGTTCGCCGCCGGCCGCCGTCGGATCGGCCTCCTCGCCTCCCTCCCCAGATCTGCCTCGTCACCCCTCATCGGAGCGAGCTCCCTCGCCGGAGCCGAGCGCGCCGCCGCCTCCAGCCTCATCCCGCTCGGGACCGAGGAGGCTGGCTGGGCCTCGCCTCCCTTCGTTCTCGTGGGCCTCGGCCACGCAAGGCCCAGCCACCCGCGTGCCTCGTGGGCCGGCCCACTTCTTCCCCAGCCCAGGCCTGCCTCTTCCTCCTCTACTCTGCTCTAGGCCAGGCCCGCTGGTGAGCTGCCCCGCTTAAACCTCGCCCGTGCGCTTTTTAGCTAAACTACGCTCGTTTTTTTTCTGTCTTTGAAAAACTGCTAAGTCCCTAGAATCTATAATTTTGTTGCATACTTTGGTGGGCTGTAACTTTTTATGTGGTGATCCAAATTGAGTGAATGATATGTCAAAATGATCGTGGTGATATGCTCTTCATTTTGTTCCATTGTGGCATGCTTGTTTGACTTCATCTTGATGCCCTAATCTCTGTTGCAAGAGTGTTATAAGTTTAAAACTGTTGTTGACTGTAATTTTGTTGCATGCTTGTGATGCTTGTAATTTTGTGCATGTTGGCCCAATTGGAGCATATGATATGTCAAAATGTTCATTGTGAAGTGCTCTACATGTTGGTTGTTGTAGCATTCATGTTAGGTGCCATCTTGCCATGTTAATATCTGTTGCAAAAGTGCATGTGGCTGTTAAGTGCTGAAACTTGTTATGAGATGCTGTTTTCACTTGCTCATTGCTATTGATGTGTTCGTCTTCATGCCACATGTCTATATGTTTTAGAAGCACAATAATGTGGTCTTTACTGTGGTGCAATCCACTTTTCATGATATGCCTTGAGGTGACTTAAACAAGCTTGTAAACATGCCATGCCAATGTTGCTGTTTATACTTAGTGAAAAAAACTGCCAAGTCTGGAATCTGTTAAACCTGATGCCATGTTTGCTTGATGCCTCACTCAAATCCATGCTTGTTTTGGAGTGGCCAATGATCATGTCTTGTTGTCCATGTTATGCTTTATCCATCCATACCCTTACTTGCTCATATGGCCTTCTGTAGCTTATTTATTTCTTGCTCTCAAGTTGCTATAAATTTACCTGTCAGCCTGTTTATCAGCATGATCAATTTGGTGAAGCTTGTTGTTATTGATCCATGCCTCCTATGGAGATGCTCTAATGGAGTTGTTTGATGTATGTGATGTCTATTACATGACCATGATCTTTATATACTTAGTAGAGTTGATATGATTGTTGTTTTGTGCCTCCGAAGGCAGCATCATGATGATGTTTTTGCCTTCCCTGATTTTGACTAAGTCTGGATAAATTTATTGCAACTTGCCATGCTTGTTTAATTGTGTTCCAGCAAGTTTTTGGGTGTGTTCTAAGTTCATGCTTGTTAAGTATCATGTCTACTTCACATCCATGCCTCTTGTTACCATGTTTGGGTGATGTAGCATATAATTACCTTGCTCCAAAGTTGTTATGTTGCTGTTTTTGGACAGCTTGTTGTTATATCTTGTTTCATGTGTATGTGTTGAACCGTTGCTCCGTTTTGAGTGTGTCATATATGAAACTTGTGTGGTTTTGCATGTAGAAGCATAATATCATGTTGTTTTCATGTTTGGAGTGTGTTTGCTTGATGTTTGGGTGCATCTTGCACCGTTGACATGCTTGTCTTGTTTTGCTCATATCTTCTAGGCCGTAGCTCCGAACTAAACAAACTTTATATGTAACTTGACTAGAATTTCGTGTAGATCATCATGGTGCATGTTAACTTGCTGTTTAACAACTTTAACTTAAGGTTTGTTCAGATCTGGACCAATTTCCAAATAAGCATATGAGGACTTATCGGAATTGCTATATGTTGATTCCGGCCTCATTTAAACTTGTTGGTTTGTGTTGTTCTTGTGTACTTCATCCCTTGCCATGTTTTGCATCATATAGACTAGTCTTGCATCATACTTGGTTGAGCATCTTGTCATGTCTTGAGTGGTGTGTTTACCATGTTGTGTGCTTTCTTCTCGGTAGTTCTTTTCCGTTGCGGTCGTGAGGATTCGTTCGTCTACACGTGGTTCGTCGTCGTGGCTTCGTCTTCGTCTTCTTCATGGAATCATTCTTCTTCCTTGCGGGATCTCAGGCAAGATGATCATCCCCTTGGATACCTTTACTATTATTGCCATGCTTAGTTGTCTCAATGCTATCATTATATGTCGCGCTACACATCTTTATTGTCAGCCCCTCTCCTTGTTGCCATGAAACCTCTAACCTTTGACACCTTCCTAGCAAACCGTTGTTTGGCTATGTTACCCGCTTGCTCAGCCCCTCTTATAGCGTTGTTAGTTGTAGGTGAAGATGAAGATCGTTCCATGTTGGAACTTGCTGTTGGAATATCACAATATATCTTATATATTATTAACACACCTATATACTTGGCAATGGGTGGAAGGCTTGGCCTTTTGCTCGGTGTTTTGTTCCACTCATACCACCTTAGGAGCCGATAAACCGGCATTATGTTCCTTGATTTTGCGTTCCTTACACGGTTGGGTAGACGGGGACCCCTTGACACTTCATCTTTGAATAAAACTCCTCCAGCAAGGCCCAACATTGGTTTTAATTTGCCTCATAATAACAACTTAATTAATTAATTAAATTACATAGGGGGTCGCCTCCCCGAGGGTTCTTTTCTACATAGCAGAGGGGACCAGTGCTGATGGTGTTGGTCCCAAATAGAGTCGTTTGTGGCGCCCCCCTTGGCAACTAGGGGTTTGGTTGCTGTACGCTGTGCTCATCTGGTCGTGGCCTGAGACGAGATACGCATGGCTACTATCAGGGTGTCGGCACGCTGGGAGGTCTTGCTGGACTTGTTTTACCATTGTCGAAATGTCTTGTGCACCGGGAATTCCTAGTATGATCGGGCCTTCCCTAAGATAAGGGGTAATATTATTATTATCTTTGCTGATCGTGAGAGCTTGTGATGGGCTAAGTTGGGACACCCCTGCAGGGTTATGATCTTTCGAAAGCCGTGCCCGCAGTTATGTGGCAGATTAGAATTTGTTAATGTCCGGTTGTAGAAAACTTGTCAGAAGATCCGAAGTAAAACACACAACTGTGTGAGTAACCGTGACTGTCTCTTTTCACTTTGAGAAGAGAACACAGTGGGTTTATGTTTGACTCGTAGGTAGTTCAGGATCTTTAGCGATCATTACTAATTTGCGACCGTTTGTGTAGATGCTCTTCTTATTCTTGTACTCGTAAGTTAGCCACCATACTTATGCTTAGACGCGGCTGCAACCTCACCATTTTACCTCTTCCTACCCATTAAACTTTGCTAGTCTTGTTACCCATGGTTATGGGATTGCTGAGTCCTCGTGGCTCACAGTTACTACAACAATAGTTGCAGGTGCAGGTTTCCGATGACTTGACGTGAGAGCGATGATCTTTGTGTTGGAGTTCTTTCTTCTTCTTCTTCTTCTTCTTCTTCTTCTTCTTCTTCTTCTTCTTCTTCTTCTTCTTCTTCTTCTTCTTCTTCTTCTTCTTCTTCTTCTTCTTCTTCAGTCTTGGGTTAGGTTCCGGGTCGGCAGCCTGGGATAGCAGATGGATGTCGTTGTGCTTTTCATGTTTGCATCCGTAGTCGGATGCCTTGTATTGATGTTGTTGTATTCATGTGAATTGTACGTATTGTAGTATCCCCCATGTATGTATGTAATGGTACGATGTAATGATATCCATCTTGCTAAGCGCCCGAAATGCGGTTGTGCCCCAATCATGTAAGTGTCACGTGATTGGGATAGAATCGCATCTTGGGCCTGACACTGTACTTTCGGGATTAGTGTTAAACCTAAATAAATGTTATTTGGTGTTTGCATTGAGCATGAACAAGATTGGATCGTGTTTATTGCAATACGGTTATTCATTTAAGTGAGAGAATAATTGTTATTCTGTTTACATGAATAAAACCTTCTATGGTCATACACCCAAGGTGAATGGTTTATTGAATCTCGATCGTAGTAATACACATATTCATAATATTGAAGCCAAAAGATGCAGAGTTGATAATGATAATGCAACATACTTGTGGCACTGCAGTTTAGGTTATATTGGTGTAAAGCGCATGAAGAAACTCCATGCTGATGGACTTTTAGAATCACTTGATTATGAATCATTCGATGCTTGCAAACCATGCCTCATGGGCAAGATGACTAAAACTCCATCTCTATAACAAAGGAGCGAGCCAATGCCTTATTGGAAATAATACATATAGATGTATGCGGTCCAATGAGTGTTGAGGCTCGCGGCGGGCATCGTTATTTTCTGACATTCACAGATGATTTGAGCAGATATGGGTATATCTACTTGATGAAACACAAGTCTGAAACATTTGAAAAGTTCAAAGAATTTCAAAGTGAAGTAGAGAATCACTGTAATAAGAAAATAAACTTTCTACGATCTGATTGCGGAGGCAAATATCTCAGTTACGAGTTTGGTCTTCATTTTAAATAATGTGAAATAGTTTCACAACTCACGCCACCTGGAACACCACATCGTAATGGTGTGTCCGAACGTCATAACTGTACTTTATTAGATATGGTGCGATATATGATATCTCTTACCGATTTACCGCTATCGTTTTGGGGTTATGCATTAGAGACACCTACATTCACGTTAAATAGGGCACCATCTAAATCTGTTAAGACGACACCGTATGAACCGTGGTTTGGCAAGAAACCAAAGTTGTCGTTTCTTAAAGTTTGGGGCTGCGATGCTTATGTGAAAAAGCTTCAACCTGATAAACTCGAACAAAAGTCATCTGAGATGGGATCCATGTATGAGAACAAAGTGTGGACTTTGGTTGACTTGCCCGATGATCGGCAAGCAATTGAAAGTAAATGGATCTTTAAGAGGAAGACTGACGCCGATGGTAATGTTACTGTCTACAAAGCTCGACTAGTTGTGAAAAGGTTTTCGACAAGTTTAAGGAGTTTACTACGATAAGACCTTCTCACCCGTAGCGATGCTTAAGTATGTCTGAATCATGTTAGCAATTGCCACATTTTATGATTATGATATCTGGCAAATGGATGTCAAAACTGCATTCCTTAAATGGATATCTCAAAGAAGAGTTGTATATGATGCAACCAGATGGTTTTGTCGATCCTAAAAGTGCTAAAAAAGTTTGCAAGCTCCAGCAATCCATCTATGGACTGGTGCAAGCATCTTGAAGTTGGAATATACGCTTTGATGAAGTGATCAAATCATATGGTTTTATACAGACTTACAGTGAAGCATGTATTTACAAGAAAGTGAGTGGGAGCACTACAACATTTTTTATAAGTATATGTGAATGACATATTGTTGATCGGAAATGATGTAGAATTTTCTGGAAAGCATAAAGGATTGTTTAATAGGAGTTTTTCAATAAAAGACCTCGGTGAAGCTGCTTACATATTAGGCACCTAGATCTATACAGATAGATCATGATGCTTGATATGACTTTCGATTAGTACATACCTTGATAAAGATTTTGAAGTACTTCAAAATGGATCAGTCAGAGAAGGAGTTCTTACCTGAGTTATAAGGTATGAAGTTTAGTAAGACTCAAAACCCGACCACGACAGAAGATAGAGAAAGAATGGAAGTCATTCCCTATGCCTCAGCCACAGGTTCTATAAAGTATGCCATGTTGTGTGCCAAACCTGTTGTGTACATTTCCATGAGTTTGGCAAGGAGGTACAATAGTGATCCAGGAGTAGATCACTGGACAGCGGTCAAAATTATCCTTAGTAACTGGATGACTAAGGAAATATTTCTCGATTATGGAGGTGATAAAGAGTTTGTCGTAAATAGTTACGCTGATGCAAGCTTTGACACTAATCCAGATGACTCTAAGTATCAATATGGATGCGTATTTAAAGCGGGAGCAATTAGCTAGTGTAGCTCCATGCAGAGCATTGTAGACATAGAAATTTGCAAAATACAGACGGATCTGAATGTAACAGGCCTGCTGACGAAACTTCCCTCACGAAGCAAAACATGATCACACCTTAGTAATCTTTGGGTGTTAATCACATGGCGATGTGAACTAGATTATTAACTCTAGTAAACCCTTTGGGTGTTGGTCACATGGTGATGTGAACTATGGGTGTTATTCACATAACGATGTGAATTATCGGTATTAAATCACATGGCGATGTGAACTAGATTATTGACTCTAGTGCAAGTGCGAGACTGAAGGAAATATGCCCTAGAGGCAATAATAAAGTTGTTATTTATATTTCCTTATATCATGATAAATGTTTATTATTCATGCTAGAATTGTATTAACCAAAAACTTAGTACATGTGTCAATACATAGACAAAATATAGTGTCCCTAGTATGCCTCTACTAGACTAGCTCGTTAATCAAAGATGGTTATGTTTCCTAACCATAGACATGTGTTGTCATTTTATGAACGGGATCACATCATTAGGAGAATGATGTAATGGACAAGACCCATCCGTTAGCTTAGCACTATGATCGCTTAGTTTTATTGCTATTGCTTTCTTCATGACTTATACATGTTCCTCTAACAATGAGATTATGCAACTCCCGAATACTGGAGGAACACCTTGTGTGCTATCAAACGTCACGACGTAACTGGATGATTATAAAGATGCTCTACAAGTGTTTATGAAGGTGTTTGTGTTGTTGGCATAGATCGAGAATAGGATTTGTCACTCCGAGTGTCGGAGAGGTATCTTTGGGCCCTCTCGGTAATACTTGATACATCTCCAATGTATCTATAATTTTTTATTGTTCCATGCTATTATATTATCCTTCTAGGATGTTTTATGGGCTTTTATATACACTTCTATATGATTTTTGGGACTAACCTATTAACCCAGAGCCCAGTGCCAGTTTCTGTTTTTCTCTTGTTTTAGAGTATCGTAGAAAAGGAATATCAAATGGAGCCCACTTGACCTGAAACTTAACGGAGGTTATTTTTGGACCAGAAGAAGCACAGGAAGTGCCGGAGGGGGGCCAGAAGGTTCCCGGGCTGCCCAAGAGCCCCCTACCTCGTGGACAGCCCTGAGGTCCCCTTAACTTGTCCCCGACTCCAACACCTCCTATATATACTGAAACCTCCGAAAAGTAATCTAGATCGGGAGTTCAGCCACCGAAAGCCTCTGTTGCCACCGAAAACCAATCTAGACCCGTTTTGGCACCCTGCTAGAGGGGGGAATCCCTCTCCGGTGGCCATCTTCATCATCCCGGCGCTCTCCATGATGAGGAAGGGAGTAGTTCACCCTCGGGGCTGAGGGTATGTACCAATAGCTATGTGTTTGATCTCTCTCTCTCTCGTGTTCTTGAGATGGCACGATCTTGATGTATCGTGAGCTTTGCTACTATAGTTGGATCTTATGATGTTTCTCCCCCTCCACTCTCTTGTAATGGATTGAGCTTTCCCTTTGAAGTTATCTTATCGGATTGAGTCTTTAAGGATTTGAGAACACTTGATGTATGTCTTGCATGTGCTTATCTGTGGTGACAATGGGATATCACGTGATCTACTTGATGGATGTTTTGGTGATCAACTTGCGGGTTCAGTGACCTTGTGAACTTATGCATAGGGGTTGGCACACGTTTTTGTCTTGACTCTCCGGTAGAAACTTTGGGGCACTCTTTGAAGTTCTTTATGTTGGTTGAATAGATGAATCTGAGATTGTGTGATGCATATCGTATAATCATGCCCACGGATACTTGAGGTGACAATGGAGTATCTAGGTGACATTAGGGTTTTGGTTGATTTGTGTCTTAAGGTGTTATTCTAGTACGAACTCTATGATAGATCGAACAGAAAGAATAGCTTCATGTTATTTTACTACGGACTCTTGAATAGATCGATCAGAAAGAATAACTTTGAGGTGGTTTCGTACCCTACAATAATCTCTTCGTTTCTTCTCCGCTATTAGTTACTTTGGAGTGACTCTTTGTTGCATGTTGAGGGATAGTTATATGATCCAAGTATGTTATTATTGTTGAGAGAACTTGCACTAGTGAAAGTATGAACCCTAGGCCTTGTTTCCTAGCATTGCAATACCGTTTACGCTCACTTTTATCTTTAGTTACCTTGCTATTTTTATATTTTTGGATTACAAAAACCTATATCTACCATCCATATTGCACTTGTATCACCATCTCTTCGCCGAACTAGTGCACCTATACAATTTACCATTGTATTGGGTGTGTTGGGGACACAAGAGACTCTTTGTTATTTCGTTGCAGGGTAGTTTGAGAGAGACCATCTTCATCCTACGCCTCCCACAGATTAATAAACCTTAGGTCATCCACTTGAGGGAAATTTGCTACTGTCCTACAAACCTCTGCACTTGGAGGCCCAACGACGTCTACAAGAAGAAGGTTGCGTAGTAGACATCAATACTCATCATAATAAGCCTTGCAAGCAAATGACTAATGAGTTAGTCATGAGATGATGTATTACGGAACAAGTAAAGAGACTTGCCGGTAACGACATTGAACTAGGTATGATGATACCGACGATCGAATCTCGGGCAAGTAACATACCGACGATAAAGGGAACAACATATGTTGTTATGCGGTTTGACCGATAAAGATCTTCGTAGAATATGTAGGAGCCAATATGAGCATCCAGGTTCCGCTATTGGTTATTGACCAGAGATGTGTCTCGGTCATGTCTACATAGTACTCGAACCCGTAGGGTCCACACGCTTAACGTTCGATGACGATCAATATTATGAGTTTATGTGTTTTGATCAATGTTGTGGATATCGCTTATCGGGAACTTATCGGTCGACCCATGATAAGGGGTAAATCGGCCAGTTTATCGGCATATCGGCCGATTTATCGCCATATCGGCTGATTTATCGGCCGATTTATCTTATCGGTCAGACAACGGTAAGTGACAAATCGGCCGATTTATCGGCATATCGGAAGATATCTTGAACAGTGGTTTTGATGTACCGAAGGTTGTTCGGAGTCTCAGCTGAGATCACGGACATGGCGAGGAGTCTCGAAATGGTCGAGAGATAAAGATCGATATATTGGAAGGCTATATTCGGACATCGAAAAGGTTCCGAGTGATTCGGGTATTTTTCGGAGTACCAGAGAGTTGCGGGAATTCGCCGGGGGAAGTAGTGGGCCTTAATGGGCCATACGGGAAAGGAGAGAAGGGCCTCAAGGGGTGGCCGCCCCCACCCCATGGGCTGGTCGAAATTGGACTAGGAAGGGGCGGCGCCCCCTCCTTCCTTCTCCCCTCCTCCTCCTTTCCCCTTCTCCTAGTTGGACTAGGAAAGGAGGAAACCTACTCCTACTAGGAGTAGGAATCCTACTCCCTTGGCGCGCCCCTCCTAGGGCCGGCCTCCTCCTCCCTCCCTTCTTTATATACGTGGGGAGGGGGCATGATAACCCTCAACCGTAAGGGATCGAGATAGTCTTCGCGGGTAAGAATAACTCAATTTATTGATTCGACACACGGGGAGCCAAAGAGTATTTATAAGCTTTGACAGTTGAGTTGTCAATTCAACCGCACCTGAAATATACTTACTTGCAACAAAAGATAAGTGGTAACAGTGATATGATAGTGATGATAATGATAGTAAAAGTAAACAGCAAAAGTAAATAGCAGAAGTAAATAGCAAAAGTAGCAACTAGTGACCAGCAAGATTTAAAACACTGTAGGCTAGGGAGATGGATGGTTGGGCGCTGCATGGATGAGATATATCATGATTCTAACTTGGGGCACGGAACACGGAAAAGTAATGATCATCTAGGTAAATATCAAACATTAGGCATGTATCCCGTAGGTAGTTGTACGTGCTTGCAATAAGAACTTGCACAACATCTTTTGTCCTACCATCCCGCTACGAACGGGGCCAAAAGGAACTTATGGAGATTAAGGTGCTCCTGTCAAAGAGCACGGAACAAAGCAATGAACTCAATGGATACATGTAATCCTCAAACTACGGACCATCCCCTTTGGTGTCCCAAGCTGTCACTTTTGGGATCGTCGGTTCCGAACCGTAACAGGTGCAAACAACTCATAGATAGGATCAAGAACACAAATATATTCATGCAAACACATATGGTTCAGATCTGAAATCATGGCACTCGGGCCCTAAGTGTCAAGCATTAAGAATAACAAGTTGAAGCAAAGATGATAAACACCATAGTAGATGATAGGCAACATGCCCCCAACGATCTGACAAACTATTACATGATCTAACTCATCCAATCCCTACCATCCCCTTCGCCGACACCAGGGGATTACTCACACATGGAAGGAGAAGTCATGGAGGGATGATGAAGTGGTGATGGTGATGACGATGGCGACGATCTCCCCTCTCCGGAGGCCAAATCAGCCTCCAGATTAGCCCTCCCGAAGAAGAACAGAGGGTGGCGGCGGCTCCGCGACGAAAACTGCGAAAAGAACTTCTGATCTAGGATTTCTTCGTCGCGAGCTAAATACGAGTCAAAGTAGGGCACCAGGGGAGGTGGGGCCCACCCAGGCGACCCCCCGGCGCGGCCAGGGGCTGGGCCGCGCCACCAGGGCGCCTGGGCACCCCCTGACCCCCTCTGGCCCCACTTCTGGCTCCGGGTTCCTTCGGGTGCGTGGATTTTCTGTGATTTTTCGTGGATTTTTCTGAGATACCTAAAAATCCGTTTTCCTGCACACAATAAAACCATACAGGCAGCTCTGCTGAAAACAGCGTCAGTCCGGGTTAGTTTAGTTCAAATCATGCAAGAATGAGGTCAAAACAATATCAAAAGTGTTTGGAAAAGTAGATACGTTTGAGACGTATCAACTCCCCCAAGCTTAGCATATTGCTTGTCCTCAAGCAATTCAGTTCAACGAACTGGACGCGACAAAGAAAACTTTGACAAACTCTTTTGCTTCATTAAATGTATATAAGCATGTACTACGAAAAGAGTCTAGCAAGTATTGAAACAGTACTTATGAGGACAATGCACGGAGCAATCCCTCTTTCAAGTGACCAATCACAAATACCTAAAAGTAAATAATATATTACTGAAAATCAAGACAATATCACATTGCACATAGCTTGAGCATATTAGGGTGGTATCTCGCTAGCCTCCATGAGTGAAGCAAAACATAAATGCAGAAACTCCTCCAGAGTTTTAAAGGGGACTAGAACTAAGAATTTCAGAATAAATAATATCACAAGCATGCAGAAGACAATGTAATACTTTGGGACAATGCACATTACACTCAGAATGACAATTATGCTCTCCTAGTTGGTGCTTTAAAGAAGGTGGAGACTCTCGAACCGTGGCTTTTGTTGGCAAGGTTGAAAACCCGTGGTCGGAAACAAAAACTAAACATGTACCAGAGCTCTTGGTTTTAAAAAACAGAGGTAATAATTATTTTTAGAATATGCATATTTCGTCAACGAATGCTAGCAGATAACTCAATCACTTCTTGAGCTGGACAAGTTTCGAGGAACGGCTCCCGCATGAGGACGATCACATCCTCTTAATCTCCTTTGTTTATCACTGCCAAAGTTTTCTGATTTCTCATGAACAAAGCGTGAAGGAGGGTTTGTTTGTTGTATTATCTTTTTGAGCCGGGCGCACTCTATGCCAGTTCCTTCTCGAATTATAGGTTTGCACATTAGACATGCAATCCCGGGGTGAAACTTGTCCAACTTAAAAAGATCATGAATTAACTACTACTTCCTCATGAGCTAAAACAGAGGCACAAAAAGAGAAATGCTTTTGATTAATTTCGAGATGGTACACGAAAGTCTTCGTTAGGAATGGCAGGTAAATACCATGTATAGGAAGGTATGGTGGACTCATATGGCATAACAGGTTTTAAGGATTTTGGATGCACAAGCAGTCAGTCTGCTTAGTACAGGTGGAGGTTAGCAAAAGACTGGGAAGCGACCAACTAGAGAGCAATAACGGTCATAATCATGCAGAGTGACAAAGCAATATTGAATCGGGCATGAAAGTGATATAACTATTCTGAAACTCAAAGATCATCAAGGCAGAGCAGACTTTTTAGTCTTAAACATGTGTAAACATGTGCCAAGTCAATCCAAAAATTCTCTAAAGGGAAATACCACCTTAGTATACCAGACTATGAACAGTGCAATGCATGTAAATCATTTCAATAACACATTATATACTCTAGCTATTCGAGACTAGCCACAAGGAAAGCATGAACTACTAGAAGAGCATTGTAAACATAGCACTATGTCGCTACAAGCTGGTCTCTAGATCATAAGTACAGGCATATGTACAAAAGTAGAAACAAGAAGAGTTCATACCGGTCTTCCTTGTTGCTTCCCTTCCGTCGATCTTCGTCAATATTGCCTTGTCACTTGCACGATCGAACGTAGGAAATATATTTAAATGCCATCACGGACTCGAGCTGAACTCTGAAAGCAAAGCAAACTAAAGAGAAAAGGAAATCTTTTTTGGATTATTTCAAAAGTTGAACGAAAGCAAAAGAAAGAAAAAATCTTTTTGTTGTTTTTGCAAAGAGAGAAATAAAGAAGAACGGGCAAAAACTTCGAAAAGATCAAAGCGAATAAAACGGATAATACAATGGAAAAGTGAGAGGGGCACGTACTCCCCCAAGCTTAGGCTTTTGGCCTAAGTTGGTAGCAGCTACTGCCCCCAGGAGCCTCCTGCTCCGGGGGAATAGTGGTGAGTCCAAGGGTCGTAGAAGGATGCCGGCGCGTACACCAAACTCCTCGGAGTCTCCCACGAGGAAGGGTCCGTACGCCAAGCAGAGGAAGACCCTTCACCAAACTCGGTGGCGGTTTCTTCCTGAAAAGGTGGTAACTCACCGTGCTCCTCCTCGTCGGGCACAACCCCCTCCATGGGGTTATGAAACTGATACTGGGCCATGAACTCATCGAACTGGACAACATCAAAGGACCATCCGTTCCTGCGAGAAAAATCAAACAAAAGAGGTGCAGGTAGACGGATCTCGCGTTCCGCGGCAGTTCCGAAACGCAAGATATAAACAAGATTATCCAGCTCAGAAGCCATGGTAACAAACTTATGCCTTTTCATAGCAGCAAGATCAAAGCTTAAATAAGTAAAAGGATTATCATCAGGGTGTGGGGTGCCTCCAAGATGTTCTAAGATAAGTGTGGCATAAACGCCACCATATAAGTCTCCCTTGTTACCGTTCATAGCAAGGCGTCGAGCAATTAAGGCACCCAGATTATAATCAGACCTCCCTGAGAGGGCTGCTGCCAGGATAGCAATATCTGGAGCAGAAATGTTGCTCGTGTTGTCACGAGCTAACACCCCTCTAGCAACATAATATGCAAAATACCTGAGGTGAGGAAATAAGATGCTGGAGATCTTCGACTGATGAATATCCCTCGTACCCATGCTGCAGAGAGAGTTGATGACGGTTTTCAGCTCGAAGGGCTGAGTGGCCATCCTAGTCGTCCTCCCAATGTTTGGCACACCTATTATTTCACAAAACTTTCCCAAAGTCATGGTGATAAGATCATTGTAAATTTTAAACTCAATAGCACCTGAATCAGGATTATATCTAAAACTATTAATGAAACTGGAGGTGAGTTTTTGATACTGAGTAACACGGCACGTGACGAGCCGTGTCAGACCTGCATTAGCACAAAGATTATAAAACTCATCCTTGATTCCCGCAGCTTCAAGGAATTCATCACATGGAAACGTCATTGCACGTGCTGGACTTGTGTCTTCCAACAACTCCAGGGGCACATGATCTTCATTATAGCTCACCCTAGCAGTCGAGGGTGAAGCTGCGGCTCTAGTAACTCGATCGGAGTGTGCGGGCCTCCTCTTCTCAAGCCACCCTTTTGCCCTTCCTAACAAACTCATTTCTGAATTTTTTGGCAATTTACAAAAACAAGGATTAAAACAAGGTGAGTTAAGGCAAACTACTCAACTCACTTGCCCAAGGCATAAACTTGCATCAAAACATGGATAATAACTTTCTACACATGCATGCAAGCTCATTTATACAGCACCAAGAACTACTAAATACTCACAAATGAAGCCACCAATCAGAAATCTAATTGGAGGGGTGAAGGAGTCACATACCAGGGAGTAGACCCGGGCATGGACAGCCCGGCCCGACGACCCGGCCCGAGCCCGGCCCGAAAAACACGGGCCGGGCCGGGCCGGGCTTACATTCGGGCCGGGCTCGGGCTTTGTTTTGCAGCCCGAAAGATAGTTCGGGCCGGGCTCGGGCTTCAATTTTTCGATATTTCGGGCCGGGCTTTCGGGCTTCGGGCCGGGCTTGCACGTGCGCGTACTAAAAAACAGCATTCGGGCCGGGCTTTCGGGCTTCGGGCTTGATTTCGGGCCGGGCTCGGGCTCGAAGACAGGGAGTATTTCGGGCTTCAGGCCGGGCTCGGGCTTGAGAAATGAAGTTCGGGCTTTCACAAGCCCGGCCCGAAACCCGGCCCGGCCCGACGTTTGCCCGGGTTTACCAGGGAGTATTTGTTCAAAATCTCAGCTCAAATGGTGGGCTGTAGAGAGAGATCGAAGAATCGCCTCCAAGAACAGCAAGAACACAAGAACAAGTGCAGAACTCGCGTTTTTGGAGAAAAAGAGAGAGGGAGGAAGAAGACATACCTGGAGGGGGGCCATGTGGGCCCCAGGCGCCCTGTGGGCGCGGCCAGGGGCTGGGTCGCGCCAGCTGGCCGCCTGGGCCACTGGTGGGTCCCCCTGGCTGGCCCCAGGTCCCTCTGGGTCACTCCCGACATGGAAATTTTTATTATAATTTTTCTGGAATTTTTCTGAAAACTTCACTGTTGAATTTTTTTCGAAGTTCAAAAAGTTGCGAAACTCTCTGAAAACTTGAAGCAGTTAGTAGTATTGTGAAGCTTCATAACATAAACACTTGGTACAGCAAGTAGAACAAGAACTAAAATAAGTGAAAACATAACAAGCTCAACTTTTTATCTATATAAAACTTGTTTACTAGTAAGGTTGATCAAGTCTTACCAACAAACAGGCGATATATAGAGCAAAAAGTCTCACCTCTTACGAAGTAATCACTGAACCTTTACCTTGATGGACATTGTCCCCACCATGATAGTTTTGTATTTGTGAGGCACATGTAGTGGACAACCCCATTCTCCAATTTTCACGGTCTCGATATTTTCTATAGAGTTGAGGCCATGCCTCCTGTCGATCTTCTTTGAAAAATATACCGTGTGTTCTTTATCATTTACGTTGAAGGTAACCTTCCCTTTATTGCAATCAATAATAGCACCTGCGGTGTTAAGAAAAGGTCTACCAAGAATAATGGACATGCTCCCATCCTCGGGCATGTCAAGCACAACAAAATCAGTAAGAATCAGACAATTAGCAACTTCTACGGGAACATCCTCACAAATACCTATCGGGACGGCGGTTGACTTGTCAGCCATCTGAAGGGAGATATCTATAGGAATTAGTTTCTCTAAACAAAGCCTCTCGTAAAGAGAGAGAGGCATAACACTCACTCCTGCTCCAAGATCACATAAAGAAGTTTTGACATAATTATTCTTTATGGAGCAAGGAATGGTGGGTATACCTGGATCACCGAGCTTCTCAGGAATCTTGCCACTGAAAGAGTAGTTAGCAAGCATAGTAGATATTGCTTCGTTAGGAACTTTTCTTTTATTAGTGACAATATCTTTCATATATTTTGAATAAGGAGGTAACTTAATAGCTTCAGTCAAAGGAATTTGAAGAAAAAGAGGTTTAATCCACTCACAAAACTTATTGTAATGCTCTTCTTCTTTGGATTTGATGGACTTACCTGGAAAGGGCATGGGTTTCTGCACCCATGGTTCTCTTTCCTTCCCATGCTTTCTTGCGATGAAGTCTTCTTTAGTGTACCTCTTACGTTTGTCAGGTGCTTCTTCTTCTCGAACTTCAGGCGGATCCTTCTCATTATCCTTACCTTCAGGTTCAGCACCGTCTTCAGTCTCAGCATCGGAGATAGATACACTGTTGGGATCAACAGCTGGCTCTTCATCTGCAATAGAATCATTAGAATTGTCAGTCTCCTTATGTTTCTTCTTCTTCTTTGGAGAGCCAACAATTTCTTCTTCCTGCATTTGAGAATCTTGCTCGATTCTCTTCGGATGCCCCTCTGGATAGAGAGGATCTTGAGTGCTAGTTCCTCCTAGGGTCTTAATCCCAAAAGCCTGCAAATTATCTTATTTGGCATTGTTAGCAAGCAAATCTTTTTGCACATTAGAAATTTGGTCAAGCTGAGTTTTAACCATATGAAAATGTTTCACAAGACATTGAACATCATTAACTGCTCTACCTAGAACATCAAGCAAACTTTTGATAGCAAGGGAATTATCATGCAACTGACTTTGTATCCTCTCATTAAAATGATTTTGTTTCATAATAAAATTATCAAACTCATCTAAACATTGATCAGGAGGCTTACCATGAGGGATGTCACTTGCGTTGAAATCTAAAAGAGAGTGTACCTCTACCATAGGAGGGTGAGCGGTAGGCTCACACAGCCTCTCAATAGGGGGTAGATTCTTGACGTCTTCAGCTTTAATACCTTTCTCTTTAATAGACTTCTTTGCTTCTCGCATATCTTTGGGGCTTAGAACAAACATGCCCCTCTTCTTTGGTGGTGGAGGTGGTTCATGGACGGACCAATCTTCATGATTTTTGGCAATCCTGCCCATCAAATCTTCTGCATCGTCCGGTGTCCTTTTCCTGAAAACACAACCAGCACAATTGTCCAAATAGGACCTGGATTCATTAGTTAGACCAGCATAGAATATATCAATTAATTCGTTCTTAGGGACTTCATGTCCCGGTCTAGCCCGAATCAGACCGCAGTACCTCCCCCAAGCTTTAGGGAGGGACTCATCCTGCAACTGTTGAAAGTTATAAATTCTTTGTAAAGCAGCATGTTGCATGTGAGCAGGAAAGTACTTATCAACAAAAGAGTGAGCTAAGTCTTGAGGACTCTTAATGGAACCGCGCGGAAGTGCATCATACCATGCTTTAGCACCTTCCTTCAAGGAGAAAGGAAGAAGCTTGGTCACATAAAAGTATCGTATCTTCTCATCTGTGGTAAACAGGCCACCCAACTCACCGAGTTTTGTTAGGTGTGCAATAGCATCATCATTTTCTCTGCCATAAAAGGGGTCAGCTTCAACCATAGGTATAAGTGAAAGATCAACAGAGAAATCATAATCAGGATCATCAATGCATATAGGAGATGTAGCAAATTCAGGATCAGGAATGGTTTTGTTCTTCAAAGAGTGTTTCTCAAACTGTTTCTTAATAACTTCAGGGTCAGGGCCAGAAAACTCTGTCAGTTCCCTGCATAAATCTTCATCAAGCATATAGTAATCATCATCAAGGAGTCTCTCCTTGAGTTTACTCAAATCAGGATAATCATAAGTTTCACCAATAGGGTAGCGAGTAACAGGAATTTCAATTCCAGACTTTTTAGCAGCAGCAGCGATCTGTTTCTCAAGAGCATAACCAAGTGAACTAATATCATCAACAGTAGTAGAAGCATCATCAAGAGTATCGGACATAGTAACAGATTCAGTAGGAGCATCATGTGGTGGTGGTGAGGCAAACTTACTCATAACAGAAGGTGAATCAAGTGTAGCAGGTAGGATACTTCAAGTAGACTTGTAAATATTGCTATGTTCCCCGGCAACGGCGCCATAAAACGGTACTTGATAGCCCTCAACCGTAAGGGATCGAGATAGTCTTCGTAGGTAAGAATAACCCAATTTATTGATTCGACACACGGGGAGCCAAAGAGTATTTATAAGCTTTGACAGTTGAGTTGTCAATTCAACCGCACCTGAAATATACTTACTTGCAACAAAAGATAAGTGGTAACAGTGATATGATAGTGATGATAATGATAGTAAAAGTAAACAGCAAAAGTAAATAGCAGAAGTAAATAGCAAAAGTAGTAACTAGTGACCAGCAGGATTTAAAACACTGTAGGCTAGGGAGATGGATGGTTGGGCGCTGCATGGATGAGATATATCATGATTCTAACTTGGGGCACGGCACACGGAAAAGTAATGATCATCTAGGCAAATATCAAACATTAGGCATGTATCCCGTAGGTAGCTGTACGTGCTTTCAATAAGAACTTGCACAACATCTTTTGTCCTACCATCCTGGTACGAACGGGGCCAAAAGGAACTTATGGAGATTAAGGTGCTCCTGTCAAAGAGCACCGGAACAAAGCAATGAACTCAATGGATACATGTAATCCTCAAACTACGGACCATCCCCTTTGGTGTCCCAAGCTGTCACTTTTGGGATCGCCGGTTCCGAACCGTAACAGGTGCAAACAACTCATAGATAGGATCAAGAACACAAATATATTCATGCAAACACATATGGTTCAGATCTGAAATCATGGCACTCGGGCCCTAAGTGTCAAGCATTAAGAATAACAAGTTGAAGCAAAGATGACAAACACCATAGTAGATGATAGGCAACATGCCCCCAATGATCTGACAAACTATTACATGATCTAACTCATCCAATCCCTACCATCCCCTTCGCCTACAGCAGGGGATTACTCACACATGGAAGGAGAAGTCATGGAGGGATGATGAAGTGGTGATGGTGATGACGATGGCGACGATCTCCCCTCTCCGGAGGCCAAATCAGCCTCCAGATTAGCCCTCCCGAAGAAGAACAGAGGGTGGCGGCGGCTCCGCGACGAAAACTGCAAAAAGAACTTCTGATCTGGGATTTCTCCGTCGCGAGCTAAATACGAGTCAAAGTAGGGCACCAGGGGAGGTGGGGCCCACCCAGGTGACCCCCCGGCGCGGCCAGGGGTTGGGCCGCGCCACCAGGGCGCCTGGGCACCCCCTGGCCCCCCTCTGGCCCCACTTCTGGCTCCGGGTTCCTTCGGGTGCGTGGATTTTCTGTGATTTTTCGTTGATTTTTCTGATATACCTAAAAATCCGTTTTCCTGCACACAATAAAACCATACAGGCAGCTCTGCTGAAAACAGCGTCAGTCCGGGTTAGTTTAGTTCAAATCATGCAAGAATGAGGTCAAAACAATATCAAAAGTGTTTGGAAAAGTAGATACGTTTGAGACGTATCAAGGCACCCCATAGACACACAAGTTGATTTCTTAGCCGTGTGCGGTGCCCCCCTCCACTGTTACACACCTCGGTCATATTGTCGCAGTGCTTAGGCGAAGCCCTGTGTCGGTAACTTCATCAACACTGTCACCACGCCATCGTGCTGACGAAACTCCCCCTCGGCCTCAACTGGATCAAGAGTACGAGGGACGTCACCGAGTTGAACGTGTGCAGATCGTGCAGGTGTCGTGCGTTCGGTGCTTGATCGGTTGGATCGCGAAGACGTTCAACTACATCAACTGCGTTACTAAACACTTCCGCTTTCGGTCTACGAGGGTACATGGACACACTCTCCCCGCTCGTTGCTATGCTTGTCCTAGATAGATCTTGCCTGATCGTAGGATTTTTTTTGAAATACTACATTCCCCAACAGTAAACCACTTATTATTAGCAGATGACAGCCTGTTGTTTTTCAAGGCGGATGGTATGGGAGCAACGCAGGTGAATCAAGTTTTGGATATTTATTGCCAAGCTTCTGCAAGCGAATAAATTATGCAAAATCATCCATCTTCTTCAGCAAAGGAGTTCTAGAAAATATTCGCAATGACATAAAGGGCCTCTTGCATGTTCCAAATGAGATATTGAATGAAAAATATTTGGGCATGCCTTCTGACATCGGTTCTTCAAAGGATGGTGCTTTCAAATATTTAAAGGATCGATTGTGGAGTGGGATTCAAGGATGGATAGAGAAGTCTTTGTCCACTGTTGGGAAAGAGGTTCGTGTTAAAGCGGTTGCTCAGGCGGTACCGGTATATTCCATTTCTTGCTTCAAATTACCAAGAGGTTTGTGTGAACATTTGAATATGCTCATAATGAAGTTTTGGTGGGGTAGCAAAGAAAGGCAACGCAAGCCACATTGGGTATCTTGGAAGGATGCGACTCAACCAAAAACATGGGGGACTGTGTTTCAAAGATTTTGAGATTTTTAATCTTGCTATGCTGGCTAGACAAGCATGGAGTTTGCTTCAAAACCCAGATTCACTGAGTGCTCGTATCCTCAGAAGTGTTTACTATCCGGATTCATCAATTCTTGAAGTTGGTCTCGGGTCCCATCCGAGCCAAATTTGGAGATCCATAGTAGAAGGCCGAGATATTCTCAAGCAAGGGCTAATAAAGAGAATTGGGAACAGAGAGAACACAAGTATTTGGACTGAAAAACTGGCTACCTAGGGACGAGATGCTCCATCCATATGGTTGCAAGACAGCAAATCCGCCTCAGTTTGTCTCAGAGATCATTAATCCAACCACAGCAACATGGAACATACAGAGGGTTTGGGAGGTCTTTCTTCCCTTTGACGTGAAAGTCATCACCAGTATACCGCTGTGCACCCATAATATAACTGATTTCTGGTGTTGGCATTTCGAGAAAAATGGACAATTTTCTGTCAGATCAGCATATAACATGTTAGTAGGCACAAGGCAACACCGTGAGGCTTGGTTGAACGGCAATGCTAGCTCGTCAATCAATACAGTCGAGCAAAACGAGTGGAAAGCTCTAGGGAAAACGCAAGTGCGTGGAAAAATTAGAATGTTCTTATGGAGACTCTCAAAACAATCTTTGCCAACCGAAGATGTTCGTTCTCATTGACATATGTCAAACTCTGCGGCATGCGGTCTATGTGGGGCCCCAGACTCATGGCACCACTCCCTCCTGGAATGTACTACTTCCAGATGCACTTGGGCGATAGTCGAGCAGGAGATTGGACAGTCGTTGGTGCATAACAGCGAACCAAAAGCTAAACATTGGCTTTTCACACAAATGGAGTCATTTTCACATGCTCATTTTGTGAAGTTAGCCGTCACTTTGCGGGCTATTTGGTCGGCAAGGAGGAAGTCTATCCACGAGGGGATTTTCTAGAGTCCTCAATCACTATTCTCCTTCACCACCGGGTTCATTGGAGAGCTGTAGAGTATTAAAGAAAGCAAACCGGTTGGGATCTCAAGGGCAGAAGGGGGGCATACACAGAAGAACTTGCCCAAGAGCCCCTCCGACGAACCATGCAAAGCTTCATGTGGACACTGCCGTGAGACCAGGACGGGGCGGTTCAGCAGCGGTGGTGTGCAGGGATGCTGAGGGGAACTACTTGGGTAGCACTGCCTTGATGGTGCAGGGAGTGGATGATCCAATGATCTTGGAGGCGCTGGCCTGTAGGGATGCATTTTGTGCAGCCGAGGACCTTCTTTTCCAGTATTTTGTGGTAGCGTCAGATGCAAAACAGGTAGTGCGGGACATTGTTGAAGGTTCCCACGGTAAACATGGTGCAATTATCAGCGAGATCAAAGCTCGTTTTACCGTTTTTCCATGTAGTTTTCTTTTTGAAGGTCGAGATAGTAAAGTAGAAGCTCATAGCTTAGCTAGATATGCTCTTAATCTAGCCTCCGAACGTCAATGTGTAGTTTGGCCAACCACATAATATAAGCATTATCCTGTTTTCTGTGGAATTCGATCAATAAAGAACTGGCCTTTCCCTATAAAAAAAGGACAATGATATTTGGCACATGTGTGGTGGATAGCAAAACTACCACACTCCTCCTTCCTTTCTTATAAATGCATGCAAGCATGCATTATGATATAGATCAGGGTGTGACTAACTCTCTTTTCATGTCCATCCCTCTCTCTAATTACATACATGCACTAGAGGACAAAAAAGCTGATGTCATCCTAGATTCTCTCCTATTTCAAAATTTCAAAATGTTTTGTAGCTTAAACCGTAGGTCCGATGCAAAAACCGTTTTCACATAAAAGATTTGTCGCGATGAGATCTTCGAAACTAGATCCTATGTTGGTATGTTCCGACGAATTTTTTTTCCGGATCAAAAGTTACCACGCATCGGCTACATAAGTTACCAAGCCTGTGATATGCAACTTACCGTGCTATTTCAACATAAGTTACCGGGGTTATATTTTTTAGCAACCCCCCCCCCCCCGGGTCAAAAGTTACCGTAGGTGTTTGTACTTAATTTAGTAGGCATGTGGTTCATATATTACCGTGCTATTTTCACATAAGTTATCGGGGGATGTTTCTCAAAAACTTTTTCCCTTTGGTTAAAAGTTTCCGCGGCATTTGTACATAAGTTATAGGATATGCGGTTGGTATTTACCATATTATTTTCACATTAGTTATCGGGTATGTTCTTTCTCCCGGTCAAAAAAATTACCGCGGTGTTTCTGGTAAGTTGTTGTTGGAAATATGCCCTAGAGGCAATAATAAATTGGTTATTATTATATTTCCTTGTTCATGATAATTCTTTATTATCCATGCTAGAATTGTATTGATAGGAAACTCAGATACATGTGTGGATACATAGACAAACACCATGTCCCTAGTGAGCCTCTAGACGACTAGCTCGTTGATCAATAGATGGTTACGGTTTCCTAACCATGGACATTGGATGTCGTTGATAACGGGATCACATCATTAGGAGAATGATGTGATGGACAAGACCCAATCCTAAGCCTAGCACAGATCGTGTAGTTCGTATGCTAAAGCTTTTCTATATGTCAAGTATCTTTTCCTTAGACCATGAGATTGTGCAACTCCCAGATACCGTAGGAATGCTTTGGGTGTACCAAACGTCACAACGTAACTGGGTGGCTATAAAGGTGCACTACAGGTATCTCCGAAAGTGTCTGTTGGGTTGGCACGAATCGAGACTGGGATTTGTCACTCCGTGTGACGGAGAGGTATCTCTGGGCCCACTCGGTAGGACATCATCATAATGTGCACAATATGTGATCAAGGAGTTGATCACGGGATGATGTGTTACGGAACGAGTAAAGAGACTTGCCGGTAACGAGATTGAGCAAGGTATCGGTATACCGACGATCGAATCTCGGGCAAGTGCTATACCGATAGACAAAGGGAATCGTATACGGGATTGATTAAATCCTTGACATCGTGGTTCATCCGATGAGATCATCGTGGAACATGTGGGAGCCAACATGGGTATCCAGATCCCGCTGTTGGTTATTGGCCGGAGAGTTGTCTCGGTCATGTCTACATGGTTCCCGAACCCGTAGGGTCTACACACTTAAGGTTCGATGACGCTAGGGTTATAGGGAAAGTATGTACGCGGTTACCGAATGTTGTTCGGAGTCCCGGATGAGATCCCGGACGTCACGAGGAGTTCCGGAATGGTCCGGAGGTAAAGATTCATATATGGGAAGTCCTGTTTTGGTCACCGGAAAAGTTTCGGGCGATATCGGTAATGTACCGGGACCACCGGGAGGGTCCCGGGGGTCCACCAGGTGGGGCCACCAACCCCAGGTGGCTGCGTGGGCTAAGTGTTGGAAATATGCCCTAGAGGCAATAATAAATTGGTTATTATTATATTTCCTTGTTCGCGATAATCGTTTATTATCCATGCTAGAATTGTATTGAAAGGAAACTCAGATACATGTGTGGATACATAGACAAACACCATGTCCCTAGTGAGCCTCTAGATAACTAGCTCGTTGATCAATAGATGGTTACGGTTTCCTAACCATGGACATTGGATGTCGTTGATAACGGGATCACATCATTAGGAGAATGATGTGATGGACAAGACCCAATCCTAAGCCTAGCACAGATCGTGTAGTTCGTATGCTAAAGCTTTTCTATATGTCAAGTATCTTTTCCTTAGACCATGAGATTGTGCAACTCCCGGATACCATAGGAATGCTTTGGGTGTACCAAACGTCACAACGTAACTGGGTGGCTATAAAGGTGCACTACAGGTATCTCCGAAAGTGTCTTTTGGGTTGGCACGAATCGAGACTGGGATTTGTCACTCCGTATGACGGAGAGGTATCTCTGGGCCCACTCGGTAGGACATCATCATAATGTGCACAATATGTGATCAAGGAGTTGATCACGGGATGATGTGTTACGGAACGAGTAAAGAGACTTGCCGGTAACGAGATTGAGCAAGGTATCGGTATACCGACGATCGAATCTCGGGCAAGTGCTATACCGATAGACAAAGGGAATCGTATACGGGATTGATTGAATCCTTGACATCGTGGTTCATCCGATGAGATCATCATGGAACATGTGGGAGCCAACATGGGTATCCAGATCCCGCTGTTGGTTATTGGCCGGAGAGTTGTCTCGGTCATGTCTACATGGTTCCCGAGCCCGTAGGGTCTACACACTTAAGGTTCGATGACGCTAGGGTTATAGGGAAAGTATGTACGCGGTTACCGAATGTTGTTCGGAGTCCCGGATGAGATCCCGGACGTCACGAGGAGTTCCAGAATGGTCCGGAGGTAAAGATTCATATATGGGAAGTCCTGTTTTGGTCACCGGAAAGGTTTCGGGCGCTATCGGTAACGTACCGGGACCACCGGGAGGGTCCCGGGGGTCCACCGAGTGGGGCCACCAGCCCCGGAGGCATACGTGGGCCAAGTGTGGGAGGGGACCAGCCCCAGGTGGGCTGGTGCGCCCCCCACCAAGGCCCAGGGCGCCTCCAAGAGGGGAGGGGGGCAAACCCTAGGGCAGATGGGCCCTAGGGCCCAATCTGGTGCGCCCCCCTCTCCCTCTCCCCCTCTGGCCGCCACCCCTAGATGGGATCTAGGGTGGCCGCACCCCTAGGGGTGGGAAACCCTAAAGGGGGCGCAGCCCCCCCCCCCTTCCCCCTATATATATGTGAGGTTTGGGGCTGCCCAGAACATGTTTTGACCTCTGTCGCATGGCGCAGCCCTACCTCTCTCCCTCCTCGTTTCTTGCAGTGCTTGGCGAAGCCCTGCTGGAGTCCCGCGCTCCTCCACCACCACCACGCCGTCGTGCTGCTGTTGGATGGAGTCTTCCCCAACCTCTCCCTCTCTCCTTGCTGGATCAAGGCGTGGGAGACGTCACCGGGCTGCACGTGTGTTGAACGCGGAGGCGCCGTTGTTCGGTGCTTAGATCGGAATCAACCGCGATCTGAATCGCAGCGAGTACGACTCCTTCATCCGCGTTCTTGTAACGCTTCCGCATTGCGATCTACAAGGGTATGTAGATCCACTCTCCTTTATGCTCGTTGCTAGATTACTCCATAGATAGATCTTGGTGATGCGTAGGAAAAATTTTGATTTTCTGCTACGATCCCCAACAGTGGCATCATGAGTTAGGTCTATGCGTAGTATCTTGCACGAGTAGAACACAAAGTAGTTGTGGGCGTAGATCATGTCAATTCTCTTGCCGTTACTAGTCTTATCTTGATTCGGCGGCATCGTGGGATGAAGCGGCCCGGACCGACCTTACACGTACTCTTACGTGAGACAGGTTCCACCGACTGACATGCACTAGTTGCATAAGGTGGCTAGCGGGTGTCTGTCTCTCCCACTTTAGTCGGATCGGATTCGATGAAAAGGGTCCTTATGAAGGGTAAATAGAAATTGGCATATCACGTTGTGGTTTTGACGTAGGTAAGAAACGTTCTTGCTAGAAACCTATAGCAGCCACGTAAAAACTTGCAACAACAATTAGAGGACGTCTAACTTGTTCTTGCAGCATGTGCCATGTGATGTGATGTGGCCAAAAGGATGTGATGAATGATATATATGTGATGTATGAGATTGATCATGTTCTTGTAATAGGAATCACGACTTGCATGTCGATGAGAATGACAACCGGCAGGAGCCATAGGAGTTGTCTTATTTATTGTATGACCTGCGTGTCACTGAATAACGCCATGTAATTACTTTACTTTATTGCTAAACGTTAGCCATAGTAGTAGAAGTAATGTTTGGCGAGACGACTTCATGGAGACACGATGATGGAGATCATGATGATGGAGATCATGGTGTCATGCCGATGATGATGATGATCATGGAGCCCCGAAGATGAAGATCAAAAGGAGCAAAATGATATTGGCCATATCATGTCACTAGTTGATTGCATGTGATGTTTATCATGTTTTACATCTTATTTGCTTAGAACGACGGTAGTGAATAAGATGATCTCTCACTAAAATCTCAAGAATTGTGTTCCCCCTAACTGTGCACCGTTGCTAAGGTTCGTTGTTCCGAAGCACCACGTGATGATCGGGTGTGATAAGTTCTAACGTTCGCATACAACGGGTGTAAGCCAGATTTACACACGCGATACACTTAGGGTTGACTTGACGAGCCTAGCATGTACAGACATGGCCTCGGAACACGGAAGACCGAAAGGTCGAACATGAGTCGTATAGAAGATACGATCAACATGAAGATGTTCACCGTTGATGACTAGTCCGTCTCACGTGATGATCGGACACGGCCTAGTCGATTCGGATCATGTATCACTTAGATGACTAGAGAGATGTCTATCTGAGTGGGAGTTCATTAGATGAACTTCATTGTCATGAACAATAGTCTAAGTTGTCTTTGCAAATTATGTTGTAGACCAATAACTGCGTTGTAGCTCCTGTTTAATACGATCCTAGAGAAAGACTAAGTTGAAAGATATTGTAAGCAAGGATGCGGACTGGGTCCGTAGTCCGAGGAGTGTCCTCACTGCTGCACAGAAAGCTTACGTCTTTGATGCACCGCTCGATGTGCAAACCCCTACAACGTTGTCTGTGGATGTTGTGAACACCTGAGAGACACGTCCTGATGACTACTTGATAGTTTAGTGCACCATACTTTACGGCTTAGAATCGGGATTCCAATGACGTTTTGAACGCCATGGAACATATGAGATGTTCTAAGAGCTGAAATTGGGATTTCAGGCTCATGCCCGTGTTGAGAGGTATGATACCTCTGACAAGTTCCTTTGCCAAAAAGATGGAGGAGAATAGCTCAACTAGTGAGCGTGTGCTCAGAATGTCTGGGTGCTAAAATCACTTGAACCAAGTGGGAGTTAATCTTCCAGATGAGATAGTGGTTGACGGAATTCTCTAGACACTATCACCAAGCTACTAGAACTTCGTGATGAACTATGACATGCAAAGGATGGAGATGATCCCGGTGCTGTTAGCGGTTCTTAGTACCGCAAAAGTAGAAATCAAGAAGGAGCATCAAGTGTTGATGGTTTAACAAGACCACTGGTTTCAAAAAGGGGTAAGGGCTAGAAGGGAAACTTCATGAATGGCAAACCTGTTGTCGCTCTGATGAAGGAACCCATGGTTAAACCCAAACCTCGAGACTAAGTGCTTCTATTGTAAGGGAAACGGTCACATGGTAGCGGAACCACCCCAAATACATGGTAGATATGATAGCTGGCAACTTCAACAAAGTATATTTGATATACGTGTTATTGATGTGTACCTTAGTAGTACTCCTTGTAGCACCTGGGTATTGGATACCGGTTCAGTTGCTATTATTAGTGACTTGAAGCAAAAGCTACGGACTGAACGGAGACTAGCTAAGGGCGAGGTGACGATGTGTGTTGGAAGTGTTTCCAAGGTTGATAAGATCACCATCGCACACTCCCTCTATTTTCGAGATTAGTGTTGAACTTAGATAAATGTTATCGGGTGTCTACGTTGAGCATGAATATGATTAGATCATGTTCATTGCAATACGGTTATTCATTTAAGTCAGAGGATAATGGTTATTCTGTTTACATGAATAATACCTTTATGGTCATGCACCCAATGGTTTGTTGAATCTCGATCATTGTAATACACATGATGATAATATTAATGCCAAAAGATGTAGAGTTAATAATGATAGTACCACTTTCTTGTGGCACTGCCGCTTAGGTCATTTTGGCATAAAATGCATGAAGAAACTCCATGCTGATGGATGTTTTGAGTCACTTGATTTTGAATCGCTTGACACATGCGAGCCATGCCTCATGGGCAGGATGACTGAGATCCCGTTTTCAGGTACAATGAAACGGGCAAGTGACTTGTTGGAAATCATACATGCTGATGTATGTGATCCAATGAGAATTAAGGCGTGTGGTGGATATCGTTATTTTCTCATCTTCACTGACGATTTGAGTAGATATGGTATATTTACTTAATGAAGCAAAAGTCTGAAACGTTTGAAAGGTTCAAAAATTTCAGAGTGAAGATTAAGAATCATCATAACAAGAAGATCATGTTCCTACGATCTGATCAAGGGGATATTATCTGAATTATGAGTTTGGCAATCACTTAAGACATTGTGGAATTGTTTCGCAGTTGAAGTCCCCTGGAACACCACAGCGTAATGGTGTGTCCGGACATCGTAATCGAACCTTATGAGATATGGTGCGATCTATGGTGTATCTCACCGATCTACCGCTATTATTTTGAGGTTATGCATTAGAGACAGCTGCATTCACTTTATATAGGGCACCATCTAAGTCCGTTGAGACAACGCCATATGAACTAAGGTTTGGCAAGAAACCAAAGTTGTCGTTTCTCAGTGTTTGGGGCTGCGATGCTTACGGCTTCAGCCAGAAAAAGCTCGAACCCAAAGCGGACAAATACATCTTCATGGGATACCCACTGGTAACGGTTGGGTATACCTTCTATCTCAGATCCAAGGACAAAAATGTTTGTCGCTAAGAACGGGTCCTTTCTCGAGAAGGAGTTTCTCTCGAAAGAATTGAGTGGGAGGAAGATAGAACTTGATGAGGTTATCGAACCCTCACTTCAACCGGAGAGTGGTGCAACACAGAAAGATGTTTCTGTGGAACCTATGACAGTTGAAGAGGAAACTAATGATAGTGATCATGAAGCTCCAGATCAAGTTGCTATCGAACCTCGTAGGTCAACAAGGATAAGTACTACTCCTGAGTGGTACGGTGATCCTGTCTTAGATGTCATGTTGTTGGACAATAATGAACCTATGAACTATGGAGAAGCGATGGTGGGCCCATATTCCGACAGATGGTTAGAAGCCGAGAAATCCGAGATAGGATCCATGTATCAAAACAAAGTATGGACTTTGGTGGACTTGCCCGATGACTGGCAAACCATTGAGATAAATGGATTTTAGGAAGAAGACGGACGTGGACGGTAATGTCACCGTCTATGAAGATCGACTTGTGGCGAAGAGTTTTCCACAAGTTCAAGGAGTTGACTACGATGAGATTTTCTCACCCGTAGCGATGCTTAAGTCCGTCGGAATCATGTTAGCCTTAGCTGCATTTATGAAATCTGGCAGATGGATGACAAAACAAGTTTCCTTACCATTCTTAAGGAAAGGTTGTATGTGATACAATCAGAAGGGTTTTGTCGATCCTAAGGATGCTAAAAGGTATGCTAGCTCCAGCGATCCTTCTATGGACTAGAGCAAGCATCTCGGAGTCGGAATATACACTTTGATGGAGTGATCAAAGTTTTTGGGTATACAAAGTTTGTTAGAAACTTGTATTTACAATAAAGTGAGTGGGAGCACTACAACATTTCTGATAAGTATATGTGAATGACATATGGTTGATCCGAAATGATGTTGAATTTCTGGAAAGCGTAAAGGGTTGTTTGAAAGGAGTTTTTCAAAGGAAGACCTGGATAAAGCTGCTTACATAATTGGGCATCAAGATCTATAGAGATAGATCAAGACGCCTGATGATACTTTCAAAAGGAACACACACCTTTGACATGATTTTGAAGGAGTTCAAAATAGGTCAGTTAAAGAAGGAATTCTTACCTGAGTTATAAGGTGTGAAGTTGAGTAAGACTCAAAACTTGACCACGGCAGAAGAAAGAGGAAGGACGAAGGTCGTCCCCTATGCTTTTGTCATAGGCTCTATACGGTATGCCATGATGAGTACCGCACCTGATGTGTGCCTTGCCACATGTCTGGCAAGAGGGTACAAAGGTGATCCAGGAGTGGATCACTAGATAGTGGTCAAAATTATCCTTAGAGGAATAAGGAAATGTTTCTCGGTTATGGAGGTGATAAAAGAGTTCGACGTAAACAGCTACGTCGATGCAAGCTTAACACCTATCCGGATAACTCTAAGTGGAGATACCGGATACGTATAATGGAGCAACAGTTTGGAATAGCTCCAAGTGGAACGTGGTAGCAGCATCTACGATATGACATAAAGTTTTGCGAAGTACATAGGGATCTGAATGTTGCAGACCCGTTGACTACAACCTCTCTCACGAGCATAACATGATCAAACCCAGAACTCATTGAGTGTTAATCACATATTGATGTGAACTAGATTACTGACTCTAGTGAACTCTTTGGATGTTAGTCACATGGCGATGTGACCTATGAGTGTTAATCACATGACGATGTGAACTAGATTATTGACTCTAGTGCAAGTGGGAGACTGTTGGAAATATGCCCTAGAGGCAATAATAAATTGGTTATTATTATATTTCCTTGTTCATGATAATTCTTTATTATCCATGCTAGAATTGTATTGATAGGAAACTCAGATACATGTGTGGATACATAGACAAACACCATGTCCCTAGTGAGCCTCTAGACGACTAGCTCGTTGATCAATAGATGGTTACGATTTCCTAACCATGGACATTGGATGTCGTTGATAACGGGATCACATCATTAGGAGAATGATGTGATGGACAAGACCCAATCCTAAGCCTAGCACAGATCGTGTAGTTCGTATGCTAAAGCTTTTCTATATGTCAAGTATCTTTTCCTTAGACCATGAGATTGTGTAACTCCCGGATACCGTAGGAATGCTTTGGGTGTACCAAACGTCACAACGTAACTGGGTGGCTATAAAGGTGCACTACAGGTATCTCCGAAAGTGTCTGTTGGGTTGGCACGAATCGAGACTGGGATTTGTCACTCCGTATGACGGAGAGGTATCTCTGGGCCCACTCGGTAGGACATCATCATAATGTGCACAATATGTGATCAAGGAGTTGATCATGGGATGATGTGTTACGGAACGAGTAAAGAGACTTGCCGGTAACGAGATTGAGCAAGGTATCGGTATACCGACGATCGAATCTTGGGCAAGTGCTATACCGATAGACAAAGGGAATCGTATACGGGATTGATTGAATCCTTGACATCGTGGTTCATCCGATGAGATCATCATGGAACATGTGGGAGCCAACATGGGTATCCAGATCCCGCTGTTGGTTATTGGCCGGAGAGTTGTCTCGGTCATGTCTACATGGTTCCTGAGCCCGTAGGGTCTACACACTTAAGGTTCGATGACGCTAGGGTTATAGGGAAAGTATGTACGCGGTTACCGAATGTTGTTCGGAGTCCCGGATGAGATCCCGGACGTCACGAGGAGTTCCGGAATGGTCCGGAGGTAAAGATTCATATATGGGAAGTCCTGTTTTGGTCACCGGAAAGGTTTCGGGCGCTATCGGTAACGTACCGGGACCACCGGGAGGGTCCGGGGGTCCACCGGGTGGGGCCACCAGCCCCGGAGGCATACGTGGGCCAAGTGTGGGAGGGGACTAGCCCCAGGTGGGCAGGTGCGCCCCCCCACCAAGGCCCAGGGCGCCTCCAAGAGGGGAGGGGGGCAAACCCTAGGGCAGATGGGCCCTAGGGCCCAATCTGGTGCGCCCCCCTCTCCCTCTCCCCCTCTGGCCGCCACCCCTAGATGGGATCTAGGGTGGCCGCACCCCTAGGGGTGGGAAACCCTAAAGGGGGCGCAGCCCCCCTTCCCCCTATATATATGTGAGGTTTGGGGCTGTCCAGAACATGTTTTGACCTCTGTCGCATGGCGCAGCCCTACCTCTCTCCCTCCTCGTTTCTTGCAGTGCTTGGCGAAGCCCTGCTGGAGTCCCGCGCTCCTCCACCACCACCACGCCGTCGTGCTGCTGTTGGATGGAATCTTCCCCAACCTCTCCCTCTCTCCTTGCTGGATCAAGGCGTGGGAGACGTCACCGGGCTGCACGTGTGTTGAACGCGGAGGCGCCGTTGTTCGGCGCTTAGATCGGAATCAACCGCGATCTGAATCGCAGCGAGTACGACTCCTTCATCTGCGTTCTTGTAACGCTTCCGCATTGCGATCTACAAGGGTATGTAGATCCACTCTCCTTTATGCTCGTTGCTAGATTACTCCATAGATAGATCTTGGTGATGCGTAGGAAAAATTTTGATTTTCTGCTACGATCCCCAACAGTTGTCGGGTATGCGGTTCACATATTACAGTGCTATTTTTGCACAAGTTACCTCGAGGATTGGAGTATGTTTTTCAACAACTTTGTTTCTCGTTGGTCAAAATTATTGCGGTGTTTATTCGTAAGTTATCGGACATGCAATTCATATATTACCGTGTTATTTTTCACATAAATTGTTTTCAACAACTTTTTCTCCCAGTCTAAAAAGTTACCACAATATTTGGGCACGATGGTTCATGCATGGCCGCTCGTGAGCCGTAGAAGTTATTAGGGGGTATGTTTTTCATCAAATTTTTACCTTCTTTGTTGAAGTTACCGCTTTTTGTATGTAACTTCTCCGGTATACGGTTTGTAAATTATCATGCTATTTTCACATATTTTATCGGGTGGTTATGTTTTTCATCAATTATTTGCACATTTGGTAAAAGTTATCGGGGTATTTGTATGCAAGTTATTGGGTATGTGGGACATGTATTACCGTACTACTTACATGTAAGCTACGAGGGCATGCATTTCAATAACTTTCTTCGCTCGGATCATAAAGTTACCAATGTATTTGTATGTAAGTTATCGGGTATGCGGTGTTTATATTACCATATTATTAACCTTCGGTCAAGTTTATCAATGTTTGTACATAATTTATCAAGTCTGTGAAGCATAAATTACCATGATATATGCATAAGTTAGAGAGGTTATTCTCCGTGAAAAAAAGTTAGCGAGGTTATGCTTTTCAGCAACTCTTTCCCTGAGTCGGAGTTATCGTACCATGGGATTTGTGTGTAAGTTATCAGGTGTGCGGGACATATATTACCACAACTTTTTATCCAAGAAATTACGGGAGATATGTTTTCAGCAACTCATTTTTCTGGGGTCAAAAATCGTTCAAAGTTAACAATGTTTTTACATAATTTTATCAAGTCTATGAGGCACAAATTACCATGATATACGCATAAGTAGGCGAGGTTATTCCCCGCAAAAAATTAGTGAGGTATGCTTTTCAGCAACTCTTTCCTCAAGTCAAAGTTATCACGAGAATTGTGTGTAAGCTATCAGGTGTGCGTACATATATTACCGCACTTTTTATCCAAAAAATGATGGCGGATATGTTTTCAACAACTCTTTTTTCTAGGGTAAAAATTGTTACCACGATAACTTTCAGCAATAAAATTCTGGGGGTCAAAATGATCCTCATTACCTACTATTTTTTTTTACCACTCACAAACTGCTCAACATGAGCATGGCAAAAAAAAATCAGATACAAAAATTTGGTTAAAACTAGGGATTGATCCCTGGTGGCCCAGGATATGATTTGAAGCACTAGCCACTTGGTACTAGTGAGTTTCATGTTGTACTATCAGCGCGAGCTTTTTTATCAGGCAAAGAGCCACCTGGTCTGCAGCCATGGCTGCTGCTCGCGACGGAGCTTCACCGTGAATTACCAGGCTTCTTCTCCAGCGTCTACTAAGGAGGTGATTTTGATGTGCGTACCTCCGTAGCAAGCACGCAAGTAACCCAACAAGGCAACAACCCATCCCATCAGCGCCTGTTGGTTGTTGTTATCCAGAGTGCAGCTTGATGATGCAAGTTAGTTGTCTGCATCCCACACAGCTCGTGGCCTCCGTGATCCTCCTCCTCCTGACACCATCACCATCACTCTCACTCTTAGAGGAGCCCCACGCCAGCCATGAGCAGCAGCAGAGCCACGCTGCTCCGTAGACTAGTAATCCATCGCCACCGCAGCATCAGCGACAGCATCGGATCAGTCCAGCGCCAGCTGATCCGCCACCATTATTCTAATCCCCACCAGTGTTATTCTAATCCCATCCCCGATCTCGCTGGTGCGCGCGCGTTTACTTCTTTATCCACGCCATGGCCATGCCGCCCGCGCGCGTCCCTGTCAGCGTCGTCCTTCTTCGCCAGCTGAGATGGTGTGGCAGTTTTGCTATCGGGCACAGGGTTGCCAGATACTACCTCTGTAAACTAATATAAGAGCATTTAGATTACTAAAGTAGTGATCTAAACGCTCTTATATTAGTTTACGGAGGGAGTACAAATTTCGTAAAAAAAAAGCATAGGTTTCGGTAAAACTTTGGTTCTGTGAGATTCGCTAAACAAAATACAGGTTTGCTATTTCACATCTAGATGTGAAATAGTTACCTTACATCTAAATCTAGGGCCGTTGGATCTTATTTGTGTTTAAGATTTGCGCAGCTTGTTCGGCTCGCTCGCGCTCGCGGGCATCGCGCGCGGCAGCCCGTGTCCAGTCCGAAGGTGCGGCAACCAGTGTCCAGCCCGTGTCGGCATCTTGTCCCGCCTGCCCGTTATGGGCTTTTTTGTTTTTTGGGTCTCCCGTTTTCTTCTTTCTGGGCTTTCAGCCAGGGAAAACAAGAATTGTTTTTTTTGGCAGAAAAATTTGTCTAGTCGTTCTATGTCCTTCTATAGTTTTCCGCTACATGCCAATTGTTTGGTTTTTTTGTCTCCCCAGAGCGTACATGAGCTGACCCATTAAGGGCTTTTTTACTAGTTTTGGGAGAAGCTTCCAACCCTTTTTCTTGTCTTTTCTCTTTGGTTATTCTCTTTTTTTTCGCCTTTTCAAAAACTCGTGACTTTTTTTGCTGTCTCACATCTAAGTCCCTCATCAATCGATCCACAGTCTTTTTTTTTCATGCGAGCCCTTGATTCATGTAGTTTGTCGTGTCCATTATGTGCTCGCGTGGTTGCCGCGTCCATTGTGCTCACATTGTTGATGTGTTTCTTGGGCCCATTATGTCCTTAGTCGTTGTTTGTTGGCATGTGTTCCCTGCGTCAGTGTTTACGCCTGTTTTTTTATTTGTCCCCCGATCATTTCACGTCCATGTGAGTTGTTCGACCACCTAAAAAAATGTGAGTTGTTCGTTTTCCTTTAAAAAATGTGAGTTGTTCGTGATTTTCTAAAAGAAATCTGTTATAATTTTTTAAATTTTGTCTTTTTGTACAAATCAAATTGACTATTTGCTAATTCTCTCCATGTGATTAATTGTTGTACGGTTCATGTAATTTGTTCTGTCTGGTGCATGTTGTGGCTTTTGTCCTCCATTTGTCCAGTCGAAACTTTTATACTAAATTGCAAAATCACATCTAGATGATTTTTGATGATGCCTCATCTAAGTTTTTTACGGGCTCATTTAGTTTTTGTAATTTTTATGCAAGCGGTATCCCCGCCTTGCTGATCGATGTTTTGTTTGCCATGCATTCTTTTGTTGGTCAGTTTGGCTTCACACTTTTCGGCCCATTATCGTGCCGCGCTGCCACAACGTAAAATTAGAAGAGACAAGAAAAGCGAAGGTATATCGCAGTTGTAACCTTCTCTATTCATTTTCACATTGTCTCCCATTTCTTCTAAGATTTATCAAGATAAAATTAGCAATGTTTCATCTGAGTTGTTGTCCATCGGATCTTGCTTTTGTAATTTAGTGCAAAAAAATTATCTTGCATGTCGGCCGATGTATTCCTCTATCGCGTTGTTCCCTTTTGTTCATTTTTCGTCGCGTCCGTGTTGTACATATGTTTTTTTATTAGGCATTTTTATGCACGCGTTCTTGTGTGCTCATGTCATTTGGCAATGTCGTATAAGTCAAAGAGGTAGGTTATGCGCTTGTCCCGGTTGCAAGTCTACCTTGACTCATAAGTTATAACTGGGTCCATATTTTGTTTTTCATCTTGGTTGCAAGTCCATATTTTGCTCGTAACTCGACTCATAGTTTGTAATTGTTATAGTGGCAAATCCACCCTCTACTCACAACTCGTATCGTAGTTTTGTGTAGTTGTCCCAGTTGTAAGCTCATCATTGACTCGAAACTGGGCATGTGGTTTGTTTTTTATCCAAGCTGCAAGTCTACCCTTGGCTCGCAATTAAGCTCACAGTTTGTAGTTGTCCCAGTTACAAACTCACAGTTGAATCGCAACTCATATCATAGTTTTGTACGGTTGTCCTAGTTACAAGTCTAGCCTTGATTCGCAACTAGCTAGGCCCATAGTTTGTTTTATCCTCGTTGGAAGCCCACCCTTGACTCGCAACTTAGCTTGTGTTTTGTCTTTTCATTCAAGTTGCAAGTTCACCCTTGACTCGCAACTGGGATTGTAGTTTGTTTGATCCCGGTTGCATGTCGACCCTTGACTCGCAACTGGGTTCATAGTTTCGTAGCTTTCTCAGTTGCAAATCCACCTTCGACTCGCAACTGGCCTCATAGTTCTCCCTATTGCAAGCCCACCCTCGACTCGCAACTAGACATTTCTTTTCTTTTACACTCGAGTTGCAAGTCCACCTTTGACTCGCAACTGGGTACATAGTTTGTTTCATCCCAGTTGCAGGTCGACCATTTACTTGCAACTGGGCGCATTGTTTTATAGTTGTCCTAATTGCACGTCCATCCTCGACTCGCAACTAGGTTCATACTTTTGTTATTGTCAAAGTTGTAAGTTCACCCTCGACCCTAACTAGGCCCATAGTTTGTTGTTGTTCTAGTTGCAAGTCCACTATCGACTCGCAATTGGGCCTCTATTTTGTTTTTCATCTTAGTTGCGAGTCCACTCTCGACTTACAACTGAGCTCTTAGTTTGTTGTTGTCCTAGTTACAAGTCCACCCCCGACTCACATGAGGGGTAGTTTTGTAGTTGCCCAAGTTGCAAGTCCACCATCAAATCGCAACTCGGGGGTGTTGTTTTTTGTTCTTGTTTCATAGTAGTTGCAGTTAGACCCTCGACATGCAACTAGGGGTTTCTGTTGGCCCAGTTGCCAGTCCACCCTCGACTCGCAACTCGGGAGTTTTCGCCCCAGTTGAAAGTCCACCCCTAACTTGCAACTCGAGGGATGTAGTTGTAATCGCCCTAGTTGCAAGTCAACCATGTACTCGCAACTCGGGAGGGTGTTGTTTGTTGTTTGTTTTCACCCGTTGCAAGTCGACCCCCGACTTGCAACTCGAGGGATGTAGTTTGTAATCGCCCCAGTTGCAAGTCAGCCGTGTACTCGCAACTCGGGAAGGTGTAGTTTTGTAGTTGCCCTAGTTGCAAGTCCACCCTCGACTCGCAACTCGGGGGTAGGGGTGTTGTTTTTTGTTCTTGTTTCATAGTAGTTGCAATTAGACCCTCGACATGCAACTAGGGATTTATGTCGGCCAGTTGCAAGTCCACCCTCATGTGCAACTCAGGAGGGTGTTGTTTTGTTTTCACCCTAGTTGCAAGTCCACCCCCGACTTGCAACTCGAGAAATATAGTTTTTAATCGCCCTAGTTGCAAGTCAACAATGTACTTGCAACTCGGGGAGGGTGTTGTTTGTTTTCACCCCAGTTGCAAGTCCACCGCCGACTCGCAACTCGAGGGATGTAGTTTGTAATCACCCAGTTGCAAGTCAACCATGTACTTGCAACTCGGGAGGGTGTTGCTTTGTAGTTGCCCTAGTTGCAGGTCCACCTCGAC
>LR738709.1:626422957-626434809 GCA_902687465.1 Secale cereale | reverse complement strand
GGGGGGTGTTGTTTTTTGTTCCTGTTTCATAGTAGTTGCAATTAGACCCTCAACCTGAAACTAGGGGTTTGTGTTGGCCTAGTTGCAAATCCATCCTTGACTCGCAACTCTGAGGAGGGATGTTGTTTGTTTTCAAGTTGCGAGTCAACCATTTACTCGCAACTCGGGGATGTAGTTTTCTATTTGCCCCGGTTACAAGTCCACCGCCGACTCGCAACTCGAGGGATGTAGTTTTCTAATTGCCCCGGTTGCAAGTCCACCGCCGACTCGCAACTCGAGGGATGTAGTTTGTAATCACCCAGTTGCAAGTCCGCCACCAGCTTGCAACTCGAGGGATGTAGTTTGTAATTGCCCTAGTTGCAAGGAAATCATGTACTCGCAATTCGGGGATGTAGTTTTGTAGTTGCCCTAGTTGCAAGTCCATCCTCGACTCATAACTCGAGGGTTTAGTTTTCTAGTTGAGGTTTAGTTTTGTAGTTGAGATGCCTGCCTTCATTTTCCTGGGATGGATACATCAAGTTGGAGGCCTTGTTTGATGCTGTGTTGATACTTCTTTTATTTTTCAAGTACAACAATAATGTATTACCTTCTAAGTTTTAGAGGATTTTTTTTGCGGTACACGTGTTTTTGCCGCATATATAAGCTAGCTACCAGAATTAGCCATTTTTTTTGCTGAACCTGTTGCATATATATGTTTTGCTGCGTAGCTGCGATGTCCAACTGAATCCTGTATGATGATGTACGGAACTTTGGTATGATTGTCCTACTAAACCAGCATGATGTACTGAAGTGTTATTCATAATTTTTTATTTTCTTTTATATAATTCGTGTTTATCATATACAGTTGCCCAAACACTATCATCCATCCATTTGTCACATCGGTATATAGAATGTTACGAAATGTTCTGCTGAACCTCCGTTTCGAAAAAAAAAAATGTTCTGCTGAACCGTGAGGTACATGAAAGCTAGCTAGCTATGCATGCATGCACTGAGAGCACACGTCTCACTATCTGTTTTGTTTCTTGTATATGCACACATAAACAAACTTCATCCGTTCCATGCATCATTCCAAAATCTGGAGAAGGGCCAGCCCAGGACTGAGCAAAGCAAGCGATTGCTTCTCTAGATGGTGCGCCACACAGACACAGGGACAAGGACAAGAAAAAAAGAAATAAAAGCAGGGAGGAGGAATAACGTGACCAACAACTAGAAAAGGATACAGGCAAACTTTTTCTTTGTGATGCCTAGATCTGTCGATGCAGCTCATTTGAACAAAAAAACAAAACAAATATAACCCTGGAGGCCCAACAATAGTTACATGGCCCAGCAACAATGACAAGGACTGTGTCAACACATCTGGAACGGGGCTGGGTGTGGCGAAGTCGTTCTCGGCTGGACAAACAACACGAGACAACGGATGGCAAAGGCAACGACACAGTCGGAAGGGAGCGAACGTACTTAGCAACGTGAGGGCCACAAACAGGGGTGATGTCATGTTAGATGTGAGATATTATCTCACATCTAGATGTGATATAGACAGACCCAACAAAATATACCAATGCGCATCCGGACGTCCCCCAAATCCGGCGAACAAAAGCCCTAGTGCCCCGCCCCCAAATCGGCCGCCGCACTTATCCGCCGACCTCACCGCTCCACTTCACGCGCGGCGGCCGCCGTCGCTCCTCCTCCGTCGCACGTAAGCACTTCCATATCACACGTAAATACATCCTGAGGAACATATAATCGGCATTCGCTAAGACGAAACTGGTGGAGCTCTCCATGGCGGAACAAAGCCGATCCAGCAAGAGACGCGCCATGGCCGGGGACCCGCGACTTCCCGGCGGCATCGGTGTAGACCGGATCAGCGGCCTCACGGACGACCTGCTTGGGCACATCCTGTCCTTCATGCCCGTCAGGGACGCCGCGCGCTTGTCCGCGCTCTCCAGGCGGTGGCGGGGCGCCTGGGCCCACGCCCCCGTCCTCAACATCTCCGATGAGCAGCACGCCGACCGGTTCCTCGACTTCGCCGGCGCGGCGCTCGCGCGGTACGGCCAGCCCGACATCCCGTCGCTCGACGTGGCCATCGGTCGCCGGTCCAATCTCGGCCCCGCCACGGCCGCTTGGCTCCGCGGCGCCATGGAGCACGTCGTCGGATCTATCCGCGTCCAGGTGGACCGGCACACCCCTGCGCTGGACCAGCTGGTTCTGCCACGCAGCCTGCGAGCCAGGGCCATGACCCTGGACTTGAGCGGCGACATCTTGTCCAAAGGTGTGCTCGTCCTCCCGGAGCCTGCCGACCCTGCCGCTTTCCGGCGGTTGACAGAGCTGAGCCTCTCAAATGTGCGTCTGCAGGTGCAGGCAGACAGTCTTGGCGAGTTCTTGTCATCATGCTTCCCGCAGCTGAGGAAGCTGCGCCTTCGCAAAGTTTGCAATGTGGCCGCGAAGTCGAGGCTGTGGCCACTGATACTTGATATGGACATGCTCGAGGAGCTAGAGGTCGACAGCATCCACCAACTGACGGTGCTGCAGGTGGTGGCTGCCAAACTCCGGCTGCTGATCGTGAGACACTGCTTCGAGAGTCTGGTGGTGCTCCGCGCCGACATCGTGTTCAAGGTCTCCGCGCCGGGGCTGGAGGTGATCAGCTGGACCGGCTGGTTCCCGAAGCAGCTGAACTTCCTACCCGAGGCACAATGTGTCCGTCGACTGTCCGGCGTCATTGTCAACTGGCCCAGCATATCATGGGCTGACTACTGTTTGCCGGGTGTCGTGCAGTTGCTCGAGACATGCTCTGGAGCTGACCGGCTAGATCTTTGTGTCGACATCTATGATGGATGGATTCCATCCATGGTATCAAAACAGGTAGGGGCACAAATTTAAGCAAAGTAGCTAGTTCTGCAGGTTGCAAATTCAATAAATCACCACAAATGCACATGTGTTTTCATGCTATTTTTGTGCTTGTCTGCAGGACTTCATGGAACGCATGCCACACCTTCCCAACATCAGGACACTCTCTCTGACGATCGTCACGATTCTCCGATTGCTCCGCTGTTCAATTGGCGAGATTGTCTTTTGCTTCCTGAGGCGATGCCCGAACCTAACTCTGCTTCACATCGACCTATCGACGCTGCACCAGTTTACAAGGCAGGATCCGCATTATCTTTTGTTTCCGGTAAGTATGCACCAGAGATTTCTCAATGCTTAATGATTTTTATTCGAAAACTGGCCATGTTAATGTTAGTCTATTTGCTCCATAGCATTGATATAGAATTCTTTACAAAATGTCAACTTCAAACTCAGATGGTGATAAGAATACAGGATGAAACATGCAAGTTTATTGTGCGCCATAAACTTTGATTAGCTAATTATCTGCTTGAATATTTTTAAGAATAAGCTAAATTTATTTGACATGACATGTGCTTCGATGAATGTACATTTCTATCTGTTGGGCGTTAGTCTAGTGAGCACATATTTAGCGTGAACCTAACTGAAGAAGTACCAGAAACAACATGTAGTCCTAGGCTCAGGCTCCTAGAAACATATAGAGGTTGTGATTTGTACATACCTTAAACCTTCTTGGGTTATATATGACCGATCAAGTATTCTCCTTTTCACATATATCATCATAAACTGAAATTGAAGTTGAAATTTTATATGGTGAGATATGGTGTTATGATAAAACGTACTCCCTCTGTAACGAAATGTAAGACGTCTTTTACAGTTCCGACAGAATCAAAAAACGTCCTGCATTAAGTTATAGAGGGAGTAATTATATCTGCATGTCTCTTTGGAATTCTTTGTGTCAATTTGATTTTAATCCATATATCATTTGCATTCCACTCCGAACTGAACTGTCAGGATGACGATGCCGAGACTAAAGCCGCAAAGCCATGCCAAGACCGCAGCGGATATGATTTGCGTGAAGCGCACAAAAATCAACTGCTACTGAGCAATCTTCGAAAGATAAGAATCAGTGGCTTTGCGGGAACGGATGCTGAGATGGAGCTCGCCGATCTTCTGTTTGGAGTTGAAGCCAAACGGCCGGCGCTCGAGAGGATATCCGTATCATCGTTTGCGCAACTGAAGGGTCGCATTGATAGGATCACCCTGGAGATGAGGGCTCGATTCCCTCTCGCAGGAGGGCGCTGGGAAACCCACCCCTATGAAGAGATCGCGTGGACGAAAGACAATGATGGAGGACTGGAAGATCAAATGCTCTAAGATCAACCATCTAATGTACTCCCTCCGTCTCATAATGTAAGATGTTTTTTGATACTAGTGTAGTGTCAAAAAACGTCTTACATTATGGGACGGAGGGAGTAGTTGCGGATATTGACCAATGGAATGTACATAGCACCTATGATTAGTTGGGTGCCTGGGTTTACTTTTGCTTGAATTCAGATTCCATCTATGTACGATGCAGTTTCATTGTCTTATATAGAAAATCTTGTGAAATTCCTGTGTTCAAAGCATGTCGACCTTAATTTCCAGCAGAAATTAGGAGGGTGACAGTTGCGTTGTCTTGCATGGAAGAGAATCTGTGAAATTCCCGTGTTGCAAGCATGTACGAAGTACGGTATATTATTGTCACAAACTGAAACTGGTGCAAAGTGCATGAGTCACAAACTGAAACTGGTGCAAAATGCATGAAAACATATGCGGTTTGCACGAGGGATGCCTCTTCCGTACGGGAGCAGATGAGCCGAGCCTTCGGCTGTGTTTGTTTGAGCTTCGGTTTCAGCAGTTTCAGCTGTGGACTTGCTGTGCTGGCAAAACTGCTGTGCTGAGGAAACAGCTGTAGTGAAGGTTAGCTGTTTGGCAACGCAGCTGTGGAAACGACTGTGAGCTGGTGAAAACGCTATGTTTCAGGAGGAGGGGGGCGAACGTAGAGATATGTCATGCCTACGGTGGCATTTACGACATAATTATGACCAAACGCCAAAGATAGAGGGGCTAGGGAAACAGTTTGGCCCAAAAGTACACCGAGACCAGCTTTAGGCTGTTACACTGAAAATCTCCCGAAACAGTTTTGGGTTGTGGTTCCACAGCTGTTCTAAATAACCTGTTTGTTTCAGCTTCAGCTTTTTTCAATCCTAAAACTGCTCCAAAAGCTGAAACAAACACAGCCTTCATCTTGGCAACATGTGTACACCGGGTTGATGCCCCCAATCAGCAACTCAATCGAGTCTTGCACATCTCTGCAGATGCAAGGCGAACAAGATGTCTCGTGGCTGCACCGTTCAGGAAAAGAAAGTCGACATTTTTGCAGTGCAACTTCTGCAAGTACACATGTTGTAGTACACCCTCTCCCTCCGATTCGTATTAATTGTAGTTGTACTAAAGCCGTGCCAATTAATATGGATATAAGAGGGAGTCCCATATCTTGTGTCTAGAATCTTTTGCAACTTTTCGATGCACATATGACTTTATGTGCAAGTCTGCAAGATTCCTGAGAAGTTTGTGACCGAAATTATCTAGTCCTCAATGTAGTATCTGATACCATCTACTACCCCTATAAAAGGAAGAGAAGGCAGATCCAACTCAGCATATCAGCCGTCTAATTTACGATCTAATGGTCTAAAATCGTCGTTAACGAAAACTATCGTTAACGAAATCTCGCTCGCTGGATCCTCTCGCTAACGAAACTCCCTAAAAAAACGCACCCGCAGTCTCGCACGCCCCCTTCTCCCCGCACCCGTAGTCTAAAGAAACCGCCCCGTCGCCGCGCCTGCTCCGCCCCGCTGCGTCCGCGCCTCCGTCGCACCTCCTCTGCCCCTCCGCGCCTGCTCCGCCCCGCCGCCTCCGTGACTGCCGCCGCCGCGCCTGCCCCGCCCCGCCGCGCCTGCGCCGCTCCCTCCCCACGCCCCCGCGCGAGCGGTTCCACCCGCACACCTCTCCAAAAACACCTCTCATACACGCCCTCCCTGCCGCTTCATGATGCCCTCGCAGATCTCGTCGGGCACCTCGCCTCCCTCCCCGCCCCCTCGCCGGACCTCCCCGCTTCCCCTACATCGCCCTCACCGCACCAGCGCTCTCCCTGTCACCTCCCCGAGCAGGCGACCCAGGCTGCCTCTGCCATGGGAACCACCACCTCATCATTATGTGAGCCGTCGTCGGAGCCATGGCCGTGGGCCGACTTTTGCCACCGTTGCCACCGCTGGGATCATCTTACTTGTCCCTCAACGCGGTACCAATACAAGCCGCGGAACCGTTGCCGGCACAACCCTCCGTCGCGCGTGACGTAATTGCCGCCGCTTCTTACAGGTAAGCAAAGAAGCATCTTCGTCTCACCAAGTCACGTCCGGGGTGCACCATCAGGAACAACCAAATGACCATCTCGAAACTATTCTCTCTTCGTCAATCCAAGAAATAATTCCTTTATGAATTGATTTTGCTCATGACATGTTGATTTTGCGGTGTACTGAAGTTGATGGCAAGTTGACAACATGTTGATTTTCCGTTGTACTAAAATAGATGGACAAGTTTTCTGTCAACCACAACGACCAAGAGCAATTTATAGGGCACCAAATTTGCACAGCAAGATCTAACATCGACAGGGTGGATGCATGCACCTTCACCGCCTGCAGGTAACCACTGCTTGCTTGAGTCTCCTTCCTATGTGTGGCACTGCATTTGCTACTTGTGTGGATCCACAGTGTCTAGGTTGCAAAAACTGCATGAGTACATGGTGATTGGACAATGTCTTAACATGGCTGACTTTTCTACATAGAAGTAAGTGGTTATGCAAATCCAAACTATGTTTGTATAAAGATTTGACACTACTATTAATACTGATTTAGGTAGCATCATTTAGATCATGCAACTGTAATACCATTTATGCCATCACTACGAGAAATAACACCTATACAAGCTCCACCGGTAAACATCACAATTCATGAGTGTTGTTCTGGAAATTGACATGAGAACAGTATGCTCCTCAATCTTGTAATCCTATGGTATGGGGGAAAAACAATTTTTAGTTATTTTCATGACCGCACATTTGATGTTTTCTGTTGAATGTTAAATCATAACCATTTGTGTTTTTAAGACATATCTTCCCTGCAAAAGCTTAACTATTTCAGTTTCATGTGTGAATAATTACAATACTTCTGGATACAAATTCTAGATAGACAATTTTGTTAGGTGGTTTTCTGTACAAAAAAAGTAAAGTATGCAGCCCTAACTTGTTATCTAGATGGTTCAGCATGTACATATAAGCTTTTGGCCTGCAATCAAGTTCAAATTAAAGTTCTGGACTTTATACATGAAGTTCAGAGTTACTTTCTAAAATTCTGATGCATCTCAAACTATATTGCTTTCCCGCAGAGAAAATGGAAAGAGAGGTGGACATCAAGGAAACAAAGAATGGGAAAATAAGGAATAAACAAGGAGGGGCAGGGAGGTCACGGCCTCCAAGCCAATTGCAAGGTACGACATCCAATGGCGAATAATATTACAACAAAAAAACTGCACCACCAAGCAAATTCACTTGAGACCAAAATTTGATAAGGCATGCTGCGACCATAGGAGGTGTTGTAGTGCTTCGTAGCCTGCTACAGTCCACAAGCATAGAGCCAAAGTTGTGAGTGGGCTGTCTTTGGCCTAAGATTTTTTAAATGCATCAGAATTTATGTTTGTTTGTAACCTGAATCTTGCAGATGATTTTTGGGCTGCAGCTACAATTTTTTTGCATCATAAGGCGGTAACACAATAAGGTTCAGTAACTTCAGTTGTGCGTTCACATTAATTAAAAAATTGTACGTACGGACCGACTGCATCAGTTGTTTTGCTTCTCCTATTCCCTTGAAGGTATTGCTTAATGAAAAGATGTTTTTGCTTTTGCAGTCTTATTTCTTATGCAATTTCTGTAGTGATGCTTATGTATAGTCAAATGCTTTTACAGATCAGGGCAGAATTGATGCTGATTTCATATCTTGAAGTTCAAATCCTGTGACAAAACTATTGCCAATGCTTTGAGGAACACCCCCCCTGGTTGTAGAGTAAGGGCTCGCTTCCTTATATTTTCAATGCATACTTTTAAGTTCTATTTTTTCCTTTTTCGATAGCCCTTAATAATCGCCGCTAAGTTCCAGTCTACATGATATGAAACATAGAAGTATGCATTGCAGAATTTAGGCAGCAACATGAATTGTGGTTTAGGCAAACATATATTTGTCCTGGCGTTGTACATATGGTGAAGCTTTTCAATATGGTTGTTCTTAGATAACTCGATGACAACCACAAGAAGTTGTTAAATTCAGTTTTTATTGCAGACCTTTATTTTTATCCAGAACGAAAACAATGGTAATACCTTGTGTAACTTTGATTCAATAAATAAATTATATAATTCAGAACCTATTATGGTACTAGTAAGCTTGCACGTGCAAATGCACGTCTCGACTAATATTACAAATATATGTGAGTATTAGGGCATCTCCAACACAGACCCTCAACCCGCTCGCAATCATCCTGACTGTGTGGTCCGGACGTGTTTTACCAATCAAAACGGTCTTGTATCCGTCCGTTTGGTGGTTTGGATGCACTTTTTTCTGCAAACCGAAAACAAACTGGAGGACTTTGCGGGCATCCGCCGCTACCATGCCTGCGTCTGGCAACCATGGCCAACCCAAAACCCTTTCCTTGCCCGCATGCTTTCCCGCCAGATTCTAAAGAACGTTAGCGCCACATTCATGCCGGCACGTGCGCCAATAAAAGCATAATAACCAAACAAATTCCGATAGATAAATTCATTGTCATTATCTTAGCCGTTGCAAAAACTAAATAAGATGCATTAATGGATTTCAAATCAAAAACTAAATAAGTTGGTAATCGACCATGCCAGAAAAAAAGTATCACCGTTGTATTCAGGATGCGCTACTTTCAGTGCTTGGTCTAGGTAAAATGTGATCCTCTTGAGTTTCAATGCATATCTAAAGGTCCTGAATCATCTTAAGCTTGACCGAGGCAACACTGATGCGTGCACCGCATAGTAAAAGTTACCACTGTGATTCTACAGGAAGCAAGCAGGGAAGCAATCATGTGAAGAAGCAGGGGAGCAATCTCGTAAATTACGAAGCGTATAATCGGTACTTACGCATGCCATCAGCTTGCCCCGTCACAGTGGCCCTCGCTGCAGCGCCGTGCATCCTCTTCGACACGCCACCGCTCCAGGGCTTCTCCGTGGAGTCGGGCGGGATAGGCGCGCGGCGGCGCGGCGGGACAGGCGCGCGGCGGCGCGGGGCTGCAGGCGCAGGGCGACGCGGCGTCGGGCGGGGCAGGGGCGCGCGACGGGGCGGCGTCGGGCGGGGCAGGGGCGGCGGCGGGGCAGGGGCGCGCGACGGGGCGGCGTCGGGCGGGGGAGGGGCGGCGGCGGGGCAGGGGCGCGCGACGGGTCGTGGGGCGGGGCGTCTGGGAACGGGCGACGGGGCGTGGGGAGGCAGGCGTCGTGGGGGCGTGTTTTTTCTTTCTCCTTCGCTAGTCAGCGAGATCGATAGGCGGGGGTGGGCGCTTGTTTTCGTAAGTTTCGTTAACGAAGATTGTAGACCGTGAGATCCATAATTAAAGGCTAATAGCCTTAGTTGGATCTGCCCTCTCTGCCTTTTATAGGGGTAGTAGATATGCCAAAAAGGTTTGGTATATACCAACATGCAGCACTCAAATTTCTATCAGATGTCTCTTAATTTGTGATATATTGCACCAACGTTCAACTCTGAAACTATACTCATTGCTCTGACGACAGTAAGAATGTACAACACTAGGTTTTATTCGGTTCGAAATGCCTAATTAAGTTCCATCTTAATAATTTCTTACCTTTGCCTTGTGTAAAATTGCAGCTGTGCGATCCATGTTTCATCCCATCGTGGAGATCTCTCGAGCTGCATTTTGTGGAAGCGCATGAAAATGCAGGTTTTGATCGTGGAATTGGTTGACTTAGGACCCATGAACTCGAGCTGAAAGGAAGTAGCCCTGTAACGAGCCAAGCCATGCAAGATACAAAAAATTGTTGCCTTGGTATTATCTCTTTCTTCATGTTGTTTAGATTGTACTCTAAATGAGGAACAAATATTGTGATATGATAGATGACAGTGAAATGCAGAATTTTGAGAGCTCATATGTGTGGGTAGGTTGCCATTGATGCAGATCTGAAATTAGATAGGTATATGCATTGACTCATCAGGAGGGAAATTTATGTCAATGGGTTTAATCTCAATATAAGCTCTAATTAGGTAAGTTCGCAATTTGCGAACTACTAGATCCTACCATGATTTAAACTGGCATAGCATATGGAAGGTGCTACGAATCATTGGTGGAATTAAAAGTAGCTATATGTGGGTTGAAATTTAAAGACTTTCATATTCAAATTTTGAACTTGAATGAGACGTGCATTGCACGTGCAAGCTTACTAGTCTAAAAAAAAGCATCTGGTATGCAGCCCGTCCGTTCCAGCGGGGAGAAAAGAAAGCAACCGACGAACATTCGGCATCGCGGAATAAAATTAGCCCCACGCATCCAAGCGTGATCAACGTTCAGCAGTTGATGTCCAAAAGCAGCCCTCAAAAATAAAAATAAAAAGTTCATGCCCAAAAGCAGCTAGTCAATCAAATCATGCCCGTTTTTGCAGATGCAGGTGACCAAAGATATCTGCTGGCTGTCTTGGTTGCGCCATTCGGAAAAACGATATCACATTTTCGCAGAGCAACTTTTGCAAGTACACATGTTGAATCATACGAGTGTGTTCTTTGTCAACAAAAAATGTTGCACATATCATATTTTGTGTCCATCAAATTTGTTTGCAGCTTTTTCCGATGCACATGTGACTGTATGAAACCGTGTGCACCTGCGGACCTGCCCTGCAAGTGTAAACTTGCAAAGATCCACGATGGACCTCCACACACTTTTTAGTTTTCCCGTTGGCGAAACGGAGTGATGCCCTCGTGCACCCGTCCTCGTGCCCTCGTGCGAACTCATCTAGGGTTTTCTGCCTCTCATCAGCGTTGTCGCCGATCCGCCTCGTCTTCTATGGTCCTTAAATTATGGAGATGTGGTGGATCCCTACCATCGCCGACGGGAGGTTCTGTTTTAGGTGCTTTTCTGAGTCTTATTAAAGCATCTACAACAGGGCGCTCCAAACAGGCCTCAAAAAGGCCTGGGCGGCCCGCCTGGTCAATAACCGGTCACAAAAACAAAACCTCCCTACAACTGTATGAAACCGTGTGCACATGTGACCTGCTCTACAACTGTTTTTTTTCTTAAACGAAGCATGCCCTACAACGGTGAACTTGCAAAGATCCGCGATGGATCTGCACACAAGTTTTTTGAGTTTTCTCCATTGGCGAAACGAGTGATGCCCTCGTGCACCCGTCCTCGTGCCCTCGTGCGAACTCATCTAAGATTTCCTGCCTCTTGTTGGCATAGTCGTCGGTCTGCCTTGTCTTCTATGGTTCTTAAACTATGGAGGCATGGTGGATCCTTATCTTTGCCGGCGGGAGGGCTTCGTTTTTAGGTGTTTTTCTAAGTCTTGTTAGGTTTTTGTGCCATGCTCAATAAGACGACGCAGCGGCGTGTCTTCTTAAAGATGGAATAATGTCCTCTCCGTCAAGCCCCCGTCCCGGCGATGTTTCAAGCGTCACCGAAACGCGTTTGGAGGTTTGTCTCCGATGGATCTTATGGGATCCGGTCGGCATTTATCTTTGGTGGATCCGGTCTTTGGTCGTCTAGTCTGTGTGTCTGCAGGTTAGATCCTTCCGATCTATGGCTCTCTTCATTGGCGATGGTTGCCGTTCTGGTGCGCTGGTCATATGGGGTCTTAGCACGCCGACTTCCTGACTATCCACTACAACAATGTCTGACCGATT
>LR738709.1:626409366-626420534 GCA_902687465.1 Secale cereale | reverse complement strand
TGAACCTCTGGTATGTTGGGGGGTCGATGGTAGAGATGTTGCCGCGCCTGATCTTGGTTGTAGTTCCAGCACGCGTTGGCTTGGCCACACACACAGTCCATGGGCAGCGCGTCTGCCGACTGTTACCGTCTTGGATGGACGGATACTGTACCTACTTTCTACTACTAGTTCAGGTCTAGTTTCTCCCTGATTGCAGCGGAATTTCACTTTTACTACAATTGGTTGCATGGGACAGGGCTAAATGCTGCCGTTTGGTTCCACTTTCCGTCTGCTCTAGATGGAGTACTGCTACTTTTTATGTTGTAGAAGAGTAGGAACAAAACATCTCTTCTCTGATAGCGATTTGTCTACTGAATTGGTTACCCATGTGATGGAATGTTGTTTGCTGTACCTCGCCGGACATAATCGGACCGGCCACTATAAGTAGTGTAGACACACCCTAGAATGCTCATTGATCCTATGAGTTTCTCATGCTTGCGCATCCATCGTCGATTCCTAACTTGTTGGTGCTTTACATGTCTCTGTCTGGTTTCTTCATTAGGCAGTTGAGTGGCCACAGATCTGGATATGGATGTGCCTGCGGCTCCAGCCATGGCATTCAAAGCCTATAAGTACAAAGAGGTTCTTGTTAGGGACTACCTGCTGGCGGACTCGTATGCTCCATACGCTGCCGTGCTCGGGGGAATCCTGATGTGCAAATTGGTAATGTCATTCGCCCTTTCCCACTTCCTCTATTAAGTCTTATCATCACTCCACTAGTCTAATTGTGCAATGACATCTTTTGTATAGCATGTTGATGGGGGCAAAAATGTGCTAAACTTGTCTTATATGTTCATGTAGTTTTCCTTGTTGAGTTCCGTGTGAGCCCTTAACTTCAATGCATCAATTGGAAAATGTTCTCGTTAGATTGTGAGTTTTTTTTGGTTTTATTGGCCCTTCACCGTGATTACATACACTGATGATTGTAGATCAGGCACCAGTTGTTATCTTTCGTACTATGAAAAATCCTTGAACAAAGAAAATTTACTTAGCATTACATATTTGCTCTTTAAGGTTTGTCTTTGATCCTAGATATACTTTTTGGGCTTATTTGGTTTGGAGGAAACCAAAACATAGGAATTAGAAGTAGCACAGGAATATGATAGGATAGCACTTCCTACGCAAAAAATGGGCTTTGAGTTGATGTGTAGTTTCCTCCAAAAACACAGGAAATTAATAGTGTTCCTAAGGAATTCCTGTACCTGTTTCCTACAAACCGAATGCATCTCTAGGAGGTTTTCCTCTGGAATCGCAATTCCTATGTTTTTCCTACGAGAATCCTTCAAACCGAATGACCTCAATTCAGCATTCATTATAAGCTAAGGTCAGATGCAATACAACCTAAAACCCCACCATGTTATGGTTGAGCTAACGCAAACGGATTTTGGTTGAGCTAACTCAAACGGATTTTGGTTGAGCTAACGCAAACGAACTTTGGCTGAGCTAACTCAATATAAAGGTATTCTTTGAGTAGCTGGCAGCAACAGAATAGTATGGTGTTAGCAATGAACATGATTTCTAGCATGCGTTGTCTCTGTGAACCTTCAATCCCCACTGGAATTTCTTAAATACATCTATCATACCTGAACTCCAATCATTGTAACAGTTTCTGTACTATCACATAACACTATCTGTGTTTGCTAGCTCAGGCCTATGATTTCACGCGCATTATCAGTTCATTTAACTTCAAAGGTTATGCTTCTCTTAACAAGATGCAAAAGATCGAATGGAACAACAGGTAAGATTAATTTTTCAACTTAATATCCAACTCCCTCCTTTGTTATACATAATTTTTATGACTCTTTTCTGTTCTAGGGGCATGTCCACTGTCCACGCAATATTCATTACAGTTATGTCAGTATACCTAGTGTTCTTCTCGGGTTTGTTTTCTGACCAGCTGGATGGACCAGTAACAGTTAGAAGTTCAAGCCTCTCCAGTTTTACGTTAGGGGTAAGTGTATGCTGTTACTTCATTTACTTTTCTTGAGAGAATGCACAAAAAGCTTCTCTTTGGCACCTGTATCTTCCCAGTGCCTCGTTGTGAGCTGAATCTCATGTTTGGCAGGTCTCTATTGGGTATTTCATTACAGACATTGCCATGATATATTGGCTTTACCCTGCCCTTGGTGGAATGGAGTATGTAAGTAAATATGTTTTTGCCATGCCTTCCCCTTCTCTCCCTCCTGTTTAGCATTCCGAACTGACTAATCTTGCCTACTACTCTCATTTGACTCTTCTAAACTGTCTTTTCTGTCTCTATTGTTTACTTTTTAGGTTATCCACCACATGCTGTCACTTATGTCTACAATGTACGCCATGCTTTCTGGGGAAGCACATGTATACATATACATGGGTCTCATCACTGAAACTACAACACCAGGAATCAATCTAAGATGGTAACATGCATATGTGAACAAATCACACAATTGTTGTTTATATATTGCTATACTTCAATCCGTCTAAACTGATATAATGTCTCCTGGTCTCATCAAGGTTCCTTGATGTTGCTGGAATGAAAAACTCCAAAGCTTACCTTGTTAACGGAGTTGCAATGGTTGTTACTTGGCTGGTAAGCACACAACACTATCTGCTAGACTGCTATAAATGACACTAGTTTGCAATAGTTCTTGCTTGGCTGGTAAGCCCAAGTCACTATTTACTTATAAAACGACACAGCGTATACATCTTTAGAAAAACATTGAACTTGTATAACATCCAAGATTGTTGACTGCAGTAGTCCTACAATTTTCTGATTCATAACGTGTCCTAGCCTTCAAATCGGTGTAGTTGTGTTGACTGTTGACTACTTTGAATCTGACAAGTGGCTTGCTTTGATGATATATTACTGATACATAAGTCTGTTTGTCCTACACTAGAAACTGGAATTTGCTGTTGCAAACCACAAAAGGAATAATTATCCATTGGATCTTCTGAATTTCACCTTTCGAATTGGTAGCATACATCACATAAGTTTTGATAGGCCATTTAAGTATTGGATTGTTTGTAAGGACAATCGTGGCCTTTGTAACTCCTGTGGGACTTGAAATAAAAGTATCAAATTTACAGCCATAACGTGACCACTGATGCAAATACTCAGATTTACTCGAATCTATTTGCTAAATCAGTATTATGATGCATATGGTCTAAAAAACAAATATGATGTATTTTTATTACAACTTGTTCCTAATCTCGAAACAAATGCCTTCATGCAGGTTGCAAGGATAATTCTGTTCATGTACTTGTTCTATCACATGTTTGTACATTATGATCAGGTACACTACGGTTCATCCGAGTTCACTATACACCACAGCTACCGCACACATAATTCTGAGCTATACTTGTCCATTGACAGATTAAGAAGATGAACACCTTCGGCTATTTTCTGGTACTTATTGCGCCTTCTATAATCTTCGTGATGAATGTGCTTTGGTTCTCCAAGATCCTAAAAGGTCTCAAGAAGACGATGGCCAAGAGGCACGCTGAGTAGTGGAATGAGTATTCATGATTTAACGTACAACCACGGTCCGATCATCTGTAGATCTGGTTACATCTGCATATAGCTCCTGAGTAGTTACTACCGTAGCTCCAGCTCGGCTGTCATGTTTCGGTGTTTGACTACCCAACCTTTCCTAGGGCTCGATTTGTATATATGTCTGGTTACGGCTGCGTCTACGTATTTGAATGTTAAATCTTTTAGTTGTGTATATGTGCTTGTATCTTTATGAGCGAATTGTTTAATTTCTGTGTTTCAGTTGCATGTTTTTTGTCATTTTCTATCAGTTCCGGAGATCCCTAGTGGTCTAGAGTGTGCACCAAAACGAAAATACACTCACCTTAATAGTACGTACTTAGTTTTTAGCTCCTAAGCAATTAAATTAGAATTCGTGAAAACTCGGGCTATTAGGTTTGGCAGTGCTTTGAGGATCATTTGTGGGTTCCAACATGGAAAAGATGAATAAAAGAAAGCAGAGCTGGAGGCCAAGTATAAACAAATTTTTAGCACACCCAACAAGCTGGATTAGCTTTGCTTTGTCAGATTGGGTGAAGGGTGTTGTAAGTGAATCAAAATACCAAGATTCCTCCAAGGTACAACCTCTGCAACTAGATATAAGACGTTTTTGAATTTTGAACTTAAAAAATGTCTTACATTACCACCGTCCCAAATAGTTTGTCTTTGATTTAACACTAAAACGTGTCCAAATACCTATATATAATTGGGTCGGGGGGAGTATTTTGTTGGAGAGGGAGTATATATCAGCTAAACAGATGCCTAGAAAGTGCTCATTCTATGTACCTTGAAAAGCTTACATTATGTGATCTGTGGACATAAAATGGAGCTCTCTGGCAAGACCACTGCAATCGTAAATCCCTGTCTCTATTTTCAGTATATCTTAATAATATGATTACTAGCTATTGGACTGTGGCAGTGAGTATGTCATCTCTAGGCCAGGTCCAGCCTCTGGCATACCTGTGCGTGGACATCCATAGCTCCGACAACTCGGGGGCATGTACAATGATGGCATATGGATACAGATGCCTCATGATAAAAAGTAATTTGAGGCATATGTGTTGATTTTTTTCTCCCCAATGCAAGCTACTACTAGTGGACCTCATCAAAAAATAAAAAGTGACTCACACTAGACATGCATCCCTCCTCTTCACTTTAACTTTTTCAACTTTATGCACCGGCCCACATTTTTTTCTCTAAGAACCCACTTCCTGAAGAGGATCCTGCTTCCTCATCCGAACTTATTTTTTCTATTATCCGATTCTACATGACATGTGAAACATCATCCTGGGGCTATGCATTAGCCATGTCATAACACTGGTCCCTGGCGTACGAGAAAAGATGTGTCCAGTGGCAGTGGGCGAGTTGATGACGGAGAAGCCACGCACGGGTCCCTCTCTGTCTCTGGCGTACGAGAAACATGTCTCCGGTCGGCGAGTTCATGACGGAGAAGCGACATATCACGTGGAATACGGTGCGGCTAGTGCTTCTGCTACGCATGAAAAACATGGAGACTTTTTTGCAGTGATGAAAAATAAGGAGACTCTGTATGTGGCGGAATATAAAAGGCGAGAGAAGAGGACCTGAAGCAACTAGTTTTTAGTGGTCATTAAGCGTTCCATTCGATTAAAGAACAATCAAGTCGTTGTAGTATAGTGGTAAGTATTCCCGCCTGTCACGCGGGTGACCCGGGTTCGATCCCCGGCAACGGCGCTCCTTTTTTATTTTTTCGTTTTCTCCGTCCTTCGGTGCTCTTTTTTTCTTCGAGCGCAGCACATCAGTCCTGAAGAAGCAACGCACGTTAAGGGTCCCCCGTATAAACATGGTACAATCGGCGTTGAAAGCAAAATCATTTGGCTGATGTTCGTATACTTAAGAGGACTAGAGATTTGAGCATACAAATCAAAAATATCAAACAATTAATAAGAACATTTTGGAAAACATTGAATGCAATTTTCCAAGGTTCTTTGCCCTTCTTTTAATTAAATTTTGAGGCTTTCAAATTCCCTCAATTCAAGTTTACTAAAACTAAATAGGATGCATGATGCTCACTGATGCAACTAATTGCAACAAATTCTAGGGTTGTGACGGACGGGGTTTCCAATACGGCCCCAAACGATGTGTACAGGGTTACCGAGTCACCCACACCGAGGACACGTACCTACCGCATCACAACCCACTCCTAGGGTCAGCGTTGCGCACGGCCTCCAGTATGCTACAAACATCAGAAACTATTTGCAACTCCTCGACAGAGAACATGGTGGTCAATAAGTCGAGAGAGCTTGGAGCGCCCGGAGCCCAATGTGTGGTAGTAGCTGATCTTAAATCACACACGCAAAACTAAGTTCCTAGGGACGGTTCCAATGAAACAATCCATCATGTACTCCTACATGGCTTTCCATCGATACCTTTACCAAAATATATTCCACACTTCACTCTCATTACCAGACACAACCATTTCACTCTGATCCATCACCAGATGAACCAGACCTGACACAACTCTAAGCATAGCAGGCATAGCATGGTAGGAGCACATCAACATGGCTCAGTCAACTCCTACACATGATATAAAGTTTTGGTAATATATCATCGATATTTTATGTAAGGATAGCCATTGAGTCAAAGATGGCTTGCTGCAGTTAAACGCCACTACCCCCTTTGTTGCCCTCTTCATCCTCATCGAGCCACGCTTCGCCGGAAGCTCTGCATCGCCTTCACGTCGTTGTATTCGTCCTCGGATCGCCGGAGATCGCCGTCGTCGATGCGCCACCTCCAGAGCTGCCTCGACCATGCCGAGCCTTCCGTTGCAAGCGCTGTGAGCCACTCTCCCTTCTGCCCCTGCTCCCGTTGTCGTTTGCATGCCGTAGCGCTGTTCCCGCCGTGACCGGAGCTCACCGCCGTCCAGCTTTGTCGCCGCCATGGCCTGAGCTCGAACCACCCGCGCCCTTGCACCGCATCGCGCTCCTGGTGCCTCCAGGAGGACGCCTAGCCCCTCTACGCGCTCGTTCCTCAAATGGGCGTCAACCGTCCGGGCTAACCGGCACCCCTTATATTCAGTCCAAATATGAGACGGCCATTTATGCCACGACGTAGCTAACACGTCCGATCCACCACCGACCCCACGGCTGTCCCACAAAAAAACTCGTCCGACTCCTTGCCCGGAACACTAGCCCACTCTCACTCCCCTCTATCGCTCCTCTCCTCTCCCCTCTCCAATTCCGATTCACCCCGGCGCAATGTCCAGCTCCGGTCTCGATGTCGGCGAGAAGCTAGCCCACCGCATTGCCTTGGAGCGGTCCAAGATGGACACTAAGGGCAACACTGGATCTGCAGCGTCGCCACAGCTCCCTCGCCGGCGCAGCGCGGACGCCGGAGCTGGACCCTCCCAGCCCGCACTAAGCTCCGGTAGGACATCGCCATCTGCATCGCCCCGCGACATCCCCTTCCCCAGCCGGCCGCTCTTTTGCATAGGCCGCGGTGGGTGATAATCCCCACGCCGCCGGCCCGCACGCGCACTCCGGAAACAGAGGCACGCGCCGTCCGCCGCGAGAGGCAGCGGACAAGGGAGAGCGAAGCGATGAAACGGGGTCAAGGCCGTGCACCGTCGGCGTGGGATACCGGTGGAGCCCAGCGAGGAGGAGCGGCTCCTGGCCGAGGTCTACCGTCGAGCGCTCACGACGGTGGAGACGGACGCTCGTCGGGCGGCGAAAGAACACAGTGGCCCTCTAATGACCCACAAGTGTAGGGGATCTATCGTAGTCCTTTCGATAAGTAAGAGTGTGACGCCCCCGATTTGACCGTACACTAATCATGCACGCAAATATGTACGACCAAGATCAAGGACTCACTGGAAGATATCACAACACAACTCTAGACACCAATTAAAATAATACAAGCTTTATATTACAAGCCAGGGGCCTCGAGGGCTCGAATACAAAAGCTCAAAAACACAAGAGTCAGCGGAAGCAATAATATCTGAGTACAGACATAAGTTAAACAAGTTTGCCTTAAGAAGGCTAGCACAAAAGTAACAACGATCGAAAAGGCAAGGCCTCCTGCCTGGGACCTCCTAACTACTCCTCGAAGCCGATCTTCACGTAGAAACCTCCTCTGGATCTTCTGGGTCCTGGGCTCCACCATCTGGTTGCGTCATCCGAGAAGAAGGAACAAAAGGGGAAAAGGGGGAGAAAGCAACCGTGAGTACTCATCCAAAGTACTCGCAAGCAAGGATCTACACTACATATGCAAAGATATATGTGTAAAGGGGTAATATCTGTGGGCTGAACTGCAGAATGCCAGAATAAGAGGGGGATAGCTAATCCAATCGAAGACTACGCTTCTGGCAACCTCCATCTTGCAGCAGTAGAAGAGAGTAGATGGAATAGTAACAAGCGTCAAAGCTTCTGGCAGCCTCCGTCTTGAGTAGCCGAAGAGTTCACCAAGTAACATCGTATAGCATAATCCTACCCGGCGATCCTCCCCTCGTCGCCCTGTGGGAAAGCGATCACCGGGTTGTATCTGGAACTTGTATGGGTGTGTTTTATTAAGTATCCAGTTCTAGTTGTCATGACGTCAGAGTACAACTCCGGGTCGTCCTTTTACCGAGGGACACGTCTATTCGAATAGATTAACTTCCCTGCAGGGGTGCACCACATAACCCAGTACGCTTGATCCCATTTGGCCGGACACACTTTCCAGGGTCATGCCCGGCCTCGGAAGATCAACACGTCGCAGCCCTACCTAAGCACAACAGAGAGGTGAGCACGCCGGTCTAAACCCTAAGCGCACGGGGGTCTGGGCCCATCGCCCAATGCACACCTGCACGTTGCGAGGGCGGCCGGTAAGCAGACCTAGCCTCTCCTAATACCAGAGTAGGCGTTCCGGTCCAATCCGGCGCACGCCGCTAAGTCGCTGACGTCAAGAAGGCTTCGGCTGATACCACGACGTCGAGTGCCCATAACTGTTCCCACGCAGCTGGTTAGTGCGTATAGACCAAATGGCCAGACTCAGATCAAATACCAAGATCCCGTTAAACGTGTTATTATGAAATAACCGCGGACAACGACCAGGGCCAGGCCCACCTGTCTCCTAGGTGGTCGCAACCCGCCCTGTCGCTCCGCCACAAAGTAACCATCAGGGGGCTGTCGGGAACCCAGGCCCACCACTACCTGGGTGGAACCACCTGCCCCTTCAGCCCCCATCTCTGAATCATCATCATGTGTATGTAAAGTATGTATATAGTATATACCCGTGATCACCACCCGAGTGATCACGACCCGATGGTATAGCATGGCAGACGGACAAGAATGAAGGGCCACTGATGGAATACTAGCATCCTATACTAAGCATTAGGATGGCAGGTACATGTATCAACAGTTGTAGCAGCAATGACAGGCTATGCAACAGAATAGGAGTAACCGAACAGTAACCTGCTACACTACTCTAATGCAAGCAGTAGAAAAAAGAATAGGCGATATCTGGTGATCAAAGGGGGGGCTTGCCTGGAAGCCCTGCAGACTAAAGGAATCTTCGGAATCGTAGCCGTAGTCGAACACCGAAGCATCAATGGTCTCGGGGTCTATCACAGTATCGGAGTCTACCGAAAATAAGCAACGAAGGGGAAACAAATAAATAGCAGAGCAAACAATAGCATCACAAAGCATAACATGGCAAAAGGCGGTGCTACGTGTGACCTAACGCGGTGCTCGGTGATATTGGCGAAAAGGAATAACATCCGGAAAAGTATTCCCGGTGTTAGGCATTTTCGGGCAGATGAAACGGAGGGGAATGTTGCATGTTCGGTATGATAGAGATGTGTGGCGGACGAACGAACCGCGTATTCGGATTCGTCTCGTCGTTCTGAGCAACTTTCATATATAAAACTTTTTCATCCGAGCTACGGTTTATTTTATATGACTTTCTAAAGTTTAACGTTTTCTAGATTTATTAATAATTCGAAGTAAAAAACAGAATATACATTTGTTACCTAGTGCTATTCTAGCCACAGTGTATTACAGTGGGGCCAGTGGGGTTGGTTTGACTGGTCAATATATGAACAGTGTAAGCGGGTCCAGATTGTCATTGACTTTAGTTTAACAAAAAGTTAATTAACCAAGATGGTCCCATACGTCATTGTCTATGCACTAAGTAATCTACAAATTAATGCTAAGCTAAATTATAACTTAACTAAGCAAGGACTGGCCTCACAATTAGTGGATGTGCCACGGTTGTGGTGCCAAGGCCAGTACGCATGGGCGCACAAGCCACGGCGGCCATTGCCATTGCCAACAGTAGCAGCAGCAAAAACGCAGCAACAAGCATGGCAGTAGCAGTTAGCAGCAGTAGCAAGCAAGGCAGCGGCAGCGGCACAAGCAGCACCAATGGCGGCGGCAACAGGCAGCGGCCAAAGGGCGCGGGCGCTGGTGTAATGCCCAGGATGGAGTTATACCTCCTACGTGTCGAGGCACGACTTAAAGGCATAAATCCATCCTAGAATGATCTCAAGTTTGGTATCTTTGCACAACTCATGTAAAAGAGGGATTAAAATGCAAAAGAGGATAGTTGGCTTACACTCGCCACTTCACACAATACATTACATAAACAATACATCATTCAAAACATCACAACCCGACTACGGGTGAAGAACCAAAAGAAAGATACCAAAACAACATAAAGCCACAGGTCAGGATCGAATCCTAGTAGAAACCACTACTGAGCATCGAAACGTCACAAGCAAACAGCCAAAACTCTTCACCAAGCTCCCGGTGAAGTACTGATCCAACTCCTGCTTCTTACTCGGCTGAACCTGCATCTGGTGTGGTGAAGTAACTGTGAGCCACAGAGGACTCAGCAATCCCGTTCCCGGGTAACAAGACTATTTAAGCCTTTGGGTGAGGATAAGGCTGAAGAAAGAATAAGAGGTGAAGGAACAAACAAGAGTCTACAGCAGCAACTAGCACTAACTTACGTAAAAGAGAGCGAGAAGAGAAGAGCATCGGTCGAAAGATGATCACGAAGTGATCCTAACTAAAGCAGGTCAAACATAACCCCACCGTGTTCAACTCCCGAATTCCTATTCGGAAATTGACAGTCACGGTACACACGCTGGTAGTGTATTAGAAGCATTGTGTCAAGTTTTCTACAACCGGAATTAACAAGCTCCCATCTGCCACATAACCGCGGGCACGACTTTCGAAAGTTCAAACCCTGCAGGGGTGTTCCAACTTGGCCCATCACAAGCCCACGATCCGCGAAGTCGCAACTCCATAGGTGGGAAGACCCGAGTATTCTCGGAATCCCGTGCTCAAGTTAAACCGAACTAAGGTAAGGCTAATCCAGCAAATCCTCCCGGCGTGTCGACACCCTGATAGTAGCCGCGCGTATCTAAGTCTCAGGACACGACCGGATGGGCGAAGCTACAGGACCCAAACCTCGAGTTTCCCCGTGGTGGTTCCCGCAGGCTCCCCGTTTGGGACCAACACCATCGGCACTGGCCCCCCCTGCTATGTAGAAATAAAGGATCCTCGAGGGAGCGACCCTCTATGCAAATTTAATTAATTAATTAAGTTGTTATTATGAGGCAAATAGTACCAAATGTTGGGACTTGCTGGAAAAGACTTAG
>LR738709.1:626388788-626400586 GCA_902687465.1 Secale cereale | reverse complement strand
GGCGCATCGAAGGGGTACTTGTTGCATCGACGAGTAGGGGTACTTGGTCGTTTCAAACGTTCGTCGTGGTACTCGTGCAGTCGAACTTGACGGTCATCGTGTGTAGTCGTACTCGGCGAAGGTAGTTGTACATGTCATTTGTCGCCGTGTAGTCGTACTTGACGGGTCGTCGGCGACTCGAAGGTGTACACGGTTCGTCGTTCTCGTACATGTAGTCGTTCTCGAGCTCGTAGCCGTAGTCGTACAAGGGTCCAAAAGTAGATAAACTTGCTGTTTTCCTGGTTAACTGAGATTAACAAAAACAGCAACAAAACCAACAAACAAGGGAAAAACAGCGGGCGACGGAGAGGTGCGGGTCGCGGCTCGGCGCTGCAGCAGAACGGGGAGGACGGACTCCGGCTGGTCGCGGACGAGGAGGGGTCGCGGCGCTCGGGGCGGCCGACCCTTGCTGGAGGACGGGAAGGCGGAGGGAGGACGTTGACGAGGAAGCAGAGGCGGGGGCCTGGCCGACCCGGCCTCGGGGCGCGGAGGGGCGAGGGAGGCCACGGAGAGGCGGCTCTGGAGGGACCCTGGCGCGGCTGATGCGCGGCGAGAGGAGGGGCGGCCGCTCCACGAGGCGAGGAGGGAGCGCTCGTGCTGGGGCGGCGACGAAGGCGGACAGAGGGAGCAGCACGGACGCATGAGGGCGAGGGGCCGCTCGGGCTGCGGCGCCTGCGCGACGGAGGGACCCGGGAGGAGGTCGGGCTGGAGGCGCGGCGCCGCTGAAGGGAGATGCGGGCGAGGGCAAGGGGGTCGCGAGAGAGAGAGGGAGGCAAGAGTGCGAGGGGATCGGGGAAAACGAAGGGGACGAGGGGTTCGGTCGCTACGGGATTGAAGCTGGCGGCGGGGGTGGGAGCGACGGGAGAAGGGGGTGCCTCGCTAGGGTTGCGGGGTGGTCAGGCTGAGGCCTGGAGAGGTGTTGGGCCGGCTTAGGGAGGTGGAGCTGGGCCTGGTGAGGGAAGCTGAAGCCCAAGAGGCTGGGCCAAGAAGGGTGGTTGCTCTGTTGTTTAAAAGATTTAGCAGAAAACAAAGAGAGAAGAAAGAAAGAAGAGGGGGGTTAGGAGCCGAATTGCACAAGGGAATATTTTTCCCGGGCTCGTAAAAATGAGCACGACCGGAGAAAAATACAAAAGGCCAGGACGGAAAATAATTCAAACATATTTGAATTTAATTCAAATAGGTTTGAACTAAGACGAGATTATTGAAGTGTCCAAAAATGTTCAAATTTTTGGAGGAACCTCGAAACAAGGGAAAAAAATATTGGCAAGGTTTTGACGGAGAAACTCGAAGTGAAAAAGACATGGGGAAATATGCAAGTGTGTTACGGTGATCCCAAACACTGGAATATTTATTTATAATAGCTCCATAATATTTGGAGGATATGTTATAAAGAGAAGTCACCTTCCCTCTATTTAAATGGACCGAAGGTCCACACAATTTATTAGGTTGAGATGCAAAATAAAATGACATGATGGCATGATGCAATGCAAAAATAAATAACACAAGCACAAAGAACACACGGGAGACCCCGGAACATCTGGAATCTTCTGGGACGTCAGTCTCGGGCGTCACAGCTGGCCGCGGCCAGGCAGGAGCAGGCGAGCGGGAAGCGCGGCGGCGCAGCCGGGCGAGGCACCACAATAGCAACACAACAGCAGTAGGAGCAACTATGGCTAGTAGAGCAGCCAGCCGTAGCCGTATCTGAGCAGAAGTAGACCGCGGCGAGGTCAGCGTGCACGCACGGAAGTAGCCGCAGCGCGCGCGCACACACACATACGTACGCGTATGGAGGAGCTAGGCCGAGCTCGGGGACGAGGGAAAACGCGACGAACCGAAGGGGAAACGGAGGGGATCGGTAGATGAGCTCACCACGGAGCTCGTGGACATGCTCGGGGCGGCCGGGGCTGGTCGGGGATGCGCAGGTCAACGGCGGGATGCGGTGACCGTGTCGGAGATGCGCGAGGCTAGCGACGGCGAGACGGCGTTTTGGCCTCGATCCAGAGGCGGGGATGATGTAGACGAGGATGACGAGGCCGGTGGTCAACCTCCTAGGCACCGGGGTCGACGGTGGCTGCGGTGGTGGTGCGGCGACGGCGACAACAGCACGTCGGCGAGGTGGATCTGGAGAAGGGGGAGAGGCCAGAGGGAGGAGGGGCCGTCCAGGGGGAGTGAGTGGGGTAAGGATAGCGGAGGCGGGGAGCGGCGTCCTTATCCCTCCCCGTCGGCGTGGCAGCGCGGGGAGGTGCGCCCGGTCCGACGGGGACGAACGGGAGCGCCCCGGTCGGCTGTACAGGGAAAGGGGACGACCGACGGAGTTAGTGGGCTGGCTGGTTGGGAGTGGGCCGAGGCCCAGGGGGAGCCAGGGTTTTTTTTTTTGCTGTTCCTAATATATTTTCTGATTTATACTTTCACCGCTGTTTTTCTATTTCTAGCTACAGTTTGGTATTTATTTGTGTAAGCAAATGATTTTTTTAATAGACAAAACGTGGCACATAAATATAGCACGTTAGCATAGGGCCACACACCAAGTTTCTTGTGGTTTGAGAAAAGTAAGAATATATGTTGAAATTTAAACGACCACATTATATGTTGTTGGTCCACCAAAACATTACCATGGCCAAAATAAAAATCCAGTCTGAGTTGATTTCTCCATGACAATTACTCGGCGAATACTGGCAACACTTCGAACATTTTTACTTGACAGTTTGACGGAATAATAATTTGACTTGTTTTTTTTTAGAATTTGAATTTGAGTTTGAATTGAAACCACGTGGGACCTAACAACAGAAAAAAAAATGATGACATGGCATCATTAGCAGGGGATTACTATAACTTAATTTTCCGGGCGTCACAATTCTCCCTCACTACAAGAAATCTCGTCCCGAAATTTAGAGGGTGGAATAAGGGGGAAAGCTATAAGGATGGATGTTTGAAAGGATCGGCATCCGGTAGTTATTTCAGGGAAGGAGATTTTAGAAGCACCAGAAAATGTACCGATATTGATATAAGGGGGTCCAACATGTTTCAACCAGGTAGGCATCCAGCTGATGACTAAAACAGGTGATGAAGGGGTTCAAAGCAATGAAGAATATTGTTGCGTGTGATACTGGAATGAAACATGGTGAGGAAGTTAGCTCGTGAATTACATATGAAGCCCAGCGTGAGGGATAACCTTGGAAACGGGGGGTGGGGGTGTACACAAGAGTCAGGTTTTGATCCTGTGGAACTGTGGGTTATGGGCCCACCACGTGGGTTAAAAATAGGAAGGGTGGTGATATCTTGCACAGCCTCGACATGGAGGCATGTGAGTGGATAGCTTGTCAGCTATGTCGGCATCAATGTCGGAACTAAGGACGGGGAACGAAGAGAACCATTTTCTCGCTCGTTGAAACGAGGCGGACCAATAGGCAAAGTTCTCGTCCAGCGGCAGTACCGGGATGTTATCAACAATAGAATTCAAGGTCTTACTTATAGAGTTGTACACCAAGGTGTTTACATAAGCAGAAAAATATTACTGTTTAGATTATATGTAGGTCAAAGAAAGGTTAAACAAACAAATGGAAAGGAAAATTGTGATTACACACAATTAATAGGAGTATATCATTCCCACAGACAAGCTGATCATGGCATACAAGGTAGGAGAGCAAGTACCCAACCATTTAGATAAAGAGGCGAGGATAAATCAAGATGGTATCCATACAACGGTGTTTGGATAACTGACCAAGAAACATTTAGCATTGGGCTTCAAATGCTCTTGTTGAAAATTGGAGTGCCACAGACATGCTTCGAGATAGCATTGGCATGGTCTTGTAGCAAAGGTCGGACTTGGATACACAAAGGATTCATCAGGAACAACTTATAGAATAAGTCTTACAATTTCCTCCTGGAAGAACGGTTAACCTTGCAAAAGAGATTAAAATGATAGGTCCCCCAGCCAGGGGTGCTAGGCATGACATCATATTACCTATTTATCAAAGGACCAACATTATAACTACTGGAAAGTTGTCCCAACCATCATATCTGACCGAGATTCAGATCCGATTGGTGTCATGATACCTCGGACTCAGGATGTTTGACAAGAAATGGTGCAATATTAATCAACGAAATGACATTGCAAGATTCTCGGGAATGAACTATGGGAGCGGGCTCCCGAAACAATAGTTCATCATTAAACCAAGGAGAGGATGAGGCGGTGGCTGATGGGCTCAGCGACAATTCATCGAGAGTTCCAAACAGAGGGATTTCCACATTAATGTGAACAAGAGGATGACAATTGTCACTTCAAATGATATACTGTTGTATGCTCGAGGAGAACATACACCATTAATCATTAGTTGATAAGTGTGCCCGAAGTATGACCTTAGGCAGCCATATCAATGTTAGTGTGACGATTCAATAACCAACAGTCTAAGAACGAACTATCGATCGTTAACTTCAAAGCGATAGGGTTGCTAGAAGTACAGAACTCAAGCAACATTGTTAGTATATTGGTATCCCGGTTAAAAACAACACGGGGACCAAGGAAGAATGGTGATGGTGAGAAGTATCATCATACCGAGAATTTCTAAGAGGTGGCAATCCTCAAAACATTCTGGACATAATGACAATAATACTTCAAGGCAGAACATAATACAAGCTGGATAGCAAGTTGCATCCATAACATGGACAAGCTCGCGAAGAAAGGAAGTCAAGGGTGTTGTCGATGATAACAAAAATCATCGAGGGCAAGGAGGGTATTTCTCATCATGAACTCAGTTGACATCTCGGAAGAAGTCAAAGTGTTGAAGGTGATCACGACACATTTGTCGGGAGTTTTCAAGAAAATGCAATCAAACAGCGACGTCATCAAGCAGGGAGTGACGACATGGAAGTCATAGTAATAACAGATAAGATGCAAGCGCGGAATCGAAGTTGCCTTTTAGAACAAGCAACATGAGGTTGAAAGCTTGATGTAAGTCGTGCCCACATTCTGAAGAATTCATGCACCAAAGAAGGACGGGGTAGCACCGTCAAAGATAGCAAGACAATGGGTGTATCCGATAGTCTAGGAATAACCAGATTGAGTTTAAAAATTTCCCAGTAACATATACTAGGGGTGTTGAATTTTTAGAGTTGGTTTAATTTACTAAACGGTGCCCTCGGTTGATGGCAACCTAGAACCCGTAGAGTGATTACGACGAGGAAGTTATTACTTCAACAAAGTTAGTAAGATGAAGTGCAAAGGCATGATATCCTCGAGATACCGGAGGGTAAAACTCGAAGGCAGAACATGATAGTAGTAGAACTGGATCGTTGACCGACGACAACAGATATTTTAACCTTGTCAAAAATTGACGAGGCACGGGAATGAATTTCTTCCTGATATATTGAATAAGGATAGCATGGTCGGAACCATAACTGCAAGGGATCAATTCAAGAATACCGAAAGAATCATACAGCTGGATAATCATTTTGCAAGAAGCTTCCAAGACGGTCTACATCATTTCCATGGGCATGAACACAAAGTTCAAGGTCGACTCCCACTTCTTTAATGCATATCATTTCATTCACCTCTCGCTTTAATAAAACTGTAGTGCTGGAATTTTAACTGGTAGAACACCGGAAGAGTATGACTTGTGAAAACTGTTGGGTTTTCACGGATTAGGGGAAGGCATAGGTTCCACCCATCAGGCATCTTAGTAACATATACCACAAGTTTCAAAAGTAAATATCACCAGCTCCAAGGGAGAGCATGGTTGTCAAAGAAGAGGACACAATTTACCGAAGGTATTATGCACCAGGGAGAGAACTTCTCGAGGTTTTTTGTATACGAAGGACACTGTCGGATAATATTTCAACAAAGGATCGAGCGATCCACAACGAAGCTGATGTGAGTATCGGTACTCACTCAGAGGAAGAAGAATGCAGAGGCATCAGATTCAAGAATCACCTGATTAGTAAGAAGCTTAAATAGAAAGAAATTATGGTTTCCAAAACGAAGGATCAGAAGCAGACGCTCTGATCCAGGATGGATAAGTTGAAAACACTTAGTTGGACAATCAATAAAGGTTTGAATTGCTGAGAACCAACTCATGTCCGGAATGACGTCTGAGCCGGGAAGATAATATTTTTTTAAAGGATAACCTGATGATAGTGTGCATACGCAAACATTGAATCAATAGGCTCAAAATGGCTAAGACAAGGGATGTTAACGAAGACTACTAGTCATATGGAATTAACCATTATGCAAGCAGGCAAGAATTTCAAGAGTAACAGACTGCAGAGGATCTTCGAAAGATCGAAAACTATTCCGAAGAATATTGTGAGACACATGAACAATTGAGAAGAACGGATCCTCGATAATTGTGAGGAAATAACCGTCAGGGTTTTCATGCGAAATAAAACTGCCAGACAGTAAACTCAAAGGATTCTCGGGACAAGGGAAAATATTTCGAGGCATCTTGTAACGACAAGAGCGACGAGGAATGATCATGAGAATGACAAGTGCATACAGATATCCATAGGGATATATCGGTGGCAGTGATTTGCCAAGGCGATGAGCACAAGGGTCTCGGGTTAACAGCGGAGAGTATCTTCAGGGTCTTCTGGTGCAGCAGACGATCATCGATCATAAGGTGCTCTCCGGGTGAAAGTGATAACGAGATCCTAATGTTAGATTTAGCAAAATTCATTTATCCCGAATAGAAGAGAGATAAGAGTCCCAGAGTATAGACGAGGAGTAAAGATCCTAATACCACCCATTGGTGATGTGGGCCCGTAAGCCACACAAGAAGTTAGTAATTTTTTTTTCAAAGACTAGACTCAACTTCGGCCAAGGAGTTGGAAAGGGGGATTCCTACAGGCAGTCGGCTCTGATATCAACTTGTGACGCCCCCGATTTGACCGTACACTAATCATGCACGCAAATGTGTACGACCAAGATCAAGGACTCACTGGAAGATATCACAACACAACTCTAGACACCAATTAAAATAATACAAGCTTTATATTACAAGCCAGGGGCCTCGAGGGCTCGAATACAAAAGCTCAAAAACACAAGAGTCAGCGGAAGCAATAATATCTGAGTACAGACATAAGTTAAACAAGTTTGCCTTAAGAAGGCTAGCACAAAAGTAACAACGATCGAAAAGGCAAGGCCTCCTGCCTGGGACCTCCTAACTACTCCTCGAAGCCGATCTTCACGTAGAAACCTCCTCTGGATCTTCTGGGTCCTGGGCTCCACCATCTGGTTGCGTCATCCGAGAAGAAGGAACAAAAGGGGAAAAGGGGGAGAAAGCAACCGTGAGTACTCATCCAAAGTACTCGCAAGCAAGGATCTACACTACATATGCAAAGATATATGTGTAAAGGGGTAATATCTGTGGGCTGAACTGCAGAATGCCAGAATAAGAGGGGGATAGCTAATCCAATCGAAGACTACGCTTCTGGCAACCTCCATCTTGCAGCAGTAGAAGAGAGTAGATGGAATAGTAACAAGCGTCAAAGCTTCTGGCAGCCTCCGTCTTGAGTAGCCGAAGAGTTCACCAAGTAACATCGTATAGCATAATCCTACCCGGCGATCCTCCCCTCGTCGCCCTGTGGGAAAGCGATCACCGGGTTGTATCTGGAACTTGTCTGGGTGTGTTTTATTAAGTATCCAGTTCTAGTTGTCATGACGTCAGAGTACAACTCCGGGTCGTCCTTTTACCGAGGGACACGGCTATTCGAATAGATTAACTTCCCTGCAGGGGTGCACCACATAACCCAGCACGCTTGATCCCATTTGGTCGGACACACTTTCCAGGGTCATGCCCGGCCTCGAAAGATCAACACGTCGCAGCCCTACCTAAGCACAACAGAGAGGTGAGCATGCCGGTCTAAACCCTAAGCGCACGGGGGTCTGGGCCCATCGCCCAATGCACACCTGCACGTTGCGAGGGCGGCCGGTAAGCAGACCTAGCCTCTCCTAATACCAGAGTAGGCGTTCCGGTCCAATCCGGCGCGCGCCGCTAAGTCGCTGACGTCAAGAAGGCTTCGGCTGATACCACGACGTCGAGTGCCCATAACTGTTCCCACGCAGCTGGTTAGTGCGTATAGACCAAATGGCCAGACTCAGATCAAATACCAAGATCCCGTTAAACGTGTTATTATGAAATAACCGCGGACAACGACCAGGGCCAGGCCCACCTGTCTCCTAGGTGGTCGCAACCCGCCCTGTCGCTCCGCCACAAAGTAACCATCAGGGGGCTGTCGGGAACCCAGGCCCACCACTACCTGGGTGGAACCACCTGCCCCTTCAGCCCCCATCTCTGAATCATCATCATGTGTATGTAAAGTATGTATATAGTATATACCCGTGATCACCACCCGAGTGATCACGACCCGATGGTATAGCATGGCAGACGGACAAGAATGAAGGGCCACTGATGGAATACTAGCATCCTATACTAAGCATTAGGATGGCAGGTACAGGTATCAACAGTTGTAGCAGCAATGACAGGCTATGCAACAGAATAGGAGTAACCGAACAGTAACCTGCTACACTACTCTAATGCAAGCAGTAGAAAAAAGAATAGGCGATATCTGGTGATCAAAGGGGGGGCTTGCCTGGAAGCCCTGCAGACTAAAGGAATCTTCGGAATCGTAGCCGTAGTCGAACACCGAAGCATCAATGGTCTCGGGGTCTATCACAGTATCGGAGTCTACCGAAAATAAGCAACGAAGGGGAAACAAATAAATAACAGAGCAAACAATAGCATCACAAAGCATAACATGGCAAAAGGCGGTGCTACGTGTGACCTAACGCGGTGCTCGGTGATATTGGCGAAAAGGAATAACATCCGGAAAAGTATTCCCGGTGTTAGGCATTTTCGGGCAGATGAAACGGAGGGGAATGTTGCATGTTCGGTATGATAGAGATGTGTGGCGGACGAACGAACCGCGTATTCGGATTCGTCTCGTCGTTCTGAGCAACTTTCATATATAAAACTTTTTCATCCGAGCTACGGTTTATTTTATATGACTTTCTAAAGTTTAACGTTTTCTAGATTTATTAATAATTCGAAGTAAAAAACAGAATATACATTTGTTACCTAGTGCTATTCTAGCCACAGTGTATTACAGTGGGGCCAGTGGGGTTGGTTTGACTGGTCAATATATGAACAGTGTAAGCAGGTCCAGATTGTCATTGACTTTAGTTTAACAAAAAGTTAATTAACCAAGATGGTCCCATACGTCATTGTCTATACACTAAGTAATCTACAAATTAATCCTAAGCTAAACTATAACCTAACTAAGCAAGGACTGGCCTCACAAGTAGTGGATGTGCCACGGTTGTGGTGCCAAGGCCAGTACGCATGGGCGCACAAGCCACGGCGGCCATTGCCATTGCCAACAGTAGCAGCAGCAAAAACGCAGCAACAAGCAAGGCAGTAGCAGTTAGCAGCAGTAGCAAGCAAGGCAGCGGCAGCGGCACAAGCAGCACCAACAGCGGCGGCAACAGGCAGCGGCCAAAGGGCGCGGGCGCTGGCCGCGGCCAGGCAGGAGCAGGCGAGCGGGAAGCGCGGCGGCGCAGCCGGGCGAGGCACCACAATAGCAACACAACAGCAGTAGGAGCAACTATGGCTAGTAGAGCAGCCAGCCGTAGCCGTATCTGAGCAGAAGTAGACCGCGGCGAGGTCAGCGTGCACGCACGGAAGTAGCCGCAGCGCGCGCGCACACACACATACGTACGCGTATGGAGGAGCTAGGCCGAGCTCGGGGACGAGGGAAAACGCGACGAACCGAAGGGGAAACGGAGGGGATCGGTAGATGAGCTCACCACGGAGCTCGTGGACATGCTCGGGGCGGCCGGGGCTGGTCGGGGATGCGCAGGTCAACGGCGGGATGCGGTGACCGTGTCGGAGATGCGCGAGGCTAGCGACGGCGAGACGGCGTTTTGGCCTCGATCCAGAGGCGGGGATGATGTAGACGAGGATGACGAGGCCGGTGGTCAACCTCCTAGGCACCGGGGTCGACGGTGGCTGCGGTGGTGGTGCGGCGACGGCGACAACAGCACGTCGGCGAGGTGGATCTGGAGAAGGGGGAGAGGCCAGAGGGAGGAGGGGCCGTCCAGGGGGAGTGAGTGGGGTAAGGATAGCGGAGGCGGGGAGCGGCGTCCTTATCCCTCCCCGTCGGCGTGGCAGCGCGGGGAGGTGCGCCCGGTCCGACGGGGACGAACGGGAGCGCCCCGGTCGGCTGTACAGGGAAAGGGGACGACCGACGGAGTTAGTGGGCTGGCTGGTTGGGAGTGGGCCGAGGCCCAGGGGGAGCCAGGGTTTTTTTTTTGCTGTTCCTAATATATTTTCTGATTTATACTTTCACCGCTGTTTTTCTATTTCTAGCTACAGTTTGGTATTTATTTGAGTAAGCAAATGATTTTTTTAATAGACAAAACTTGGCACATAAATATAGCACGTTAGCATAGGGCCACACACCAAGTTTCTTGTGGTTTGAGGAAAGTAAGAATATATGTTGAAATTTAAACGACCACATTATATGTTGTTGGTCCACCAAAACATTGCCATGGCCAAAATAAAAATCCAGTCTGAGTTGATTTCTCCATGACAATTACTCGGCGAATACTGGCAACACTTCGAACATTTTTACTTGACAGTTTGACGGAATAATAATTTGACTTGTTTTTTTTTTAGAATTTGAATTTGAGTTTGAATCGAAACCACGTGGGACCTAACAACAGAAAAAAAAACGATGACATGGCATCATTAGCAGGGGATTACTATAACTTGATTTTCCGGGCGTCACAAAGAGTGTCGAACCCAATGAGGAGCAGGAGAAAATGATACGCTGTTTTCAGTAACGTATTCTCTGCAAGCACTGAAATTATCAGTAACAAATAGTTTTGTGATAAGGTAAATGGTAACAAGTAACGGGTAGCAAAAGTAAATAAGGTGCAACAATATGGCCCAATCCTTTTTGTAGCAAAGGACAAGCCTGGACAAACTCTTATATGAAGGTAAGCGTTTCCGAGGACACATGAGAATTATCGTCAAGCTAGTTTTCATCACGTTCATATGATTCGCGTTTGGTACTTTGATAATTTGATATATGGGTGGACCGATGCTTGGGTGTTGCCCTTACTTGGACAAGCATCCCACTTATGATTAACCTCTATTGCAAGCATCCGCAACTACAAAAAAAGTATTAAGGTAAACCTAACCATAGCATGAAACATGTGGATCCAAATCAACCCATTACGAAGCAACGCATAAACTATGGTTTAAGCTTCTGTCACTCTAGCAACCCATCATCTACTTATTACTTCCCAACGCCTTCCTCTAGGCCCAAACAATGGTGAAGTGTCATGTAGTCGACGTTCACATGACACTACTAGAGGAAAGGCAATATACATCTCATCAAAATATGAAACGAATACCAAATTCACATGACTATTTATAGCAAGACTTCTCCCATGTCCTCAGGAACAAACGTAACTACTCACAAAGCATATTCATGTTCATAATCAGAGGGGTATTAATATGCATAATTGATCTGAACATATGATCTTCCACCAAGTAAACCAACTAGCATCAACTACAAGGAGTAATCAACACTGCTAGCAACCTACATGTACCAATCTGAGGTTTTGATACAAAGATTGGATACAAGAGATGAACTAGGGTCTGAGAGGAGATGATGCTGGTGAAGATGTTGATGAATATAACCCTCCCCAAGATGGGAGAGTTGTTGGGTGATGACGGCGGTGACGGTTCCCCCCCCCC